>CAUOFW020007946.1:932700-1312361 GCA_963454935.2 Ilex paraguariensis | reverse complement strand
ATGGGTTTGACAATCTTTTGAATATAAGGAAAATTTGAGACTAATTTAGATATTGTTATTTAATTCTTTATAATGTTAGAAAATTATTTTCAGAAGGGTTAATTATACTTATGACCCCCTCAACTATAACCTTTTTTTACTTTGCCTCTTAAACTATTGAATTTTTTATATTGTCTCTTTAACTACTTTGATTATTTCACTCTACCTCAATTACAAATGTTTGTTATCTTTTTAGATGAAAATTATTGACGTATCAATACAAAGTAAACAAAATTGTATAAAATGAAATAACGTTTCTTTAAATATATAACGAATGTTAATAATTAGGACAAAATAAAATATAAAAAACATAATAATTGAGACGATAATATAAAATAATCATAGGTAGAAGGATCAAAGGTATCAATCTTTAAAACATGCACGTCAATACCTTCACAAGTTGTAATATGTCAAATGTTTAGAGTTGGGCTCCGGCATAATCTATAAAATAAAGTATAATATAATTTAAATTTTAAAAAATAAATAAAATGACTTTTATTTTTTGCGATTGAGATCTATTTAAATTTTATTTTAAAATTTCAACGACTAATATTAATATTTCAAATTTAATAGAAAAAATAGGTCCGTAATAATGTATTGGGGATAATTTTTTAAAAATACTTTTATAACTTATAATTTTTTATAAGTACTTTAAAGAAAAAAAAAAGTAGTGTTTGAAACTACTCCCCACCACCATCACTACTAGCACCACCGTCACCCTACCTCCACTATCACAATCACCACTATCACTACTACCACCGCTACCACACTGCCCCCACTATCACACCACCACCTCTACCACAACAACAATCGCCACCACCACTATTACTGTTGCCACTCCTCCACTCACTGTCATCTCCATTACCACCACCCCCACTACCATCACTACCACCACTACCTCTTCTACAACAACCACCGCCATTGTCGTCGCCACCCCATCATCATCACCACTACTACTATCATTGTCACCCCACCCCCACCATTGTCACCCCCCCCCACGACCACCACACCCCACCACCCTACAACCATCGTCATAGCTACCACTACCGCTATCGCTGTCACCACCCTACCTTCACCACCGCTGCCGCCACCTTACTACCATCTCCATTGTCCCACAATCACCCCTATTACCACCAACCCCACCACTACTATCACCATTGCCACCCATGGTTGCGATTATCACAATCGGTCGTCATCACCCATCACAATTATCACTGTCTTCCACCATCATCACTGTCGCCCACCACCACAACTATCACTCGCCCCTATCACCACTCCTATCCACCACCATAACCATTGCTCGCCCCCACTATAATCGGTGCTTAAATTCTTTTATATCTCCTCTATCTTTGTAATTTAATTTTGACTGTGAATATAATATGTTTATTGTTGATTTTTTTTTATTATTCTGTGCATTAAGGTATGAAAAATAACTAGTAATTTTATACACGATCCTGAAACCTAATTTGATATTAGCACAGGATTAAAAAAATTTTGAATTTACTCTAGCTGGTTTGAGTGATAAATAAGTATACTTGTCAACCCCGACAAATAAATAAAATGACACATTTAACTAAACATGACACAAACTTATTCAATATAATTTATACACAAAATAAATTTATCAAATACATAATTATAAATAGAAAAAAAAATTAAATAAATTTTAACATAACACCCAATTAGGGCTGTCAAGTTTTGACACGACACGTTAACACAATACGAACCGAACACGAAATTAAGAAGTCGAACACAAAATTAAACGAGTTAATGAGTTAAAACAGGTCAACACACTTAAACACGAAAAAAATTATGTCGGATTCATGTCAAAATCAGGTTGACCTGATTTTGACCTGATTAACCCGAATATTTTAAACAGGTTGACATAATTCAAATATGAATCCTATCTAACCCATTATAAACCCGTTTATGACAGTATAGTTTGCTTATTATGTATGAATAATGTGATTTTAACATTATTACTTATTAGTTTTTACTTATACTAAGATAATTGATAGTATAATTCTTAACATTATTATGACAGTATATTAGTATAGTTTTTATTTTAATTTTTTAATTAAAACTTGAATGCATTTTAGTTAATTTCATTGATAATATGTGATATATTATTTGTAAAAAAATTATTTAAAATTTTGGATGAATGATTGAATGATGTGTTTTAATGGTAATGAATTGATGTGGAAATAAGTTATGTGTGTTAAATAAGTCTATATTATGTGTGTTAAATAAGTTAAACAGATCATGTTATGTGTGTTAACTCGAACATAACTTGTTTATTAAACGTTTTAAATAGATCGAATTCGGGTAACCCGTCTAATTTTCAGGTCAAATTAATGTTTACACATATCGACACAATTATTAAAACATGTCATGTTTGATTTTTAAAATTTTTGACACAAATTTAAAATTAACTACACAATTGACACCCCTACACACAATCATTGCCGATCGGTGAAAAGTGAAAAGCGAAAAGCGAAAAGTGAAAACTTATTTGAGTGACTAGGGCCATTTATTTATTTGTCAATTTAAAAAAAAAAAAAAGAAAAAAGGAAAATACATGAATGTACTTAAACCAACGTGCCTCTCCGAACACATGAAAACCGCACGTGTGTGATGACTTACAAGGATGTTCTTCTTACAGCCCAAGGCGTCATAACACAACTTAAGCCGTGTTTGGCCCGACCTCAATAACATAAAAGGATGAATGATATTTTGTACCCTAAAAGATTCTTTAAATTTTAATTTATATTTTAAAAAATTAAAATTCTCACATTATACCCTTAATCACATAAAAATGAAATAATCTAATTCAAAACTAAATGTCTTGTGTTTTTACTAATTATTTTTATTATATTGCTCATTATATTTGCTCAAGTGATAACAAGAACGAACTGTTAAACTTAAACGTTATGAGTTCGAATATTGACAACTTTTTAGGGTCACGTCATGAGAAAATTATTCTTCATGAATACTCTAGTCCTGACATGGATGACTTGTCTTTAACTGAATCAAGAAGAAGATTAGTCGAAGTGCGCGTAAGTTAGTTTGGACATCCCTGATCGCTGAATTAAAAAATATATATTATCCTATTTTGATACATAACTATTTGCATAATAGTCTATTTTAAATGTTTTCAATGAAAAGTTTTTGTTGAATTTTTTAAAATGAAACACATTGCTATTTTTTGTTTGATTAATGGTGTAATATGACAATATAAAAAAAATTGGGGATATAAATTAAAAGTACAAAAAATATTTGGAATGCAAGGTGTCATTTGCCCTAACATAAATAGTACCAGAAAAACAGAACCATCAACGATGCAAGAGGCAAATTGGGGTAAAATCATATCGTAATTGAGATACGACCCAGTATCAATCACCTTAATTCGGGTAAATTTCTCATTCTCTCTTGGTCCATTGCTCATTTCGCTACTTGGGTTTAGATTTTTCGTCAAGATATCGATAGGGTTTCGATTTCTTGTCTTAGTAATTGCTTCAATTCTCTCTGATTCATGTGATCTTTAGCTACTGAAGTATTTTTATATCTGCTTAATTACTTCTGGGTTCTTAGTTGCTTGATTCACTTTTGGGTTTTTCGTTTTTCATTTTAATTTCAATTGGGTTTAATTAATTCCGGGAATTAAAGTTTAGATTTTGGAATTTGTCTGCTTCTTGTTTCTCTTTCTTTCTCTTGCTCTGATTATTTATTATACACGGAGCAATTTTTTAGTATTTATTTGGTGTAGTTTGTGTGATGATCGACAGAATTAAGTTTGATTTCGTATTTATATGATTATCTGAATTTCAAGAACCATGCCATATGTGTTCGAGCTAATTTTTATGTGGGCGTTTGTATATATTCTATTTGAATTGGAAATATTAGACATCTAATGTGAAAACTTTTTTTGGTAATTAGGGCCTCAGACCATTAGATTGTGACTGCAGCTTGATCGTATGCTTTGGGGTGAAATTTTGATTAAATTTCGGTGTTTTGTGAATGTTAGGTAGTTCAGATTGAAATGGTGGTCAATCAACAATACACTCGAATTGACACTATGGAGCTGAAAGCCCTTATATATCGAAAGATTGGGCATCGGAGAGCAGAGAAATACTTTGATCAACTCAAGAGATTTTTTAGTTTAAAGCTTAATAAGAATGAGTTTGATAAGTCTTGCATTAGAACCATTGGGAGGGAGAATTTGTCTCTTCACAATTGCCTTATTCGGTCCATTGTTAAAAATGCATGTGTTTCTAAAAGTCCCCCCTTAAAAGTTAGGAAAGTAGAAGGGTCCCTCAATGTTAAAATTGCAAATGGTTATCAGAGAAATTCTCTTCAATCAGCCTTTCCTCCATCCCCCCGTAAGGGGAGATCTCCCGTTCATAGGGATCGCAAGTTTCGGGAGCGTCCTAGTCCTCTTGGGCCGCTGGGGAAGTCCCCCAGTATTACAGGTGATGAAGCTGTCACTAGGGTACAAGAGCAGCAGCAGAGTGCCACAGAATTGCATTCACTTGGAAGCAGACCCCCTGTTGAAGTTGGATCCGTGGAGGATGGGGAAGAAGTTGAACAGTTTGCTGGAAGCCCAAGCATACAGAGCAGAAGCCCTGTTACAGCGCCTCTTGGTATATTTGTGAACATGGGTGGCACCCGTAAAACTCTTTGTAATGGATCTGTCCAAAATTTTCACCCTGAGACCTCTCAGAACTGTGGCGAGTTGCCTGATTCTAGATCTTTAAGGAATCGTTTGCAGCGGAAGTTGGAGATGGAGGACCTTAGTATGTCTATGGACTGTGCTAACCTATTAAATAATGGTTTGGATGTGTTTTTGAAGAGGTTGATTGAACCTTGTATAGCACTAGCTGGGTCAAGGTGTGGAAAAGAGCATGTTAGACAATTTAATGGTCAGATTATGCCTGGTTTGGATGGGATATTACATGGGAGGCACACACAGAGACCTCTCAAACCCATATGTGCATCTATGTTGGATTTTCATGTCGCAATGGAGTCAAATCCTCGTATATTGGGAGAAGATTGGTCGATACAACTCGAGAAGATCTGCTCTCGTGCATGTGAGTAATGAAAAGAACCTACAGTTGGTGCATTTACCAAACAACCCGACATTGGCGGGAGTAAGGGAAAAGAATTCCAAGTTTCGTCAGTCAGAAGATTCACTCTTACATGAATCTTGACAGCCACCGTCAAAGCAGTAGCCACAAGCAGTACCAAGGAATAAGTTGTGTGTACTGTAGTAAGTTTTGGATTAATTTGTCAGGTTGCATTTTAAATGTCAGCATTGATTATTGTTGGGGATGGGAGCATGATTATACGGTCAATTTACAGATTTAGATACTATTTAGAACCTCAGTCTTGAGAGGTCAAACAACTTTCAACTCACAATTGTAGTTTGAGATGTTTCAATTTTTGCATTAGATAAAGCATTATCGATTTCCAATTGGGTTACACATAACCAGGGTCAAAAACTATAGAATTTGATCTGAAATCAACTGTTTTTTTTATTGATGTATCGGTAAACTGTTTATTTTTCCTTGATGCTCATATGGGGCTCTCGTTTTGTATCTGTAGAATGTTCCTTTTAAGCACATCATATATTCTCTTGGAAGAAATCCTATTCTATTTCCTTCATTGCATGTGATATACACTTTAGAGTTGTCTTTTTCTTTCTTTCTTTCTTCTTCTTCATTTTTCTTTTTTATTGTCTATGAGTGGAGATTCCCAGATGCAGTCCTTGCCTCCTTGAGATGACTTCTCCCTTGAAGTTGAAGTGAACTCATGTTACTCTTATTGTTACAACGATAGCTTAAGTGATAGCTTAAGTGAAGACAAGGATGAACCGTAAATACAGAAAGAATTTGTCCTTCATGAATACCCTAATCTCAGCGTGAATGACTTATCTTTGACTAAATCGAACAAAGAATTAGTCGAGGTATATATAAATTGATTTAAACATCATTGATCATTGATATAATGGACGTGTCTTTGGNACTCTTATTGTTACAACGATAGCTTAAGTGATAGCTTAAGTGAAGACAAGGATGAACTGTAAATACAGAAAGAATTTGTCCTTCATGAATACCCTAATTTCAGCGTGAATGACTTATCTTTGACTAGATCGAACAAAGAATTAGTCGAGGTATATATAAATTGATTTAAACATCATTGATCATTGATATAATGGACGTGTCTTTGGCTAGAGTTACTTAGTCCTCCTTACACAAAACATAACAACGGTCAAGATTATTTAGATATAACGGTTTATATTACGATATAAAGTTCATCCTTTTACCAAACAGTTTACATTCAAACTTTTAACCATGATAACAAAAACCGTGTTTTGAACGGGACACTCTATTTTATAATATTGTTGATTCCTTGCAACAAGAATGTTCAGCGCAAAGATTGAACTTGATCTTCTCAAGCTCGTTATTAGCACACTTAGTATTGCTTGTAAACTTAAACTGCTTCAAGTTTGCTGCAGTTACAATACACAATGTAGAGATATATATAAAAACTGCTATGTATATAGTCTGTAATGATTTTCAACACCATCTATGCATCTTCAGCATCCAAAGTCGTAGGGCACCAACCCTTTCAGTTCGGGTCCAGAAAGTCTGTTGTTCTCATAACTGAAAATAAAAGGAAAAATGCAAAAAAATGAGTTAGATTATCAACATGAGTCTGCATTAAGTTATTCCCATAGAAACAATTTGAGAACACTCTCAAGCACAGGGCTTCAACAGAGAAGTGCTGGGAATGAAAATTGAAAATAGAAATGCTAACGCAAAAGAAAAAAAAGGGGTACGGCAGGCTCTGTCTATAAGAGGATGGGCTTCTATCCTATTCCAGTAAACTTCACATATATCTTTTTATATCTCTCTCTCTCTCTCTCTCTCTCTATCTCTCTCTCTCTCTCTCTCTCTACAGGGATGTAAATCTTTCAAATTGTTCAAATTTCATACACAAGATTGTTTCGTCACCAGAAAGTTGTAACTTTCCAGTTTTCATCATACACTGTTTTACAACCATCATAATGGAAAAGGACTTTCCAACACTAAGTTCAAAGGATGATCCATTATGATGACCACAAGAACGAGCTCACAAAGAAGTCTTCCTAAAGTGATAAAAAGTTTCATGAGACCCGGGGAAAAGAATTTCCTATAAGAGATCTTGATGCCAACAAGACTCGGCATAAGCTAACAGTATCTCAGATTCAAGCTCGACAATATTATACACCTCAACCTCCTCTACAACATCTCTACACAATTCCTCAACAGTAAGGTGACTTAGATTCAATAGCAGTCATGACTTCAAAATTCCCTTCTTCCTATGTACGATATTATTGAATTCTGTGGAAAACATTTCTTTCAGTTCTAGCTGGATTAAAAATACAGAGAATATAAGGGGTCATGGTTAATGTGCAAAGAATTACAGGCAAAATCTAGGCACGTTATCGATTTGATCTAAGCATTGCTAAGGAAACATTTAACTGCTTAGTTAATCTCACATAGCAAGATTAAAGAACAAAAATGTTAGACTTCATAAGCACCTATATAGGTCCCCTAGAAGGATGAAGAATGTAATAATGGTACCTTTCCATAGGAAAACTTCCGAAGGGGCCATCAACTGGAATTGTTCCACAAAGATCATTATTAGAAACATCACTGCAACATTCAAGATTCAGAGTATAACATAACACAGAAATCAAAAGGAAATAACTCTATCCAAAAATAAACTCAAAACTTATGAATTGTTCGTAACACGTACAAAACTTTGAGGTTGGAAAGAGTAGTAAGTTCCCTCGGAATTGATCCTGTTAGCTTGTTGTCATTTAGCCGTCTACACCATCAAATTACAGACACAATCATATCAATCAAGGATTATATCAAGTGGTTTAGAATATGCATCTTTTTAACATATGGCATCTGAGAATCAATATACTTACAGAAATCTAAGAGACTTTAATTTGGCAAACGACTTTGGGATTTTTCCCTCAAATCTATTGGCATATAAGTCCATGCTAATGAGGTTTTTCAAGTTACCCAACTCCATTGGGATTTTCCCTCCAAAGTTATTCCTATAAAGTTCCCTGCAATCCATCAAAAAATTCATCCTTGTCACTGGAAGAACTTATACGAACGATACTAACTAAACTAATGCTCTGGTTGATTGGTGAGAAAACGTAGGAAAAGTAGAAAATTAAATTTTGGATCATTGATGAAACAGAATTTATGACCAAAAGAAACAAAAAGCTGCCAGAAAACAACATTGAACATGTGATTCAGAAGAGTTATGCGAATTATACCAAATTTTCTGACATAATTAATCATTGGATTAACAATGGATCCTAATATTGATTGGGATCCGCCGCCAACCCAATGGCCGCAATGAAACCAAATTAGGTTCAAATATGATTATTGGGTTCTATACCCTTTTCTTTTGTGGTTTCCTATCAGATGTTTCTCACCAACCAAACAGAAAAGGTTATTCAGAAAATTATTAGAACACAGTAACCAAATCAAAGAATTATGGGAATACAAGTATTGTAGGTGCTTAAGTTCACCAAGCTCCGGACCCAAAGATCCAGAAATGTTAGAATTGGCCAAGTCCCTGTAATTGAAATAAAGAGAAAATAAACAAAAACAAGAATCAGAAAACAACCAGAAAAAAAAAAGAAATTGAAGTAAAAACAAAGACATATAAATAAGAGTGAAGATCTTACAATCGAACAACATGATTATTGGAGTCGCAGGTCACATGAAACCAAGTACAAGGATTGACAAGAGTAGGGTCCCAGCTCTGCAGTATATTGGTGGGGTCAGAGAGTCTGCTTCTCAAAGAGTGCAATGCATTTCCTGAAAGCAAAAGAATACAAAATAACAACACGGGTAATATCAGTTCATAAGAAATTCAAACAAAAACCTTAAAATAACCCCCCAAAAAAAGGATTGTATGAACTGAAAATTGGAACCCTAGAGAGTGCAAGTTCTTGTAAGTTTAAAGGGAATTTACCTTCAGAGTTGGTGGAGAGGGTGGGTGAGAGAGAGAGGAGGATGGGGAGGAGGAAGAAGGAGAACAGGGATGGGGAAGCCATTGTAGAGAGAAAAACAGAGAGATTAGAGGCAATGGTATTGGTGAAGCTCAAAGGTAAAAGTTAAGGGAAAATGTCCACAAGGGGGAGAGAGAGAGAGAGTCAGCTAGGGGGCAAAGTAAGTGGAGTTGAGTCAATATTGGAAGGAGGTGTTCAGTCAGAGGGTAGAAGTCACGCATTGGTAGTGAGGGCTTTAGCGTGTCAAGTGGGCCCCCAGTCAAAGACTTGGACTTTCTAGGTGGGAACTGGGAAACTGGGGATCAGTGGGGTCCACTTCCTCCATCTGACACGCAAGGCTCCCACCACCGGAAGAGAAAAAGGACGAAAGGGCAATATTATTTTAGGATTTAATAATTATGATAATGAATTTAAATAGGGATTAATATTATTTGGATTTAAAATTTTAATTTAATTTATTAATTTAATGATATAATTTTATTAAAATAATTAAATTAACATCAAATTTTAATATTTGACGAACCCCACAATCAATTGTATAATGACTTAGATCCCGATAAAATTGCTTTTTAAATATTAAATGAAATCTATTATCAATCTAATAATTATAATACATTAAAATTTTGAGTTAGTTTTTAATTTCACTAGTATTTACCTATAATAACATAATTCGACTTTATTTAGATTTATCGAAAATTACATGCTTGATACTCGATAGTAATCAACCCTCATTATTTTATCCACTATTTTTGGAAAAAGTAACATGTTATGTATTGTGAATTGTTCCTCCCGTAAAATTAAGACACAATTTAGAGGGGTGAGTAAGTTAATTTAATTTTATAATTAAACAAACATTAGTTTTATTTAACCTACATACCTCAATTGTCAATTCGAAGCATAATTTGTCAATTAAGCAATGAACCTTTTCTACGAACCCAAAAACTTCATAATGTAGATTGATGTTATAAATATATATCAATTATCGATTAATACTCAATCTCTCACGGCAACCACAATTAAAGCAAATTCACTCAAACTATTTTTATTGATTGAAAGATAAAAATTGATGAGCCCAAATTTAATTGGGTCAGACTTAATAAATCCAACAAGCCCAAATCAGCAAAAAGACTGGTCAATCTCAGTTCATGAATTCGATCCAACTTGAGGATCAAGATTACCTTAATTGTACTTACTTTTTTNCAAGCCCAAATCAGCAAAAAGACTGGTCAATCTCAGTTCATGAATTCGATCCAACTTGAGGATCAAGATTACCTTAATTGTACTTACTTTTTTGTAGCTATCCTCCCCGAAGATCTAGTGTCATCACCCTCATGTCACCACCTCAACCAAGGCTTTTGTACTTATAAATTGTAAGTCTTTTCTACATGAGAGGACATATTGAGCTCTGTCTTTACACCTCTCTACACACACGTAATTTTTCTCTCTCCTAGCTATTAAATCTCTCTCAGAGTTAACCATTGTTCTCTCTCTTGTTCACCTTGATTGATCAATAAAGAGCTCCCTGGTCATCGATTTTGTTTTCCAAAAGTGGAGTAGGTCATCCAGACCGAACTACTATATATCTGTGTGTTGACTCAGTATTTACATTATTGTTATTAATTATTTTATTTATTGTCCGTTAATTACACCTTATCACACACTTGACTATTGATCTTGCACGAGACTATTTTGTGCATCATCAAAAACAATTAAATTATCAATCACAAAGTGTACATGTGTGCATCAATTACAAATGCATAAGTAAATTTAAAGCAATAAGAGATGCAAATAATTGTTGGCGCTCAAACCCAATTGAAAAAAGTTATGGTGAACCACTCGGGATTCGCCAAAATCTAATACACTATTTGAAGGTCAATCTACAAATATTGAGGAGGCTTATATCTTAACTAATAATATGGTTATATGCTCATTGTGTTTCAAGAGAGCTCTCTACCGAAAGTCCATTTTTATGAACTCACCACCGTGTGGATTGTTTAGGTGTCAAACAATCTTCTCCACTAAGATCCTCAGAATGCTACTCTCCAAAATGGTTTTGGGTGAATCTCTAACCAAAATCTTAGTCTCGTATGGATTTAGGATTTATGGTGGAACAATGTTACATTGACTTAAAAACTAGANATATTATTTTAGGATTTAATAATTATGATAATGAATTTAAATAGGGATTAATATTAATTTAATGATATAATTTTATTAAAATAATTAAATTAACATCAAATTTTAATATTTGATGAACCCACAATCAATTGTATAATGACTTAGAACCCAATAAAATTGCTTTTTAAATATTAAATTAAATCTATTATCAATCTAATAATTATAATACATTAAAATTTTGAGTTAGTTTTTAATTTCACTAGTATTTACCTATAATAACATAATTCGACTTTATTTAGATTTATTGAAAATTACATGCTTGATACTCGATAGTAATCAACCCTCATTATTTTATCCACTATTTTTGGAAAAAGTAACATGTTATGTATTGTGAATTGTTCCTCCCGATTTATACACGTAAAATTAAGACACAATTCAGAGGGGTGAGTAAGTTAATTTAATTTTATAATTAAACAAACATTAGTTTTATTTAACCTACATACCTCAATTGTCAATTCGAAGCATAATTTGTCAATTAAGCAATGAACCTTTTCTACGAACCCATAAACTTCATCATGTAGATTGATGTTATAAATATATATCAATTATCGATTAACACTCAATCTCTCACGACAACCACAATTAAAGCAAATTCACTCAAACTATTTTTATTGATTGAAAGATAAAATTTGATGAGCCCAAATTTAATTGGGTCAGACTTAAAAAATCCAGCAAGCCCAAATCAGCAAAAAGACTGGTCAATCTCAGTTCATGAATTCGATCCAACTTGAGGATCAAGATTACCTTAATTGTACTTACTTTTTTGTAGCTATCCTCCCCGAAGATCTAGTGTCATCACCCTCATGTCACCACCTCAACCAAGGCTTTTGTACTTATAAATTGTAAGTCTTTTCTACATGAGAGGACATATTGAGCTCTGTCTTTACACCTCTCTACACACACGTAATTTTTCTCTCTCCTAGCTATTAAATCTCTCTCAGAGTTAACCATTGTTCTCTCTCTTGTTCACCTTGATTGATCAATAAAGAGCTCCCTGGTCATCGATTTTGTTTTCCAAAAGTGGAGTAGGTCATCCAGACCGAACTACTATATATCTGTGTGTTGACTCAGTATTTACATTATTGTTATTAATTATTTTATTTATTGTCCGTTAATTACACCTTATCACACACTTGACTATTGATCTTGCACGAGACTATTTTGTGCATCATCAAAAACAATTAAATTATCAATCACAAAGTGTACATGTGTGCATCAATTACAAATGCATAAGTAAATTTAAAGCAATAAGAGATGCAAATAATTGTTGGCGCTCAAACCCAATTGAAAAAAGTTATGGTGAACCACTCGGGATTCGCCAAAATCTAATACACTATTTGAAGGTCAATCTACAAATATTGAGGAGGCTTATATCTTAACTAATAATATGGTTATATGCTCATTGTGTTTCAAGAGAGCTCTCTACCGAAAGTCCATTTTTATGAACTCACCACCGTGTGGATTGTTTAGGTGTCAAACAATCTTCTCCACTAAGATCCTCAGAATGCTACTCTCCAAAATGGTTTTGGGTGAATCTCTAACCAAAATCTTAGTCTCGTATGGATTTAGGATTTATGGTGGAACAATGTTACATTGACTTAAAAACTAGATTTGATAATAACAACTATTGATTTTAATATGGGTCCCAACATTTATTATAACTCACTACATATACAATGGTTATAATTATCAAATCTAATTTTTAAGTGTATGTAGATGATCTCTAAAGGCATTAGAGGCTAAATTTTGGCTTACAAAATAGATACCATAGCTTATTAAAACTTTCCCCTTTTTATAGGCATGGAACTAAGTAAATTGAAATTCGTGCACGACTGCTCAAGTAGTGGGAAGACGGTGATTGTTGGAATGAAAAAAAAAATCGTAGGAGAAGAGTAGTAACCACTAGAGTGACCTCAGAACAGCTCATGCAGCCCAAGAGCAACCCAAAGAGAGGTCTATATTGCCCAACTCGTGAGTTGTTGTCGATTTTATCCTTAAGTATTTAAAGATCACTTTAGCTGAAAACAAGTGAGTATAAGATGACCTCTACCAATTTTAATGTCAAAAACCAAGTAAAAACTTGTCCCTTTGAGTATTAAATGGTGTTGCTCAAGTGGAGTCCAATGAATGACTCAATCTATTTATCCCCTAATCATCCTAAGCCTAATGAATTAAACCAACAATTTCATAGGTCTCTAATATCATGAAAATGCATCAAAGTGATTTTAACGTGACATTGTAGCTTGATCTCTTTCTCTTCTTTGTCGCTTACAGATCTTAACACACT
This sequence comes from Ilex paraguariensis, assembly GCA_963454935.2. NCBI lineage: Eukaryota > Viridiplantae > Streptophyta > Magnoliopsida > Aquifoliales > Aquifoliaceae > Ilex > Ilex paraguariensis. The sequence goes on along the minus strand of CAUOFW020007946.1, from coordinate 1,298,775 downwards.
ATGGTGATGCCAATAATGTAGAAAAGTGGAGCTAACAAAACTCGAATAATAAGCCAACCAACTTGGGAAAATTGGTTGAGAGGAAACACGTGTAAACAGTGTTGTACTGTCCAAATTAAGAGTTAAAAATTCTTTAAAAAAAGCAAAAGAAAAAAAGTCACCTTATCCTTTTCTGTAGAAAACATAAAAAATAACAGTTATATTACGTCATTATTACCATCATGACTAACAAAAACGAAGCGTAGCAACCAAAATCAAAGAAGAGAAAGAGAAGGGAGCTTACTCTGCTTAGAGAGACGAGATCATAGTCTCAATCCTAACCTTATAGAAGGTCTTTTTTGGGGTATGCCTTCCTGGCTCGTCAACATCCAATAATAATCTAATATGTAAGCAAGTGGATCTCACTTAGTTTAGTATCTACCTTGTCCACCGTTGCACCCAATATTTACTCCCATTCTCTGCTGAATGTGACATTGCTTCCTTGATTTATTTTTATGCCGTAGGTTGTAGTTATTTAGAATAACAGAAAGTGAGAAAAATATGGAAGAAGAAGAAAAAGAACACAAAATCCCTAGATCAATTCAACCCTGTCAAAAGATAACAACCCTTTCATTCCTTTCATACGTAGGGGGCCAACGGTAGAGTGGTTTGACTTAAGATGGTTTTTCTAAAGGGCAATTGCAAGGAACATTATAAGAAATCAGATAAAGAACATGACATATTCTACATATAAAGCATGGAGGGGAGAAAAAAAAATATACAGAAAAACTCATTATGACCCCTTAATTGCAAGCAGGAGAAAGCTTGTGTATTGTGTCTGCCACAACTAACAATTGTTTCCCATACACAGAACAAAATTACCAGAGATTTTTCTGCAACTTGTGTATTACAGAAGCCTCAGGAAAACAGAATCAACAAGTGAAATAATGTCTACCTCACACCTCTTCCACAGCTCTCCTTCTTTCCTCTTCTTCAGCTTTAACCCAAGCAGCCTGAATAAAATGAAGAACCGAACCCCACCAAAATTGTTAAAACACAAAATAAGTTGCTATGTGGCAGTATATTTCAAAAAATAGCTAAACCAAGCATCCAAAATGGTACAAGGGATTAAAAACAATAATGGGAATAGGGATATGGCCTCAAATTTACTGAGCTAAAGGATAAAACTTGCCTTGTCGCGTTCAAGCCTAGAAATATGTGGACGGATAGAGTTTCCCAAACTCAAGCCTCCCCATGCTTCTTGTAACTCTCTCTGCCTTGCTTCTCGGAGAGCAACTGAATGCTTAACCCGATCATCTGGCTGCTGAGCAGCATTCATCTTTTCCCTCTCAAGTCTTGACTTATGTTTCACCAAAACTTGGTCCAAACTACCTTCACTCTTCTCCAACTGTATGTTTGCATCCCTTCTCTTCACCTTCATCACCACTTCTTCCTTTGTACCAAGCTCCATTTTTTCTTTCTCCAGTCTGGAGACATGCTTTACCATAACTTCATCCAAGCTTCCATTCCATGCGACTCTGTTTCCTCCTGGTTTTTTTCGGGACTGCAGATTTTCGAAGTCACTCGATGACTTTGCTAGCATCTTTTCCCTCTCCAAGCGATGTACTGGCTTGAGTAGGATTTTGTCCAGGCTATTTTCTGCATCATTGCCTTCATCATTTCCAATCAAAGACTCACCTGAGGAGTCTCTGGTATTTTGCAGGGGCAGAGTTGGTGTGACTTCTTTTTGCTTCCCATGGAATTCAACATTCATGTTCAGATCAATATTTTCTTTTTCGATACGGCCTCTATCAGAAGTGATTAAAGAGGTTTTCTTGCTCAAGTCATTAACCTTACCTCCTTCAATTAGCTCAATTCTCCTCCTGTTCTTTGCTTCTTGGACCTCTTTTTCAAGTTTTGAGACATTCTTCACCAGAAACTTATCTAGACTAGGGACTTCTGAAACATCTTGATTTGTGTGGCCCATTCCACCATTACAAGATATTTGTGATTTCTTATGGTCCTTTTCAAACAGCTGCCCTGAATTCTTCTTCGCCTCTGCAATCTCCTTCTCAAACTTAGAAGAATGCTTCATAAGAATACTTCCCAGGTCCTGATCGGTGTCAGATAAACTCATAGTATCACCTAAGCATGCCTTCTCATCATCTGATTTATCTGGCTTCTCATCAGTTCGTTCCCTGGCCTCGTTGTTTCTAGCATTCTTGGCGTCTTGCACCTCTCTTTCAAGTCTTGTTAAGCGCTTCACCAAGAACTTGTCTAGACTAGGAATTTCTGCCTCAATATGATTCCTTCTCATCTGTCCCTCAACATTAGAGTTCCTTGCTGTTCCAGCTCCAAAGGAAGACATTCTTCTGGAAATGTTACCTGATGAGACAGAGGTATAATCGGCTGCAGATCCTAAATCAAGCTGCTTGCTAATTTCTGCTTCAGCTAAAGCAGCATTTAAACCACAGGTTGCAACGATAGTGGCGAGAGAAGCAAGTTCATCTTCTTGCAAATGTTTCAGCCTTTCAAGCATCATATCAACAAGCTTTGTCAAATTAAACTTTTCAGACACCTGCCTCTTTTTGTATTTACTTTTGGAACCATCCATCTCAGGATTTAAGTTTGCAGAGCTAAAACCATCCTTGTAAGATCCTGATTCAAGTTCTGACCCAGTATCTGATTCACAGTCTGAAGAGAATTCGGATATATCCTGAGTATTTTCATCTGTATCAGGGTTCTCACTGATTTTTCGGAGCAGTTCTTTAAACTCATCTCTATTCATGGAAGAACAATTGGCAAGCCTAATAAATGCAGTTTTTACTGCTGTAGCTACCTGTTTATCCACCTCAAATGCAGTTTCAAATGATGCCTTAACAGTATGGGTAGTAGATCCTCCTCCATCAGTAGATGACATTTTTATTTCATAGTGCTTTTCAGAGCAATCTGGTACATCATACAGGATCACCCCACTAGACGTTGCAGCCTCAAAAGCTTCAGCTGCACTTTTTTCTGCTTTCAACAGCAGAGCTTCTGCTTCCTTACTGTCTATCCTGTGAAATAAAGCTGAAGAATCTGAGAATTAACAAACCAGAAAACATACTTTTTGTATTCACACTGAAGAACATGCTTACCTGGCAGCTCGAAGTATTCGACACCAGGATGCTTCCACCATTGCAGCCTTACGAGCCTCCATTGCCTTGTGTGCAGCCTCTCTAACTGCAATTTTTTCTCTCAAGACTTTTGAGTAGTGAAGATTTGAATCACCCAGAGTCTCATCAAGAGTTGAATTCATGCCACCAACTTCCTGCATTAATTATTTTAGTTATTGATTGCCCTCTTAAACCTTGGTCATAAACATAAACCTGATAAACAAGAAAAATGAGGTATATGAAACTACCTGTAGCAATTTTATTTTCCTTTTCAAGTAGGAGTCCACCTTTTTGCGTGGGAACCAGTTGAGAGGTGAAGTTTTACGATGAGGGGGCTTTTTAACTTGTGATGTGAATTTTTTTAGAGCAGTCCCATTAGACTGGCCAGCCTCTTTCAATCCCTTGTTCTGCATTATTCGAGAAAATGAATGAGCAAAAGACAGAATTGAGGATCAATAGTTTGTAAAAATAAAAACTAGAAGACAGAAATAACACATCTGATTGTTCCTCACTTTACAAACCAATAGATACTATATGATCAATGAACCAGTACAGTACCTAACTTCAGCTTTCAGCTATTTTAAATTTACCCAGCAAACCCCATCATAATAAATATCAAAGTCATCTGTTTCTCACCATAACAGAGAGAGAGAGAGAGAGAGAGAGTTTTCCTGAGGAAGACGTATGCCAAAGATTATTGTACTGTTCAAATATTCTGTTTCTCACCATAATCACATTCAGTACCACTAAAGTCATCAGACTCATCTCTCAATTACGCAACAGAATCGTATGAACTCTGATTATATGTGCGGCACCAACATAACCAGCATTCTCCTACCAGAAGATTAATATATGAATGAACAAGTAAATGAAATACAAAAATTATAAATCACCAACTGCAAAAAGACAGAAAAATGGTTCGAGATAAAACAAACTATAGTGGAAAGTGGAATATTTTTTGAATCATGGTCTTTCAAGTATACCGCTAATCAGATTGTCTAACAGATCCGTTAAGCTTGTCTAGAGATTAGCAGATGAGTGATAAAAAAACCTTTTCACTAAACTAATGTGTGACCAACCATAAAACTAGAACTAAGCGAACCACTAAAAGAAGTCTTCAACCATCAGTGGAAGACTGTTCTGTTTAACTCAAAATAATTGTGAATGCACTGTCATTTGATGTAGCTAGTCAAAGAAGCAAGCCTAAACAATCATCAAGCGGGTCTGGTTGAAATCCGCCCTTTTTTATTCATATGGGACAAGCTAATCTTTGTCATGTTTATGTATACCACTCTCTGAAAAGTCATGCGGGTCATTAATTCCCTTAAGGTGTAAGTATTAATCCCTCGTGCTAACAAGGTAACTGATACCTGCTTAGTTTATAAACTCCAATTACTAGTCTTCTATCAGCCAGTAATAAGCCATAGTGCTGTTCCAAGGAAAGGGAAAACATAGTAAAGGAGAGGTGATCCATTTTAAAAGCCATGATCATTAGTGGATTCATCATATAATAATGGCAAGTGAGCGATTAATCAGAAAAAATTGAGACCTCAAATCCAGTGCTAGTGGTTTGCAACTAGCTTATGTCAAGGTATTAGAAGCACATGTTTCTACTTTCTTTAGCAAAAATGAAAAAAAAAACAATAAATTAGCAGAAAGTCCTCCTTTCACAACAAAAAACACAGCCAATTTTCTTGTTTCCAGGTAGGCATATTGGATAAAAACATTATAAATCAAATAGAATGAGTGTTTGCCTTTGCAAATAGTGACAATCTTCAGCAATAGTGTGGTCCATAGAGCACCCTGCCCTGTTTTCAGATCAAGGATGGAAGATAGCTAGTGTGATCCACAGAATATCATGGCCAGTTTACAGACCAAGATTTCAAAGATAGGTGCTTACCGGAAAACAACCATACTCTTGATCTGAAGTCGTCAAGTGGGTCTCTCCATTCCGGATCACCCACCATGAGGCCCATTGTAGTCAAGTGGGTCTCTCACAATTACATGGTGGGTGATCTAGAATTGAGGGAATCAAGGAAATATGGTGCCAAAAAGGATGTAAGTCCGCAGGGAACCGAGGAAGTTTGGTTCATGGAATATGTGTTCATCAATCCAATTAAAGCAAACCTGACTAACTTGGTCAGTCAACTGAACTAGATGAGTTAGCAATGGAAGTAAAACAAAATTCACGAGTCTACAGGAAAACTCAGTACAGTTTTCCTAGAATTAGTTTGGAACTCAATCCCACATGCAACTCTTTCTGGATCATAATCAAAGAAGCATCCACAATATGTCCATGCCATTTCTGTCACTGACTCACTTTACATTCCGTCATTAATTTACCATGATTACTTGTAATAAATTACTTGCACAACTATTTCTCATAAGAGAATTTTATGTTTCCTTCGGAAGAAATTAAGATTTTGAACTCACAAAAAAAAAAAAAATACAGTAAAAAACAAATAAGGCATATATGAAAGCAACGGTAGAATTTATTAAGTACGTAAAAAGCCCCTTCTCAACAGAGAAATATAAAAAACAAGAAAAACCAAACCTTAACTAAACACGTAGGAATTCAGTGGTTAGGGTTTGTTGAAGAACTTGATACACAGCAAAGAAATGAAAATCTAACCTTGGAAACACTGTAGCAAGAAAATAATCTCCCAAGAAACACGCGCGCACACACACACTCGGAGAGAGAGAGTACCTTTCCGACCTTCGACGCCGACATTACAGACTCGCCTGCATTGTTCCCTGAATCAAGAAAGGTTTCTTTTCTCTGCTTCTCCATGCAACCTAAGTCCAAGCAACCCAGATCCATCTCCGGCAGATTTGAAACTCAATGCAGACTGTTATTCTCAAAGATTATACAAAGATGTGCGTGATCGCACAAACCAAAAAAGAATCGATTTATTGATCAGAAAATCTTGAAGATTGTATCTTCGTAGATTTTGAAGTGAATCAAGAAATCCACACAGAATCGTCGAATTGATTGAAATTCTTGAGGAAATCTTGAAGATTGTATTTTCTGTGAAGATTTTCAAGAGGACCGAGAAAGCCACATACAATCGACGAATTGATTGAATTCTTGAGTAAATTTTGAAGATTGTATTGGCGTGAGATTTTGAAGTGGACAAAGAAAATCAGAGAGAGAGATAGAGAAGAAAAGAACTGAAAGATATGACATGCGATTCTTGGGAGAGAAGGTGTTTGTTTAAATGGAAACTATCCGTTACAAGCAATTCGTTCGCTTCCAACGGTACTTTTTCCTTCCGAGGAGAGAATATCAGGTGGATCGACTTGCATGGATATCTCGGTTGAGCTGTCATGTGGGCCTGACACGTTGGCACACAAAATTTCTATCAACTCGGATAGACTGTAGGTCCCAAAAAAGAAAAAAAAAAAAAAAGTTTATGATGGCGGCCCCCACCCTTGGTGTCTCTCTACTGTGGTTAAAATTTAGCAAAATCTAAAATAATGAAGTTTGTTTTCTTTTTTTTTTTCAACTTAACAAAAAAAATCCTGTAATCTTTTTTTTATTGACAAATCATCGATCAGTGTTATAACTAAATCATCTAATTATATACAATAAATTTTACATGAACTCATAGGAGATACTATACCAATATGAAAATAGAATAAAAATGTATTAAAGAAAATTTCACTTCCAATTAACGGACTAACATTGTAGAGTTTAATCCATCACAACCATTCTCAAAGGAGTAAGATTTTCTACACAATATATATATTTTATTTATTTATTTATTTCTTGGTAAAACATATACCGTAAGTTCAAGTATAATCCATTGCATATAAATGTTCTCTAATTAATGATTGTCAATGTACTAAAAGTGAATGACATATAAAACAAAGTGAATAACAAAAAAAAAATAGTAATATTATTAAAATGACGTAATTTACTGACGTAATTTATATACTTAATCCATCACAACCTTTGAATTATAATTTACTATCAATTCAATGGTTATGATAAATTAAGTCAATAAATTATAGCATAAAATTAGGTCCAAGTTTTGATAAAAAAATAATAATAATTAAAGTAGCATTGCTCAAAAAAAAAAAGAGTGGATTCTACACTGCGTGGGCAATTGCCAACAAAAACTCGTATTTTGGGCACAACAACCATAAAAGTAAGGAAAAAAGAGAGAGAAGACCCACCATTTGTTTCTTAAAGATAGGAACTTATGTTGAACCCACCAAAGCAAACATGAATTCTAAAGAGTTTTTATGATGATAAAGATGGGGATGAAGTTTACCATTGTACATTGCAGAAAGAATACAGCAATGTCATTAATAAGTTTCCATACAATAAATTGTGAACAAAATTGCCTGACTAGTCCTCTTGATCTTCATCTCTGATCCATTTTGTAGCAACCCATTTCTCCCCTTTGATCACAGGACAGCTTCCATGAATAGATGTCTGCAGGGTGGGCAAACAATTTGTGTTATGATAACACATTTACCACAAATAAGAGAAAAGTAAGAATACTCTTGTTTCATTATCATCCTCATCGGTGCAAGGAGAAGCAAGGAATACTGGAAGGTGAAACAATTGATTCCGACTCTATCGACTTTAGCTCACAAAATATGCTTTTAGTTTTGGTCTGACTTCTTTGCAATGAAAGCATGAACAATCTGCTGATCCTGGTTTCTGCTAGGCAAGCCATGTGCAATTTGGTAAGATTGGGCAACGACACTTCAAAATACAGCAAGTACTGAAGCAATGAGTCTGATTTCTCCCTTAGCTGTGATAAGTAGTGATAAGATTGAGATGTTGGATGACTTCAAACTCTGGGTCATCAGAGTCTGATTTCAATCTATGCTCAAGGTCAATGCCTGCAGACTCTGTTTGCATCATTGGATAACTGATATTGCAGGACACTCCTATAGTTTTGAAATTCATTCCAACCATGGAGCTAAATTTGGAGAACAATCTGGCCAAAGAAAAATGAAATCATTCAGACACAAGAACTATTACCCGATCAATTGTTCCATTTGGAAACACCGAATAAAACAGAAGCCCGTCTCCTTGGCGTGGCTTCACTTTCAAGCCCATGCAACTTCTGTAATCAAAGCCTACACCCACGTCTGAACCATTCTGCACAAAAAAATATTATGACAGCTGACACGTTTATCAGAAGTGATAAGTATGGTAATACACTAAATCTTCTGATCTTACTTCCATGGGAAACATGGTTTCTCCACCTTCTTGCACATCAGATAAGTACAACAAGAATGAAGCAATCTGCAACAAGGTTAATTAGTTAGGTCCGAATGCATGCAGGTCCAAAAATGGCAAGATCTAATACAGTATGCAACTTCTGATTAGTCGAGTATGGTATGGATGTAACAGATTATAAGAATAGTACTGTTCAAAACAAAAAAAAGTGACCTTCCTATAAGGGATTTGGCCAGTAAACATGGAATGAAAAATTTGGTGACTATCCCTGAAGCATTTAACTTAGTATATGTGTGTGTGTGCTTGTATATTTGCCCGATGCCTAGTTTTATAATAATCATGTCATTTGTGCTCGCAAACGAGTATTATAATATGCACATCACATGAAGTTCAAGAGAAACTCAGCATCCATCAGGAGGTTGTAGAACTCACGTAAGGATATCTAGTTGTTTCTTAAAGAAATACATTGCAAAAAGTCACTACCACCATTGAAAAAAATCCTTGCTCCTCTTTTCACATAAATATCTGTTTACTCAATTTTCTTTTCTCTGTAGTGTTTGTTTCTGTTTTCTTTCAGGAGAGAGGTAACATTTTGATACAAAATGAAAAAGGTTGCCAAAGTTCAGGTGCTTCCAACCATCAAATCATTCCGATTGCAAGTAGTGTAACAACAGAAAAGTCGCTTTCCTAATGAACCATGACCAATGAAGATGCTCAGATGGTAATTACTCTCTGGCTTTTTTGTGGGCCATACTCAGCAGGGTTGAATGCATCATAATGAGAAACATATCTCTGCCCAATCTCATACCGCAGAATGTTGAATGCCTGCAACATGGTGATATGCCGCATTACTCAGACTATCTCAGAATTGACCTGTGATGAAAGATTGACTACTTCAACTTTGTAATGTGAAAAGAAAGAAATATGATTTTGATAAAACAAACTCTCAACAAAATTCAAGATAGTCCATTATGGAACTAGTACGCAATATAAGACATATTTCTTATACAATTCTGTCTATGCCATGATACCTAGGGATTAATCAAACATGGTTTCAACTGAACCCAAATGAAGAAAGAAAATATAAAATCCTAGATTAAAATTTGCAAGTCTCTCAATGCATGGTCAAGCATTACAATTACATTGACATCATGAATCTCAACTTATTCAACAAGATAGTATACAGAAATTTCAGTCTTCCTTTTCCTCCGCATATATTTTGTTTTTTTCATTAGAAAAAGGAAAAGTGCAAGTCTACTTAACATGGAGCAATATCAATGAAGTAAAGCTAATTTTTGTAGTTCAAAGTATTTAAGAGACCTTCCGGGATTAATTCAAGCACATCATAGAACTGTAAATTCCCAAAAAAGGAAAATGTACCTCTCCAAAACTCTTTGGGATCATCGTAACCCTAGCAATTTTTCTCTCAACAAAGTCCAAACTCCCACTTGTATCCTCTGATGCACCAATAAATGTACCTGAACTGTTGCCGTGAAAAAAACACAGGCCAAAAAAATCAACACTTACCAGCGCAACCATTCAGATAACCAACCTGTGTAAGTCTAAAGCACTCCCGTAACATGGCTAAAATACAGCAAATGCAGCATCACATCTCACGCAAAGTCTAAGCATTGCTGAATATTATTTTCCTTTTTACTCCTTTTATCTATTATTCCCATACCAAATCTGGACCACATATGATTGGGGTAGAAATTTCAAACCAGCATGTTATATCCCGTACAAAAACACAATTTTTATTCAAAAAAGGTGTATATATGTGTAAAGAATATTATAATGAAACTGGATATAAAAGAGGATTATTCAAGATCAAACGCAGAGTCTGAAATAAGGGTGACTTTTGTTTGAAAATAAATGGGTACCAAATAACAGGTAAAGAGGTAAGTGACTGATATGCTGCAACAAATAGATATAAGGGATAGAAACCTGATGAGTACTAAGAACAATTTAAGAAACAAAATAGAACAAAATTTTGCAGTCCTTGAACAACTGATCAGCATAACTGCGAACATGTGAATGAAGATTTCTAATATCCATTGCTAGGATGCCAGCTTAAGATAACACAGATTAGGAGGCAAAGATAGCCAGATGAGAATGGAAATAGAACTGCAGCCGACGAGTTTTGATAATTATGCAGACAGAAAAATTAAACCAAAATAATCATACAAAGAATCATGAGTGGGAAGATAAATATCTGGATCCACTCAGTTGTAAACAACCCAAAGTCAATGCATTAAATTTAATTTTCTTTCTTTATAACAGGTTATATTCCAATCACTGTCAGAATCCATAAGGATATTAGTAATATTATTGGTGCATAAAACATGAAAGGAAATGTATACAAAAGAGATACCTTGTTCTATCTCCCTTGGTGCTATCAGCAGTTTCCCCCTTTCGCAAAGCAAGGTTTGATGGTTTAAGCTTTGATCTTGCCATTTCAATTATGCTCTGGCATTGTTCTGCAGTTGCAAAATTTGGGAAATACAGAGCCCGCGGCCTCCAGCTCAAAACCTGTATTCAAAAGGTGGCCTGTCATTGAGGTAAACAAGGAGAAAATTTTATTTTACTCAATCCAGGAAAGAACCTATAAACACCAATTCTACAGTTATTGATAGTGACCAAGTTCAATGAAACCTTACCAACCTTTGATCAATCAATTTCTGACTTTATCTATTCGGGCATCCTAATATGGCCCGCCATTTTAAGTAGCACACCATATGTTGTTTTCCCGGGCTTTTTTATTCTTCTTTACCCTAATTTAGCTTCATAAATTAAGAACTGAACATTCATGGTGTTACACCTATAAGCCTATGGCTTAGGTTCTAAAATACGAGCAGTAGATAAAAGACATCAATCCTACCTGATACAGGCTCTTTGCAATACAAGATACCAATATGTTACAAGTCCATAAATTCGGAGCAGTGAAGTACTAAACAAATCAATTAAGCCTAGCCTAAAGCCTAATGTATCTGACATTGAATCTGTGAATTTTTGTAGAGTGGACGATGAGTATATGAGGGCAACATACAACCTATTTGGCAGAAGACCACTAATCACCTTCAATTCAAAACTGCCTACTGTAAAAGCAGTTCCAATTCAGATCCTCCAATCAGAACCCATCAACGAAAGGAGATCACTCATCTAGATCACTGGCATGATGTTCTTTTTTTTTTTTTTGATCTGAAAAAATGGGGGAGGGGGGCGAGCAGGTAGTGACCTCCTAGGTGTGACCAAGAGGGCCTCCCCTGATATGGAATGTTTGGTTAACAATAACTACAGACCCTTTTGGAGTAGCCCATTACCACGATTAGACCACCAGCTCCGGTGGTCACTGGCATGATGTTCAAATAAAGTAAATTAACACAAATTTGTGTCGTGGTTCTAACTACTAAATTATTAATAAGTGGTTCAAAAAGGTCGTTACCGATCACTGATAAATCCAACTTAAATTCGTGAAAGATAAAATGAGAAGGGTGCTCAAGGGACAAATTTAAAAAAAAAAAAAATCTGTTATAGAAGTATCAAACCTTCAGCCCCTATTGGCCTATAGCATCCCCCTTTAACATGGCATGCCAACGTTTATACTATATTAAATCGACAAACCTATTTAATCTCCATAATATTAAAAAATGACGCCGAAAAAAATATATATAAAATGACTGCCATCTGTAATAAAATGCAATTCAAACATCATTGTTGCAAAACCTCTAATTCTTAACAAGCCTAACAGTCAATCTAAATTAGTTATCATCTTTGCTTCATAAATAGTTGAATTTATATACATAACTCTGTAGACAAAAATATTATGAATTGGTTGGTCGACATGAATAATCTACCATCATCAATTTTTGAATCAACTCGAGCCACTAGCCACTCGTATACGAAGTAAACATAAACAAGGAAACTCAAAGAAGACAAAGAGGAATGATAAAGCACCTGAAATGGGATCGTATCAACCCGAGATTCACCCGTTTCTCCATGAGGCATCGAGTCATTCTCTTCCTCAACCGATTCTAAAAACCNGATAAAGCACCTGAAATGGGATCGTATCAACCCGAGATTCACCCGTTTCTCCATGAGGCATCGAGTCATTCTCTTCCTCAACCGATTCTAAAAACCAACGCCTCGATCGAACACCGCTAGCATCCTACACACAAAATCAACAATTAATTAGCAGGTACACGCGCGAATACCTATATGTCTATATATATACATATATATGTATATATAGACATAGAGAGAGACAGAGAGAGACCTGAGAGATGATCATGGATCCAAACAGGCCGGCGAGGAAGAAACAGAAGCATAAGAAGAAGACAGCTGGTAAGTCCAGCTTCGATTTGGATCCAAAAACTCTCTTCCCTTTGGATTTCATCATCATATGTGATTGATAGGAACTATTGTAGACGCATATACATACAGATTTTGATATATAGTTTTTAGAAATCTGAGAGAATATTGTTGTTAGGTGTAACGTATCAATCTCTTAAATCTTCTTTCGCTGCTGTAAATCTTAGCTTGCCGGTTCAAGAGATGACACCACGCGGTAATGGCGGGAGTTTTTCCTTCTATTTGAAAACGAGGAATTTTGGTGAGGTGATGTGTCACATTAGTCAAATGCTTCTTTTTTGGGTAAAATACATTTTTTGTCCTCAAAGTATATATTTAATATCTATTTGAGATCAAATCTTTCAATTGTGTCTATTTAGTCTCCTAATTTATATCTTTATGGTCTAATCTCAAACGTCTGTTAGAAAATTATTAATNAAATCTTTCAATTGTGTCTATTTAGTCTCCTAATTTATATCTTTATGGTCTAATCTCAAACGTCTGTTAGAAAATTATTAATAGTTCTAGCCACGCGCCAATCATGTGGGATTAAATAGACAAAAATTATGAACTTTAGCTACCAAATAGATGCAAAATTAGGAACCACGTAATTAGTGCTTGATCAGAACTGCCACAATTTTTTGATGGGCATTTGAAACTGGACTACGTAGATGCAAATTATAAATTTTAAGGACTAAATAGACACAATTAAAAGATCAAAGATTAAATAAACAATAAACCCATACTTTGAAGACCAAGAATATATTTTTCCCTTCTATACATTAGGAGTAATGATTCTATTTCATTTTATTCCATCCGTATCTCAACTTAACTCATTTAATATTCCTGTGATGTCATTGACATAACATATGTCATTTTTAGTCTATCTCTTTTTATTTTTTTTCTATATATGAAAATTTTAAAAATTATTATATAATAATCAGATTTTTTAAGGTTGAGTAACATTATTCATATATTAGTGTAATGATGATATCACATGGATTGGTAATAACGTAGTATTATCAATCAATGGAAATAAATTAGATAAGGTAAATGAAATTAACAATTGACTTAATGGTCACCGCCCTCGTTGTTAGACGTTTACGCTGCAGGTTCAAACCTTATCGTTTCTCTTTCTTGTAATAGTGTCTGATCAAAAAAATATCTTATTATTTTAAAGTATTAATTAATTAGTATGGTAGTGGGTTAGAAATTATTAAAAGGGTAAAAACTCCTATCTATAAGTGATATAATATCACTAATAATAATTTTGTACCTAAAAATATTATATAATACTACAAATTGAACATTAATCATACATTTTTTTAAAGTACTTATGAGAAATAATTTATGAAAATACTTTTAAAAAGTTACTCAAAATACATTCTTAAGGGCCTATTTTTTCTATTAAATTTAGAGTTTTAATAATAGTCGTCAGATTAACTTTAAAATAAAATTTAAAGAGATCTCAACTGCGAATAGCAAAAGTTATTTTGTTTATCTTTTGAGATTTGAATTATATAGATATAGATATAGATGGTCATTTACAATTTTTTTTGGGATCATTTACAATCTTTGATAGTCGTTTATAGTTTTTGAGGATCATTTATAATTTTTAAAAGGTTATTTGCGATCGATCTTAAAAATTTTAGGATCGATCGTAAATAACTTTTAAACTTTGCCAAATATTTTAGAATCGATTGCAAGTAACCTTAAAAAATTGTAAATGACTTGTCAAAAATTGTAACTTAAACCATAAAAATTATAATATTACCCAAAAGATATAAAAAAAATTTTGTTGTAAACAAACCTAAAAAGTTATATTTTAACCCACAAATATTATAAACTTTGGTGGTTTAATCCCAAAATATATTTTTTGGTACCGTAATCTTCTCCTTAATTGTTGATATCATATATCATTTAATGACGTGTATGAGGATTGCATCGAATATTTTCTCGATAAGGAGAATGAGACTCAAAATTTACTATCTTTGGAAAAGGACCAACCACTGACCTCTCTTTTGCTCACATTAGTCAAAATGTTGGACAGGGGCTAATGGCTGTTGTTAGGTGAGGTGGGCTGGGCCAGGAATGAGTTGGCCCCATAATATACCTTCACGGGGTTCTACATAAGGCCAGGCCTAGTTTGTAGACGAACTTATAGAAAAATTAGTTATTGCATATACACGAAGATACAAAGTAATAAAAAATAAAAAATAAAAAATATATTTATATTTATATTCAAAATCAAATCATAAATATAGATTAAAGATAAATAAATTTAAGCATCGATTGTAGTGGAGGGTGAGAAGTGGTGGTGGTAGGAGATGTTGATGGTTGTGGTGGGCGACAATGAGCGTGGTGGTGGTGACGGAGATGGCAGTGGTGGTGATGGCGATAGAGGTGGTGGTGGCAGTGATGGTGGTGGTAGAGGTGGTGGTGGTAGAGGTAATGGTGGGGTAGTTTCGAACACTATTTTTTTTAGAGTATTTATAAGAAATAATTCCTATAAATACTTTTAAAATGTCACGCAAAACACACTCTTAGAGTTCTATTTTTTCTATTAAATTTAGGATGATAATATTAGCAATTAGATTAATTTTAAAGTAAAATTTAAAGCGATCTGAACTTCCAAAAGTAAAAGTCATTTTGTTTATCTTTTAAAATTTGAATTGTAAACTACTTTATTATATAAATAGAAAAATGTATCTATAATTAACTTATAATATAAAATAAATCAGACTTCAATAATTTTATTCGACAGTCTCAAATAGACTCATCCAACAGTCACTAACATTACTCTTAAATTCATTCATATTGCATCGTACCTTCAGACACAAATTATCCTAATTGTATATAACCTAGTTAAATCTAATGGAGCTGAGAGTTGAATTGTTCGAATTTGATTGTGCGTTCATAAAGAGTGTTCAAGATCGGTTTGAAACTCGCGTAATGAAAAAAGTTATTTTAATTTAATACAATATTTTTTTTTAATAAAAGTATTTTCAGTATCGTAGTCTTTTCCTATTTAAGCATATATTATTTCTTGCTACAAAATAACCAACTGGTCGATAATCGATTTATTTTTTCCCATTTGTTATTTCCTTCTGAATAAATCTGTTATCCCATATGCGATGACTAAGCTTAGTAAACAAGCATCAATGGTGGTGTTCTTGTACATAGAACTTAGGGATAAATGAAAATAATAAGTTCAGTCTACTTGAGCAATTTCTATGTACGTAGATAAACAATTTATCAACATTATGATCAATAAAGGAGCCTAAATTTCCAAAATGAGAGGCCAAGAGTGGAAGAAATACTGATTAGTTTTGCATAATCTATTTGTTGGGACCCGTAATTATCCAATGATTGTAATGAATTATATTAATAAATTAAGTTCAAATAATATTATTGAACCTTTGATCATGCAACAAAACACCACAAGACTATGTAACATACGATCGTAATTCTTATAACTGTTCACTAACCTAATATGAAAATAATACTATGTTACTTGATACGTGATTAGACTAAACAAATTTATGTTATAACTGATCTGATCTTTCGAATAAGATAAATAAATGAGTCAACATGATCTTGATTATACACACAATCAAGCTATACATGTCTACAAATGCATGTGTAGGTGTTGAGAAACTTTAAGATTACACAACCTAATCTCTAATCACCTATCTCTCTTCAGTTTACCTAAGAAAAAGGTTCAATCCTATTTCCTTTAGTAAATCCTATCAGAGTCTCTTGGTTCTTGTATATGTTGTTTTACACTTCCTGTAATAGAATGTTTTCTTGCGTTACACACTTGGATTGGTATGATATTGATTACTTTAAAAGATATAACTTTATTCACAATGTTAATTTCCCAAGATAACTTTAATCACAAAGGACAAACGAATAAAATCAATTAGAGAAATATATATTACGTACACGATAATTCAACCTAAAAATAGATCATCTATGTCGAAACTAAGTTATTCATAAAAAATTGTCAATATTCAAATTTAAAATACCTAAATTTATAACTCTTTAGTGATTCTTTAATGCTTTTATAATGGGTTCTTCCCCCAGATAAGAGTTAAGCAATAGCTCAGAACCACAGATTACGAGAGAAAGCAAAGGTACTTGAAATGGAAAAAGCTTTAAAAAGTACTGAAATTCGCACTTCTTTTGCAGAAGAAACCTTCACCAGTAGAACCCGAGAATTTGTTCTCCCCTTTCCTGCTACAGAATAATCAATGGAAAATTTCAGCCACCTTTTAATTTATCATACCGTCAAAGATATTCCTCCTATTTCTTAAATTTTCATTAACATCCTTGTCGGATTAAAAATATTAATTAGAATACAATTTAACTAAATTATCCATGATAAATTAGAGAAAAAATTCTACTCACACATTTTCTAGATAAACATATATTTAATGAGACCTCCTCTGTTTTCTAAATTCTTTTACGTACTAAAATTTGGGCTGACTAAAATTTAATTCGAGCTAAGTATTTAAAAATTATATTTTTTTATGTGTTAAAAATTTGAGCCGATTAAAATTCAATTTTTAATCGACTCAAATCAAATTTTAATCAATTCACATTGAATTTTAATGGGCTTAAATTTTGATATATAAAAAAATATAAATTTTAATCTACTCAAATTTTAATTGGTGCTACCAGTTCAGGTAGAGCTAAAATCGGCTTGCATTTTAATACGTTAAAAGAAGTTTTAATAAACTCAAATTTTAATACGTAAAAAAATAAAATTTAAACAGTTCGAATTGAATTTTAATATGTAGACAAACGAATTTTAATTAACTCGAATTTTAATATGTAGAAAAATAAATTTTAGTTAGTTTAAATTTTAATCGAATTTTATGTAAAAAAGATTGTTTGGGATTTATGTAGGGACATTTTTTGTATTTTAGTTGATTTTTTTATTAGAAATGATGGTTTAGTGGTAAGACTGTTACTGATGTTTAAATATACATTAAAAAGGGTGTCAATGATATTTTTAATAATTAAAAAAATATCTTTGACGATAAAGCAAACTAAAAAGATTGTAACTGAAATTTTCCCAACAAACTAATATCATTTATAATCTATAAAATGGTGTGTTCAAAAGGCCTTTTGATACAACAACTTGCTTTCAGAAACCTTCAAACCACCCCCTCTGTTTGATACCTTGAACTTGAACTTTTTTCTGCGTTTTTTTTTCCACCCATTGAGGAGACATATGGCTAGAGCTGGGGTCAGAATGACAAAGATATTATTGTTTAGGTTGTGTTTTATTTCTCTTTATTATTTCAGAATAGCATTAGGTAAAGCTAGAGGCTTTTGTAGTTGCACGGTTTGATATTGTGCAGTTGAGCTGAAACCATCATTGGCCAGAGAGAGCGAGAGAGAGATACTTATGGTTCTTTCTCTTTCTTGGTTGTCTTGTTTATTGCAGTTATTTATTGTTGTTGTTTTTCTGTTCCATTGATCTTAAGAATCTCACATAGTCACATTTAAAATTGTTAGACCTCTCTCTCTGTCTCACACACACACACACACACACACAAAAGGTGACTTGTGTCACACATCCCACGCAATCACAGACAAGTAGGGCAAAGTTTGAAGGGTGTACACAAATTGTATTATGAGTGTCTTTTCCTGGTTGGTAATTGACTTACGGTTCTTGTTTCTTTTATTTATGGCTTTTTTTGGTTGTTTTTATTAGTTCTATTGATCTTTATACCTTATTTGAGATTGTCATCCCTCTCTCTCTCATACACACACACACCACCGAACAAAATCAATAACTCATACATGATATATGCGTACACGGAACAGATTAAAGCAGTAAGCACTCATTAACAGCAATGTATCAAGGTACTTTTGCTTATCATTCACATGCATGGAGAGTCGGAAACCTTAATGTTGTAATGAAGACACCTCTTTCTTCTTCATGCAGGGGAGCTAAGGCTAAGTCACTTGGACACGGCATGAGCAAGCTTGCAGGGGTGGATCAAGGAGCAAAACCTAGAAGTTCAGATGAGAAGGGTACTGCTGACAAGGGAGGGGACCAGCCACCCTACTGGGTCCCACATCCTCGTACTGGGATATACTTCCCAAAAGGACATGAATGGGTGATGGAGGAAGTTCCAAATGGTGCAGCCTCCTTTGGTCAGACCTATTGGCTGAGGAACACTGATGGAGTTGATAAACCAGACCTTTATCAAATTTCAAATGATCAATCCATGACTGGAAAGTATTAAGTTCATGCTAACAATAAGTTATGAATTTCATGAAGTGTGAAGAGGGATTGTGAAAGGTTATGGCCTTACTGTCACTAGAAAATAATCATCTCTCATTTATGAAACGGATAAATTTCAGGTACTGTTTGATAACGTTTTCATTTCCCTCCGAATAAATCTGTTATCCCATATGAGATGACTAACCTTAGTAAACAAGCATCAATGGTGCTGTTCTTGTACATAGAACATAGGGATAAATGAAAATAAGTTTAGTCTGCTTGAGCAATTTCTATGTAGATAAACAATTTATCAACATTATGATCAATAATGGAGCCAAAATTACCAAAATGAGAGGCCTACAGTGGAAGAAATACTTATTAGTTTTGTATGATCTATTTGTTGGGACTCGGCAATAATCCAATGATTGTAATAAATTATGTTAGCAAATTAGGTTTAAATAACATTACTGAACCTTTGATTGTGCAACAAAACACTACAAGACTATGTAACATACGATCATAATTCTTATAACTATTCACCAACCTAATATGAAAATAACACTACGTTACTTGATTAAACTAAACAAATTTATGTTATAACTGGTCTGATCTTTTGAATACGATAAATAATGAGTCGACACGATCAAGGGCGACATAAGAAAACATGAGGCTTAAAGCGACATTTGTAAATGAGGCCTTTTTAAAATTGTATGTATTACTAATTCTCTTATTCTTTCTTGTGATATGGTCGACCTTAAGTAAGACTTTATTAATTTTAAAATATTCGTTACTAATATTTTTTCATTTTTTTGTATGTTTTGCATGTTTAACTTTCATCATGAATATTTTTTATTATTATTTTTTTTGTATTATTTATTATTTCTTATTCTTTTGGATCTATTAATTGTTTATTTGCATGATTTTAACCTATTTTTTTATGACGTTTTGTTTGGTAGTAGGAATAAAGAGATCATTTTGAGATTTAATTATTTTAAAATTATCTCATTTTTTAGAAAGATTTTTCACATCCAAATGATTATTTTCTAGTTACCATATTTATAATAAATAATCAACAAATTAGTTCTATGGTATTTATAATTACAGAATATAACATGAGCTTAAAATTACAGAAAAAATATAAAAATAATATAGTTTGATTTATCATAGTTATTTGCAACATTAAAATTTGATATTTTAGTTCTTTCTAAATCAAAGTTTATAAATTAAGTAGATCATTTTATGTAAGTTTGATTTGATGTATGATTTAAGATAAAAAATTGTGCGTGTGTGAGAAGGAGAGAGAGTTTTATTTGTGTTTAATTGGAGCCCTAAGAGAGAGTATGTGTGTGTGTGTGAGTGACAGAGAGATGAGACTTTTGTTTTTACAGTTTTTGTTTTACTGAATTTTAATCGTTACAACAATATGTGTGGCCAATATTTTTGAGCCCAACTATTGAATCTAAAATTTAGTTATTAGGTGTATACTTTATTAAGATTTTTTATGGAGTTTATATTGTCATATATTTAAAAATTTAGATTAAATTATACTATACATTAAAAAATATGGAGCCTAAAGCCTCCGCTTTTTCGTTTACACTGCTGGGCCGGCCCTGATCTTGATTATACACACAATCAAGCTATACATGTCTACAACTGCATGTGTAGGTGTTGAGAAACTTTAAGATTACACAACCTAATTCTAATCACCTCAATTTACCTAAGAGAAAGGTTCAATCCTATTCCCTTTTGTAAACCCTATAAATATATCTTGGTTCATGTATTATCTTGGTTCATCACTTCCTGTAATAGAATGTTTTCTTGCGTTACACACTTGGATTGGTATGATATTGATTACTTTAAAAGATATAACTTTATTCACAATGTTAGTTTCTCAAAATAACTTTAATCACAATGGATAAACGAATAAAATCAATTAGAGAAATATATATTATGTACACGATAATTCAAAGATTATCGCCTATCAAACATACATTTACAAAAAATGTTATTTGTTTTTTATTTTGGTGTATCCCTGAATTAATGTTGTAGCAATATTGTTCATACCTTCTGGGCTAGGCAACATGCCAAGAGTTCAAATCCTCTGATTAGTTATTACGTACTTGTCAAAGTGCATAAAACTTCTATCACTACTGTATCAAGAAATAGACTCGGGAAATGGAAGATGTTTCCCTAAATACTTGTATTAAGTCCTAAGTAAATAAGCAAAATCGGTGTATAAATCCCAATTTGAAAAAAAAAAAGATAATTAACACATATAAAAAGTAATTAACTGTATCTTTTTTAGTTCAACGGTAGAGGTGTCTAGACTAATGTATGCGTATCTCGACTAATTCTCTTATCGATTCGGTTAAAGACAGATCATCTACGCCGAGATTAAGTTATTTATAAGGAATAAATCATTTATTGTCTAACCTCAAGAGATTATCAATATTCAAATTCAAGATATTTTAATTTATAACTCATCTTTGTAGTTAACCATATCATAAGACTTTCTTTAATGCTTTTACAATGGGTTCATCCCCAAACAAAGAGCTAAGCAGAAGCTCATCAGAACGACAGGTTATATTAGTATGAGAAAAGGATTTCCATTTCAAACGTACTGAAATTCGCACTTCTTTTGCAATAGAAACCTTCACCAGTAGAACCCGAGAATTTATTCTTCCCTTTCCTGTTACAGAATAAACTAATATCGTTTATAATTTTATAAAATGGTGTGTTGAACTGAGTCCTTTTGATACATCAACTTCTCAGATCTTGCAGCTTTCAAAAACCATCAAATCAAACCCACCATCTCTGTTGCTGCCTTGAACTTGAAATTTTTGCAGCGTTTTTCTGCGTTTTTTTTCACCCATTGAGGAGACATATGGCTAAAGCTGGGGTCACAATGACAAAGATGTTACTGTTTAGGTTGTGTTTTATTTCTCTTATTATTTCATAATAGGATT
Organism: Ilex paraguariensis; assembly: GCA_963454935.2. Lineage (NCBI taxonomy): Eukaryota > Viridiplantae > Streptophyta > Magnoliopsida > Aquifoliales > Aquifoliaceae > Ilex > Ilex paraguariensis. The sequence goes on along the minus strand of CAUOFW020007946.1, from coordinate 1,276,887 downwards.
AGGTAAAGCTAGAGGTTTTTGTAGTTGCATGGTTTGATATTGTGCAATTGAACTGAAACCATCATTGACCAGAGAGAGAGAGACTTATTTTTCTTTCTCTTTCTTGGTTCTCTTCTTTATTGCAGTTATTTTTTGTTTTTGGTTTTTTTGTACCATTGATCTTAAGAATCTCACATAGTCACTTTTAAAATTGCTAGTTCTTTCTCTCTCTCTCTCACACACACAAGGTGACTTGTGTCACACAACCCAACACAATCACAGACAAGTAGGACAAGTTTGAAGGGTGTATACAAAGACAGATGTATCACGAGTGCCTTTTCGGCTTTCCTGGTTGGTAATTTACTTACGGTTCTTGTTTCTTTTATTTATGGCTTTTTTTGGTTGTTTCTATTAGTTCCATTGATCTTTATACCTTATTTGAGATTGTCATCTCTCTCTCTCTCTATCTCTCACACACACACACCCCACCGAACAAAATCAATAACACATACACGATATACACGTCCACGGAACAGATTAAAGCAGTAAGCACTCATTAACACAGCAATGGATCAAGGTACTTTTGCTTATCGTTCACACGCATGTGGAGTTGGAAAAGCTAATTTTGTCATGGAGACACCTCTTCCTTCTTTCATGCAGGGGGGCCAAGGCTAAGCCAGTTGGACATGGCATGAGTAAGCTTGCAGGGGTGGATCAAGGAGCAAACCCTAGAAGATCAGATGAGAAGGGTACTGCGGACAAGGGAGAGGACCACCCATCCTACTGGGTCCAACATCCTCGTACTGGGATATACTTCCCAAAAGGCCATGAATTGGTGATGGAGGAAGTTCCAGTTGGTGCAGCCTCCTTTGGTGAGACCTATTGGCTGAGGAACACTGATGGAGTTAATAAACCAGACCCTTATCAATTTCAAATCATCAATCCATGACTGAAAATTATTCAGTTCATGCTAACAATAAGTTATGAATTTCATGAAGTGTGAAGAGGGATTGTGAAAGGTTAGGGCCTTACTGTCACTAGAAAATAATCATCTCTCATTTATGAAATAAATAAATTTCAGGTACTGTTTGATAACATTTTTTTGTTTAAATAAATTTTTTTTAAAACTAAAAATAAATCCCGTCATAAATCCAAAAGTATATATTTGATTGCTATTAGTGTTCATGTGATCAATCCATGAGAAAAGAATACTGATTAATGCTAACAAGTTATGAATTTCATGAAGTGTAAAGAGGCTTTATGGATGGTTATGGCCTTAATGTCACCGGAGAATATTATCACTCTCATTTATTAAACGAATAAATTTAGTGTCATTTGATAGCACTTTTTTTTTCAAGATAATTATTTAAGCAAATATATAATTTCTTCATAAAGTCAAAATTCATACTTGATCACTATTGACTTTCATGTGAATCCACAACTGAAACATATTATTTTTTTTTATTTTTGGGGGAAGGGAACTTGAATGAACCGTTGATTTCAACAAAACAAATCCTTCATTAGATAAAGAATATCATCAGATCAAAAAAAAAAACATATTAGTTCATTTGCCAATAAGAAGTTATATATGAACTTGATTCTGTAAAAGAACAAGAACAAATTATAAACTCAAATGTTTTGAATTCGAATTTTGATAATTTTTTAAGGCCAGATCATGGGGGATTTATCCCTCGTAAATACTTTAATTCCGGTGTGAATGATCTATTTGAACAGACCGGAGAGGAGATTAGTTCAAATGAGTGTAAACTGATTCGCACAACCCTGAACGACGAAAAAAAAAAAAGAAACAAGGCTTGTGACCTAGGAGCAGTGTTACTAAGAGAATCACCCCCCCTCGTCTGTACTGAGTAAATCAATTTACTGTTAGTAGAGAATAACCCCCCTCAGTAACTGAGTAGATTAATAAATTGAGCTACTGTATGGTAATAATTTTTATAAATATTTTTTTAAGCAAAAACACATGTGATCATTGCATAATAAAAGCGATTTATGTGAATTTTAGTATAAAAATGGCATATTAATACATGAGATTAAGATTGGAAGAAAGAGAGCAAGCCCAGACAAGAATAAATCAAAAAAAAAAAATCCAATAAATGCTACTTAACAATGAATTTTAAAAAAAATTAAAAAATGAAAAAATACTTTACAAAGCTTCTTGAATTAGTTATTAGCATTTCAGTGGTTTTGGGTTTTTTTCTTCTTCTTTTGTTTTGTTTTTATATAAGGCTACAAGGGTTTTTTATTTTTATTTATTTATTTTTTATTTTCATATAAGGTTGTGAGTAGAGCTAATAATTGAGCCGAGTTAGTTGAGCTCAATTGGGATAACACCCGACTCAAAACGAGTCAAGTTCGAATAACTTTTTAGACTCGTTTTAAAAACGAGTTTAAAATGTTCGTTTATACGTAAAATAATTGAGTTACTTGACTCGGTTCGTTTTTGGGCTTAACTTATATTTAAAACAAGTCTAACTTGAATAATTTTTTAAACTCGTTTGAAAAAACAAGCTCGACAAATTTGACTCGAACTCATAAAGATAGTAGGCCTTAAAATTATAGGCCCATCTTAGAAGCCTGCCTAAGAAACTTCGGGCTAAAAGCCCAAGAAAAGAAGTTCCATTATGTGGGAACATAGGCCCATAGGCCCTACTTTTTACTTGAAAACGATCGGTGGGATCAAATCTGTAACTGTCTGTCTATAACAATCCAACAAGTCAAAATACGACTTTAATCGCTCCGCACTTTACCAAATCGTGTCTTGTTCCCCAAACTCTCTCTCTCTCTCTCTGTCTCTCTCTCTCTCACACACACACACACACACACACACACACACTCACTCTTTCTCTCTCTAACACTCGCTTCAGTTGTTACCTCTTCAAAGGTCTCTTCGCTAGCTTTGTCAGCTCTCTCTCCCTCTCTCTCCCTTTCTCTCTTTGATTCAGTATGTTTTAGTGTATATATGTGTGTGTGTGTATTATTTTATGTGTGTGTGTTTGTTGATTTGAGTGTTGATAGTTACGTGATATATTGAATAGCAGGAAAGAGAAAAGTGTGGATTTTGTTTTTGGATGCCGAGCGCAGCTGAGCTATTGTACACCAGGAGGTCTCGTGTGGGTCGAATCACCGACTCAGACGACCTAGGAGGAGGCTTTGATTCGTCTCTCGATCGAATTTCGCTCCACAACAATAATCGTCGCCAGCACCACCATCACACCAACAATTTTCGTGGCGATCGGCACGATCTGGATGGATGTGATCATCTCCGGCGGCCTCCTAATCTCAGACATCCCATTCATCGCACCGTTCATATTGTAAGACCTAAAAATTGCAGTTTAGTTCTGTTACGAATACTTTTTGAGAGATTTGTAAAGCAAAATAAAAAGAGAATTGGGGAAAGGAAACCGCTTCGAGGGGTAGAAACCTCCGGTGGTCCAATTCGAGAAGAACCGAATCTCCACACTTCACAAGAAAGTTGATTTCAAAATCCAAAATACCATTTTGATTGAAAGAAAGGTCTTTAAATATAAGATAACAAAAACTACCTTAATAACTTACTTAGTAACAACCTTGAAAATTACCCACAAAATACACTGTCACTAACCACTCATTAATAATCTTCCAATAACTAACTCCTAGATTACATAAAATACATATTAAAAATGTGCACATAACAAATTCACTTGTAGGCTATTTTATATATGGGTTGGATGAGGAATTATTGTTTGATTATAAAGTTGGTCAAAGTTAGAAAGCTTAATTTGGTTTTTTTTTTAAAAAAATTTTTTTTTTTTTTTTTTTGGGAGGGGAGGGGGCCTTGAGCTCTTGACCTCAAGAAGGTAAAGTCTTGTGGTAAAGCCTTCACAAGGTAAGGACCACCATTAGACCAAAAGCCCACTGGTAGCTTAATTTGGTATATGACTTGATTTTGGTGTTGATTACGGACTGTAAAAATCGTATGAATCAACTCAACAAAGTCATGTCCCAACAAGCCTTATGCCAACTTTTTTGGGGCCGGTTACATGAGTTTTGTTTCACCATTGAGCTCTCTCAAGGGGAATGTTTAAAAAAAAATGGTATGATGGTGGATAATTTAATAATCTCTCAGTTATTTGCATGTATTTGTGAAACTCGTGTTGGAAGTGTATTTTATTCCCCTATTAGTTCTCATTTTTTGAGTGGGATGAGTGTCCGAAGATCGGCTGCTTGGTTCTATGCTACCCGGCCTTGAGGATCTCATATTGTGTTATGAAATAATTATGATTGATCTTTTAGTATGAAAATTAGATGGCTATTAAAAGAAGAGGGTACCATACATAGGCTAGAACTTGGAACCCATGACTTGTAAGTTGAAAAAAGCTACTAAAAAGCATGCAGACCATTTGGCTATTGATTTTCGTCCGGTTTAGACTTGAGATCAGGCTGGACCAGGCTCAAGCCGAAACACCCTTTGATATTTTGTGATGTAAGTCTTGCCCTGCCCATGACCATCTATACTTCAAGTTTTACAATCAATTGAGACTGCTTTTTTCTGATTATTATTCTTTGCAGTTGCATCATCAACTAAGGTAAGTATTTTTTCGGTTTTTTATAAATTTTCTTTTCTGCCTGTATCTCTTTGTATTTCCTACTACTCTGTTCTCTACTAATGGTTGATGTGATGGGAAATGTCCAGTTTGAAATGCTTTCTACTGTTTTTGTGAATATGATGCTTTTTTAAGACGGCTAATTTTGTAGTATGAATGAGTCACTTTGGCAACTAGACAATTTTGTTCTCATCCTTGTCGTATATTTTGGCATGTCCAGGAGCATGAATCAGTTCGTCATGATCAAATCAGCAGCCAATCTACTTTAGGAAACTCTGTTAACTCAGAAAATTTTAGCAGCATAAGAGAGAGACAAAGATTCAGAGGGAATGATAGACTTCCTGGAGCTGTGCTACTTGCGAGGGAAAGGCTTCTTAACAGGTTGAGAGATGTTTCCCTATCTGCAAACAGGTCAGTCATCAGTGCTCTCAGAACATTCAAGCTTGCAATTTGATCAAGCTTTTAACATTTCCCCCCTCTGATTGCATGTTGGACTGCAGCTACCTTAACATTTCATATTTAAATGTCTCCATACAATGGGTGGACAAACTTGTAATTCCAATGTGATACCAATGCTTTGGGCATTCACTGAATTGCCTCTCTAGACCACTTAATTTCAAGATATCTATGACTTTTTGAAGTGCAAGGTGTGGGTTCTTTTCACTCCAATCGCCTATGAGAGAAATTTTTGCCTTAAGGCCATCTTTGAAATTCAGAATCCTTCCTAGTGTCATGTCCATTAAAGAGTGATTTTAACATATCTAGAGGAGCCCAAATAACAGACGGGATTCTGTGGGTTGTTAATATCTTGTTTCCATTTTCTCTTTGATTGGAGGGAGGTTGGTGAAATCTTGGTGTACACTGAATGCTGCTCTCTTCTCCACCTGACCCCTCCTATTGTTAAACGTGGGGGTTTTGGACACCGGTGCTTGAAATTTGCTTCAGGCTCAGTGTCACTTTGCTTCCTTGGGAAGAAAGAAATGATAGACTCTTTGATTATGAGCTAATACTGGTATGTTATCTGATGGGGATTTCTCTTGGACCTCTTAATGGATGACCACTTACTTGGTACTTGCCCTTTCCAGTGGTGGGGGGCCTTGGACAGCAAGATACTTACCTTGAGATGGGGCTTTAACGAGACAGCTTTAGTAATCTGTCTTATTTTGTTCAGAAATCTCACTCTGAACAGTACAAGATGCAATTTAGTAATCCCTCATGCTTTATAGAGATTCCATCTGTTGATCAAACACTACTTTGTCCTAACTTTCAGTGAGACAATTGTTTAAGACACTTTGGCCGCAGCACCCTCATCCTCTTTGCCTCCTTGCTGATCATCTCTTGTCCAACTTGGTCATTTCTGTTGATGTTATTTATTTATTTGACTTCAGCCTGTCCTCATTTTTCTCTTTGATTTTTACTTCTGTATTGATTTGAGATAAGAGTAGTGTGTTTATGGTAGACCAATTTGGCTGATTTTGGGGGGCACTTTTCGTCTGTTTATTAATGATAGGTGACATATTGATACAAATGGTTTAGGGGAATCAAAAATATCTCCGTCTGATTCAACAGAGATAGTTGACATATTGATACAACATTGATCGTAACTTGGAGTAACTGTTTCGAAGATATTAACAAGGTTCTGAGCTGTTGGTTGAACTACAAGATACTTGTCATTATGTCACCCTGTCAAACGTCAACTCGGTTGGGCAATCTCATTGACCTCTCCTAGAAATCTCTGTCAATCTTCAGCGTATGGTTGGGTATAGTTGCTTGGACATCGCTTTCAGGCTTGTTCGCTTAGCAAATATCTAATTAGTCTTCTCTGGTGTCGACCATTGTCCAAGACAAGTAGGAGTCTTTTCTCATGTGCTAGTAAGAAGTAAACTCATGGGGATTCTGCAGTTAATGAGATAGAGAAAGCAGAAGCTAGGAAGTCACTGTAAGGGTCACATTCCACTTAGCTTGGTATTCGGTTGCTGTCACAGTAAAAGAGTTATTCTTTTATCATTTGCTAGCAACAAGAAGTAGGGATTCGGCACTTCGATCATTTCAAAAATGGGATAGTTAAAAAACCTATGTGACAAATGATGTGTTTTTCTTCTCCTCCCTGAACAACCAACTCGTGAGTAATCATATTGATAACTCTTTATAATTCAGTTCAATCTAAACAATTCCAAATTCCAGTAGTAGCTCTATTCCTGTTACCATCTGCAAAATTTGTATTACATTTCAATGTGTGAATCTATGCATTGACGTCCTTGGTTTCTTTTCCATTCCTGAAGTTGATTGTAGCACAAGGTTATTAACTTGTTCTGTGAACGTTGACTCTTCTACTCCTTGTTACTAGGTTGAGTTATGAATTTTGCTGCTGTTCTCAGGGATTTTTTGTTGTAGGCCAATCATTTAGGTCAATTGTTTTTGGTTTAAAGTCTTGGTTATGTACCACTCTGTGGTATCACCTGAAATTGTTAATCAAGCATTAGGTTACTTGCCAAATATCAAGGCATTCATGAGTATTAGTTGACATGTTTTATGTGCTTTTAAAGTCATGGAAATCCAAAAGTGACTCTTCTGGTGCATTATAGAATCGAAGATTGTGTTAATGGGGTGTTTATCTTGTCCTATGCTTGTAGGCGGAGTAACAGTGCTTCATCTCTCGGCGTAAGATTCAATGATGTGTTTAGGCTTGGTGATGTCGGGGACTGGCAGACTGAAGCACCAAGGAACTGGCTAGCTGGTTACACTGCCCCTACTTACTCAATCTCTCCAACAGATCGGCAGCTAGTGCTGCAAGAACCCAGGAAGAGACCACCAGGACTCACTCAAGAGGCACTGAATGGTCTGCCTCTGGAGGTTTTCACTATAAAAAAAAGTGATGAAGAGGCAGTATCAATGGCACCACTGGAGTGCAGTATATGTCTTGAGAGTTTCCTGGAGGGCGATGAGCTCAGATGTTTACCGTGTGGGCATAAATTCCACTCCTCCTGCTTGTATCCTTGGGTTCAGACTTGTGGTGATTGCCCCTATTGCCGTACTGATATATTGGTAGATAGAGGTGAGCAGCAAGAGAGCCATAGCATCCTTTATTGAGGTATTTCCGTGAGCGGGGTGTTCTGTGTGTGCTCTAGTTTTGGGATTTTGACCAGATAGTGCAGATGTTTTGTGCCTTAAACTTGTGCCTCTTTCTATGCTTTGTTCTAAAAGAGGACATAATCTAACATTACTGACGTTTTACTGCCTGTTGACCTGTCATTATATCTCGGGGCGAATGTTTCCCTGGCTTGGTTTTTTCTTGCTTGTGACACTTCAGAAAAATACAGGAGATATACTTTTCTTATCTAATTTTTGGTTTTGCACCCAAAGTTACGATCTAATCAAGTTAAAGTGATGACTCCATAAGGTTGATTTAGGATTGATTTTAAACCTTTTGATCTTGTACAAAGGAAACATTGATTTAATCGGGGCATTTTATTTTTTGGTATCATACCAAATTGCGGATTTTCCCAACATTATGTGGGAGACATCTAAGTATTGAGTGTGGAATGTTATTCTACAAAGCTAATTGGCAGGTTAAAACCTAACAAAGAATAGGCACCCCACTTCAGTATTGCGAGACTAAATTAAATTTGTAAACCTCTGTTAGGTTTAACTTTCATTAATATTCTACGTTAAAATGTACTTTTAATGATATTTCTTTAATTCTGTAAATTAATCCCTGAAGTTTTCATTGGTCAAGTAGTTCAAAATCACCGATCACGGAAAATCCAACTGTAACTATTCCACAAGACATTAAGATGGATGTGTCTATATCTGCATAAAAAGATGAAAAATAGCGAGAAAGAACATAATCTGCCCATATTTCAGTCCACAAGAAATTAAGTTGATGCAGAAACCAGAAACAGTCGGTACAAATATTCTAGTCCTTACTCCAAAATATTGCACTTGAAAGCCTACACACAATGAACCAAAAAGAAAGAAGCAAAATTACTCATCAAAACTATGATGGAGCAATGCTCTAGTGTAGACACCAATGAAAGGAGCCCGAAGAGGACTGCTAAGGTTGCATACAGCAGCACTATTGTTTCCTAAGCGTAATATCGCCAACCAAACAAGATCCGCATTTACATATGAAAACTTCATAGGTGACTTGCAAAAAATGAATCCATTCTCCTGCATATTTGCTCACTTAAGAAAGTGAGGACTAATCAAACCTGCAATCTCAAGAAACCCAACATGATCCTTCCCTCCAAATATTTTCTTCAGCTTCTCATCGCAGACTATGACTTTCTTGTTTTCAGGGTCCTAAAGTAAAAAAGACAAACAAGTCAGAATTGTCCTGCTGCTACACTAATATAGGTAAAATTAGATGTACATGATCTCTACGTTGATACCAAACAGAATCGAGCGACACAAGCATGCACCAACAGAAGCCGGTTGATATGTCACCAGTTAGCGTCACATTGAACAATATATCATTTACTAAAAGCACTTTCTAACATTCTAGAATGCTTCCCAAATAAGTCGAGAATGTTTAGAAATCCGCTTTTAGAAAACCACTGCCTCAAAATAAAGCTATGATATGAAAGCTAAAAGGCAATTTCGCAGCACCAGCAGATAGCCGGTTCAGCCACATGAGAAGAGTATCTCTTCATACTTCCCTTCTTCCAACTTAAGCCATAAGCATGTATTTTGTTAGCCTCATTTAAAGTAAATCGTCAGAATATTGGTATCATACCACATCAAATATTGTAACATAGATATAGGAGCAATAAGACTGATTCGCCATTAAGCAGTAAATAGTTGTAAAACTGTCATAGAAAGTAGGCAGAACTTCAATATATATTTTTATCCTGTTATTTTAGCCATTTCAGTTTCCAACAAGTTGTAAAATCAACATCCACAAGAGGTCCGTCTCATGCTTTTGCTGTTTCTGAATAAACATTGTGACATGGGACTATTCACGACTTTATGCATGATAAACCTCCACCAGCACATTAATTTCCAGGCTTTAAACAGGCAGTATTGTTAATGTGGACACAACTGTACTATACTTTCATACAATATCTTAATTGAATTATATGAAATGATCAATAAATTCAAGTAAATTCTATACCTACATAGAACGAATCAAATCAAATGGTTCTATTTCTGAACTTTTCTGACTTGCTCCCACGGGACCATGGTCAAAAAGATTGAAAAAATCAGTCATTCACAACCATTGATGAAGAATTCCTCGAAAAATTAAGAATTAGTAATCTTTTTTAGAAATCGAATGGATTCAATCTTATACATACGCAAGGGAGGTAATTAAAAAAGAAAGAAGAAACCAACTTCTTTCTTTTATCACTTGGGAGCCGTGTGAGATGAAAGTCTCATGCACGGTTTTGAATGAGAGAAAGAAGTGAGGAATCCTCTTTTCGACTCTGACTCTCCTACTCCAGTCGTCGTTTTTCTTTTTTGTTACTTCGAAAGTACCTGCTTCTGCTTCAGCCTCAGCCACTCAAATTTTCGATATTCCTTTTTATTTCTGTTCAAACGAATGACAGCTTCTTCTAGAAATACTAGCTATTCTTAGCATGATATTGAGAAATCTCATTGCTATTATTCAAACAAGCATGAAACGTACGCTCGAATATTCCTCCATAGGTCAAATCGGATTATGGAATTATTGGAATGATTGTTGGAGACTCAAATGATGGATATACAAGCATGCTAACTTATATGCTAAAACAACACACCTCATAACAATATACATTCTCCATTATGATTGTAAGAAGAGCAATGCTATTGGAACTTAATTTACTGACCTAATTTACTATGACATATGGATTGACTGTGAGTTCCATCAAACATTGGAACTTGGTGTTAATTCAATGGTTCCAATGAAGCCACGTCATTAGGTCCGCAAATTATGTCAAATTTTTAGGTCCAAATAGCATTTTCCTTGTAAGAAATACCTATGCATGTACATCACAACAAAGGAAATATGATGGTCAAATTATGCCACTCAACAATCAATTCATCAAAAACACACATCAGAACTATGTAAGCCAGCAAATCGTGTACTTCACAATACACAATCTAAGAGTAAGTTAGCCAGAAAGACTTTTCTCAACATCTAACTACAATTTCAAAAACATCATTTCTATCATGTTTCTCTATATTTTATATTGTTTCAAGACTGCCCAAGGCTTTATAAAATCACCTTTGGCCTTGTAGCCCATTAGAAAATTTTACATTTCAATCAAAATTCTGCAATCTGCATACCACTGTCATAGAAAGCAACTCTCCCTTAGTCCCTTACATCATTGTTCTCAACCTCAATAGTAACATTACTCCTTATTTGTAAATTCTTCTGTTTCAGAGTACCTTGCCACTCTTCACAAGCTTATGCAATCGCATATACATGAAAGTGCCACTTTTCACGAGCTAGCATTCATGTCTAAGCCATCTAAATACCCACATAGAAAAAGGGATAACAACCCAAATTTCATATAAAGCATCGCAACCTTTGTACAATGTTTTTTAAACAAAAGAAAAAGGACAATTCAAAAGTAACATAAAAACCCATCAAAGCCCCCAACAGAGCCCAAAACTTGGATAAACCCTCATCCCATGTGCACGAACATAATGTCATCAAGGCATATAATGTGCAGACATGAAACACACACCTAAAAAACCCAACACAGCTAATCTAAGGAAGAAAATAATGACAAAATTCACATTCCAATGCAATATTACAATTACCAATACCTCACACAGAAACATTTTAGCAATCAAAAATAGTATATTAAAACTCCTCCAGATTGAAAAAAAAAGAGAGAGAACAGAGTTACATTATCAAAATGAGACCCATGCTTAGGCAAAAGCCGCAAAACCAATACAGCCTTATCCATAGTATAGAAAGACCGAAAGAAAATGATATTAACTTATTCACCCATGTTAAAAACCTAACAAAAATCAAATCCAAGTTTGACTTACACCAACGACCTTGTTCAAAAATTAAGAATCCCTAGTTGAAACCAGCAAAGGATGTATGAGCATGTTTCAAACCCACATTCTGTATACTCCAAACAAACAAAAACAAGCAGTACACATATATAAAACACCCAAAAATATAAAAAATAAGGTAGTCTAAACACGCAAAAAAACAGACTAGGTACCATAATAACAAAATAATACAACCAAAAATATCGAAAAATCTATGTAATAATCTGAGAATAACACATAAACCCATCTAACTAAACTCAGTAGAACCAGCTCTAAACAAAAGTAACTCCAAAAACCATTAGGGTTTCAAACATAGACCACATAAACCAATTATTTCCAACGATGCATAGAAATACCTGAAGGTTGTGCTGTTTGATGTAAGCCCAAATCTCCTTGAGGGCTTGGGTGCGAGGAATCTCAGAGACTCCGCCGAGGAACGCTTGCATTTCCGGCGAGACTTGACGTGGCTTCATGATACCTCTCGGCTCGCGTTTCTTGGTCTCCGTTGCCGGCTTCGACGCAGCGGCCAAGGTTACCGTGCGCACAGAGCGCATGTTAACACGAGGCGAGTGAACAACAGGAGCAGCAAGCAAGAGAGACGATGACTTGGCCAACATCGTCGTTTCTCCGGCGAACAAGCCGGTGAAACCCCCAAAAGACATCGCAATTTGCATTTTTTGAACACACTCTTAATCTCTCTCTCTCTCTAAATATCTGTATGTATATATCTCTTTGTCTCTCCTACAATTGGGAGAGAAGTTTTGAGTGAGCAGATAAGAGTAGCTCAAAGGGGGGTTTTGGGCCAGTGTAAGACGCTGTACTGTACCCGCCTGAGGCCTCACTCTCCTAATTTTAACTTTTTCTCTCTATTATCCTTTGTAAAATATAGATTTTAATTTGAGTACCAAGTTTATAATTTTTGTGAATTAAAATAAAGAATAAAATGTTAACAAATTCAGTGTGACAATAATAACAATAATAATAATGCTAAGATGAAAGGTAAATTTCATTGATATTCTCTGGATTTAAGTTATATTTCATTAACACTCTATCTATTTTTTGAAATATCACTATACATTCCAATAGTTTATACTTTATATACATGTTTCACAATCTCTAGCATGATATGATAATTTATTCTCTTATAAATTATCAAATCTATCATTGACCATATAAAAAAAGTTTAAAGTAGTAGTAAATATTATTTTAATATTAATTTAATTAAATAAAATATTCCCTATAAAATAAATGTATCAAACAAAATGTTAATTTTAAAAAAATAATATTAATTTGATAAAACTAAATCAAAAAATCAAAAAATTGAATGTTAATTTTATAAAATTGAATGACTATTTGGTATTGATTTGGTGAAATTGAATGTTAATTTGAAATTTAATTAAAAAATTATGTTAGTGTGATAAATTGGATGTTAAATTGATGAAATTAAATATTAATTTAGAGTTAACCTGATGAAATTGAATATTCATTTAGTGTTAATTTTATAAAATTGAATATCGATTTGATAAGATTAAATATTAGTTGCTGAAATAAATGATAATTTTATAAAATTTAAGATTAATTTTCACGTTAATTTGGTAAAATTTTGTATTAATTTGATGAAATTTAATGTTGATTTTATATAATTGATAGTTAATTTGATGAAAATTAATGTAGTTTTGATAAAATTGAATGTTAATTTGATGTTAATTTATGAAATTAAATATTAATTTGATTTTAGTTTAATAAAATTGAATGTTAATTTGATGAATGTGAGTTAATTTGGCAAAATTTAATATTGATTTGGTACTAATTTGATGAAAGTGAATATTAATTTGGTATTAAATTGATAAAATTAAATATTGATTGAATAAAATTGAATATTAATCAGACAGAATTCAAGGGTAATTTGATGTTAATTTGATAAAATTATAAATTATTTTTGTATTAATTTTAGTAAGGGTAATTAAGTAAAATGAGAGTTATAATAAAAGTAATTTAATAAAATTACGTAATCTATTAAGGTACAAAAATTGACAAAGGTATGTAGTGATATTTCAAAAATTAGAGAGAGTGTCAATGAAATATGACTTAAATCTAAGGAGTGTCAATAAAATTTATCCTAAGATGAATATTCAATAATACTAGAAATGATAGAATTAAGAATGATATTATTCGCGAAAAAAATAGAGGTTGCGCATAAGGTTGATATTCGAGACAAACTATTTGAGCTCAGCTCATTTTGAGTGCAATCTGGGCTTGGATCATTTTTTATACGAACTGAATTTGAATAATCTTTTAGGTTCGTTTAAAACATTAAGTGTAACATGCTCGACTCAATTATTAATTCTAATTGCACTTATAAGAGATAAACTAAGGAGGGGAACCAATTTAGATGATTTAGACATATCCATAGATGATCTACTAGGTGAGAAACAATGAGATGATGAAATATTGAAGTAGTGAAAAATACATCATACTTATAGTTTAATAGAAATCATAGTATTGATAGAGTACAATAGCAAACGAGAAATCATGTAATTGACCCTAAAAATGTTAGGATAAGATTTCCTTGTGAACTTGAGGTACAATAAAAAAACAAAAGATTTCGATTTAAGAAATATATATATTAGTGATACTACTAAAGTTGATGAGTGCAAAATCAATTGGATTAGATCTAATTAATGGGATAGGTCCAAATTAGCTACAAAACAAGTCAAACTTAATTCCTAGATTTGGCCCAGCCCAAAGTTTAAAGAATCTAAAAAGATTAACTCGCGTGATGAGTAATTATCGAGATAATCACTGTCAAAGATCAAAACTATAACTAATTATGCCTATCCTCCCTGAAAAGCTAATAACCTACCCTCCACGACTACCGTCTTAAGACTTTGTGCCTATAAATTATAAACTCATTACACATGAAGGGACATTTTTCTACGCACCTTTTATACAACTATTTCTTTCGTAACTTAGAGCCTGTCCTTCTCTCTCTCTATCCCACATTTTATTTTATTAATAAAGTTTTATAGCCGTTGTCACCGCTTTCATAGGTTTGATCACCTCCCCCCAAATACTCATTATTTGCCTCGATTGTTTTATTAATTATTTCATTAATTTTTTTACATCGTATACTCGACTGTTAATTATATATAAATTCACTTTTGTATATTTCGACGAGTTCAAATATCAATTATTCTTTTGAATTTTAAATTAATCGTAACTCGACTTAATTTAAAAATAGAGCAATGTTATTGAAACCTAATTTATTGACCTAATTTACTGACCTAATTCATTATGACCTTTGAATTGACTGGAGGTTCCATTAAATATTGAAATTTGGTGTTAATCCGATGATTATAATAAAATTACGTAATTAAGTCAATAAATTATGTCAAAATTTTAAATTTAAATAACATTTTTTTTAAAAATATGTCTCTTAACCAACTAAAATGACTTAAATAGACACATTTGACCAGGATTCTTTATTACGATTGCTTTCATTTTCCTCTTTTCTTTTTTTCTGTTTACTGTCAGAGGCACGCATCTCGGCGAAACAGCACTAAAAGACAAAAAGTTTCCGTGATTATGATGACGTGGCATCAAATCTGAGTTGCTCACAAGAATCATCTAACTGCATGAAAAAAAAGTAGGACCCACGTCATAGACCGTCATCAGACGCTGCATAACTATTTGAGGGGTGTTCGAGATGACAATTTCCTATTATATCCGACCCCACTAAAAGTCAGACGTTAAAATTAGATAGAAATACAAAAGAATTTTTGATATTTTAATTAAATCGGATAGTAATATGTAATACTCATCAATTTTTGTATTCTTATTTTATTTTATTCGTAAAAAATATATTTAATTTTTTATATTTTTTTAATAATTATAAGATTATTTGTACGGTATAATTTATATTATAACACAGTTATTATTACAGATGTTTGAGTTGTGAAAATATGAATTTATTTTTTATGTATGTTATATGATTTTTGGTAAACTAGTGATCTATTGAAATATTTATGATTTTAATGTGTTTCATATAGTTTAAACTTAAAATAATTGTTATTGTATTTGTATAACAATTATGATGAATTGATATTTATACTTTCTTATATTTTATTGTAATTGTTGTTGTAGTTATTTTAGAATTTAGTATTATTGATTTATTGTGTTGTTAAATTGGTGTATTTTATTTAATTGAAGTATTAAAATAATCCAAAAATTAATAGATATAAAGGTATTTACTCGACTTCTTACCCGACTTCCTGCCCGATTTTAAGTTGGGTAGGATAAAAAAAATTATTCTGCAAAATATCATGTAGAAAGACAAAAAAATATATTTTCTTCCCGTAAGGTAGGGTGAACATCACTATTTAACATTATTTGTAATTTGTTTTAGGGTGTGTATTTCACATTTATACGGTAAAAAGATTTAAAAAAATTATGATGACGTGGCCAACATTTCTTTTGTTAGGGAGACTTAATAACTCTTTTTAATTTTTTATTGCACTAAAAAAATATCAATAGGGTAGTTTTTGAGAGAATAAGTAAGATAAATTAATAGAAAGGACATATTACAATATTTTTAATATATTTTTTGGGTGTAATATAAAAAATTTAATATTTAAGAATATAAAATAATATATGTTAAATTTTTCGGGATTCAAAATAAAATTTCCCTTTTGTTTTACGGATTGTGATCCGTTCTAATATATTTTGTTTTTAAATTTGTTTCTTGGTGAATCATTTACGAAGCATTTATGTGAGACTTTATTATATACAAATGAGTTATTCACTTATTAATAATGTATAAACCATCGAGAAAAAAATTTAAAAAATATATTAGAGAAAATTCAAATTCCTTGCACTTCTGAAGAGTAAAGGTACATGAATTTAAAAATTAAACTTGATAATTATAGTTATTGATTTCACCGTGGGTATCAGTATTTATTAGAACTTACTACCTATTAAATAATTATGATTATTAAATCTAATTTTTAAGTTTATGTAGCATTACTCACTTCTGATATGGAAAGTGTTAATGAAATCAAACAGCCGAATTTAAGTTTTGTTCAATTATGAGTTAAATTCATTGAAAAACATAATTATTTAATTTGAATTGAAATTATATTTATTTCTAAAAAATAAATCTTGAAATTTAGTTATCAATTGTAATATAATTATTTTTTTTACAATTTTGTTTAGAATTTTTTAGAAAAGAAAAAGATTAATGATACGAAATTATTCAGATATAAATTTGGGACTATTTATTTATAGTGATCGTTCAGTAATACAACAAGAATTATTTATAAATAACAATTTGAGTCATATGTTATCTACATTCAATTATATACAAAATAAACCTAATTAAAAGTTTGGTTAATTTAATTTATTTTATAATTTAAATAAACTTATATAAATTAAAACCAAATAAAAAATAAATCGATTAATCATTTAACAGTTCTAAATTGTGAACTTATATATATATATATATATATATTGGTTTTAACAGTTAAAAATGTGTGAACTATTTTATGGACACATTATTTCATCTACTCTCCTGTTGGATTTTAACAAATCATTCAAGACAAGACTAAATAATTTAATAATAAATTATTCGCCGCCTAAGCTAAAAATTATCAATATCAAATTGTAAGAGATCTTCTTTGTTACACCTTGAGGTCCTTTACCTGAATCATATGTATAACCTACCCTGGGTACCCATGTCCTATGTACACTTATACAGTCTCTTTACATCATTTATCAGCCGCAGTCTCTCTCTTCTCTTCTCTTCTCTTCCGCTGCTAGTGTGCGTAGGATAAGCAGAGAGAGTGTGTACGATAAGTTATTCTCGTGATGGATCTCAAGTCATTGTTTGGTATAGCTTTTGTCTGCATTGTCGTCGCCGGCGTAGGAGGCCAAGCTCCTGCAACATCTCCTACCTCAACTCCGGCAACACCGTCTCCTCATGCCACTCCTTCTGCTTCTCCACCTAGTACTACCGTCGCTTCTCCGCCAACCACCACTGCCACGTCACCAACAGTGTCTCCTCATACCACTCCTGCTTCTCCACCTAGTACTACCGTCGCTTCTCCGCCAACCACCACTGCCACGTCACCAACACCACCTCCAACGGCATCGCCATCTCCTACAGTTTCATCTCCACCACCGGCCAAAACTCCAACCGCCGCTCCGCAGACACCCACGCCACCAGCGCCGGTGGCCACTCCTGCTTCCTCTCCACCAGCTACTCCGCCAGTGAGCTCACCAACACCGGCTACTCCTCCTCCGGCACCAACCAGTCCTCCACCACCTCTGGTACCTTCACATCCACCGTCTGCTCCTTCACCTGCACCACTCGCTGCTCCTCCAGCCGAGGTTCCAGCTCTGGCACCTAGCAAGAAGCCAGTATCTCCGACGCCATCTCCATTGGCAACTAGTCCTCCTGCACCACCGACTGAGTCTCCGGCGCCGAGTCTCGGAACAATTTCACCTGCACCATCAGCGACTGATCGGGTACGCACGTGTATTTTTCCCTGTTTGCTTTGTTTGTCAATGGCTCTTCTTTAACGTGCACCTAACGTACAATGCGCGCCCGATCTGTGCTATTTAGTACAAATTAGAGCATTTTATCTAGTCAGTTGATTCTGAGAGTGATAGATCGCGAACCAGTTGAGTGAACATATGGCGTATGATAGTTTGTGTCTGTGTGGTTTTTCTAACGCGAACCTGTATCCATTGCTTTGTGAGGCCCCTTTTTTTACTGGGTGTTAAGCTCCCAAGGTGCTGTTCTCCTAATCTGGTGTGATGAGGCTCATGTGAGATTGGCAACCATGCAGAACTTGATTCGTCAAGAAAGTCAACTCTAAGGTTTGACCATTGACTTTTTGAACTTGACCAATCTGGTGGTTGAGGTGTGCCACTGATCTTGCTATGTTTCATAAGTTAAGTGTAGTGTACTGGATCAAGGATAAAACTGGAAACAAAGAAAAAACTTGCTTTAGAGGGTTTGGTGCCAGGTAGCAAACATAAATAGGGTTCAGAAATGCGTCGTGGTTCGGCAAAGTAAGATTCAATCACCTCAGAAATTCCTTTGGATTCAATCTGTTTAATTTCGAAGTGATCTATCTAGATAACTTTCACTTTTATGAGTTTATCCTCTTGTATTCTTTTCACACCTCGGTTAATTATGTCATTGATTATAAAATATTTTAGTTGATAATGAATAATCTCAATAAATTAGAATTTGACATTTAAAAGGTATGCTTTGATATTTAATTGTTGTATTTTTTCTAATTGATTATAATATTTTTATAATTTTGAATAATTTTCCAGTTGTAATTTACACCTTTTTGTGTCATAATTTAGGCTCTCAAAAAATTGTAACTTGATCTTTAAACGTTGTATTGTTATCGTGAAATAATTATTCATAGGATCCAAAGGAAGTGCTGGGCTTTGTGGGGGTGCCCTAGGTGCTAGCATAGCACCTTTGTCCTTCACTTTGTGATGATCACTATGATATGGCCAGCACAAGGGATGATAAATGGACAAATTGTATCATTAGGATCAACCATGGAACTGGAAATTGGAGGGGATGATTGTCAAAATCAGCAAAAACTTTTTTACTGGAGTTTACCCATTACTTCATTCAGGGTAACACTTCAATTAAACTTGGGTTAAACTTGTGTATCAAAACAACAATCCAAGAAAAGAGAGTTTTACTCTGACAGAACGGACATTGAAGGGTTTCAAAGGTCAAAAAGTAGAAGAATCTCTCCACCCTTTTCATTTGTCTTGCACAATTTTTCTGTTGGATTGCTTGTATTAATTTTAAGTCGTGGTCAATTGAAGTGGGATCCAGGGTAAGCCTTAACTAATTATGTTTGACAAACAATTACTGATGTGCCATCTATTTATTAGCTGCTCGGAAAACACAGATGATTTACGTAAGAGCCATGAACGATTTTTTCATCAATTGTCCACAAGAAATCAAAGTTTTTCAGTTTAATTTTAGCATAAATGATACTTGCAATTTCAAGTAGATTTTCCACAATTCTTTCTATTTTTTCTAAATGGCCTCTAAGAACATGTCAAAAGAGTTGTTACCCTGAATCAAATTCCTAAATCCATTCCTGATTTTGGTGGCTTGTGTCGTGCAATCTGTCACTATCCCTCTTTGGCCTTGTCACTCAACCAAGACCTGCTAAGTTGGGATTCACGGCTTCTAATCACTAATTGCCTTATAAGTACACAGTAGAAAGTTGCTTTTTGATGTTTACTTTTCACATTGTTAGAATTTCCTATGCTATTGAATGAGTGTTTTCAAATTCATGTGTAGTACACCTGGAAGGCCAAACAATGTCAAGAAGTGTAGACTAAACCATTTTGGACAACATGTGTAATTGATGTTAAAGTTATGTCAATTCTCGGACACATATCCCACATAATATGTTTCTCTACTAGTGTAATCAATTGTCTTTTGGATCCACAATATAATAAAAAAGAATTCAAGTACTATGAATGTGTTGTTTGAACATGCTAATTTGCTAATTGTACTCCTTCGAGATGGCTAGTGGTTGTCACTCGTGAGTTTGATTGATGCTAGTTGAACGGTTAGATGTAGATAGATTTAGAATTTCTAAATCCATATCCAATTGACCCGTATTGATGCTTTACTTTCCGAATAAACTCGGGATACTTCCTTTCAACAGGCAAGAAAGAGTATGACCCATATGAGATATAAATGAGTATATTTCTTTATTGGGTCTCTTAAGTAATGTGGTAGGTTTTTCCAAATAAGTAGAACATAACTTACATCTCCTATTTTATATCAAAAGATTGAATTCTACCCCCTGAAATTATACATGAAAAAACAAAAAAATCATGGGTAGAAAGTGGAGAGTTTGTTCAATATTCAGTATGAATGGCATTACTTGTATAAAGATTAGCAGGGGGAGCGCCCATAGAAACTGAGAGCCTAAAACAAAATCGGGTACACTTGCTCAGGAAACTATTGAAAAAAATACACTTTCAAGAAAGACATCTTTGTCTGTAAACTCCTCTAGCAATTTCTGAATTAGTTGGTGGATTATTCTAAGTATTGGACGCATGAACTTCAACAATCACAAGGGTATCTTAGACAGTGAATTTAGGGTTTTTGCTTTTTTTATAAAAAAAATCATGTCATGTCAGCATGGGAATTGGATATAGAGAAACATATATTGCCCATAATATGCTCAATTTCAGAGAGTAACGTTACATTAGTGACACTTATTGCTAAGTTTCAAGTTGAAGTAATTAAGGCTTCATGACTTGCAAAATATTTGATAGAGGGAATGAGATCTTACTTGGTATTGTTACCAATTCTCATATTGGCATGATGTGATTTTTTGAAAGGACTGTGTGACCTATACACGAGGCCATGATTGGGATGATTTTACCTTGATTTAAGCTTCCATTGTGGAATCAAGATTAATTACAACTGACTTCGGATTATTTCACAACAAATATTAGTATTTACACTTGTTGATACATTTGACATATCATTTTGCACCAGCTTCTGTTGTGGACTTGATTTCTGCTTTAAACTGATTACAAATGCCAAAAGCTAGGTTGTGTGTCACTTATTTAGCTTACTCATGGTAGCTAGATTTGCACTTGAAAATGATAGAAACAAGTTCCAGAAGAATCTTATAAAAGTTCATTCCTGCCTTCCACGAGGTCTATAAAATTCATTGAATCATCAATATTATCTTGGATTTCTACTATTTCATATTTATTAAAGTCATCCTTATTAGTCTTAATTCAATAGAGTGTCATTGACTGGAGCTCTTTCGTGTTCAAAAATTGTTTGATTATTTCAAGATTGTTATCTGTCTTACTATTACTAATTTCACATCTTAGATTTGTTAGCAAATTGTAACATCCAAGATGTTATGAGCAAAATGCAACTGTACTGACAAAGCTTACGGAATTATTCAACAAACACATTATATGAATTTGTCTTAATAATAACCATAATCTTAACTTCCATTTTTCAGAACTACTTGCATTTGTCAGCAAGATTTTGGAATCAAATTGTAACCACTCCTACATGAAGAATTATTAAATACTTTAGGAAACTGTAGTCAATTGTTCGCGTTATGGGGAAAACAGAGCTTTAGTACAGCACTGTCCAGTGTTTATTATTACTATACCGTAAAACTGTTAATGATGCTTGATTAGATATAGTAGCGCCAACAGTGAGAAGATACCATAATGTTCTGGGGATACTATTTTTGGATGTTATTCCCAGTCTTTTTTACCAAAACTGAAATGTTACTCCTATATCCTAATTAAATGGCAGGGAAAACCAGTTGAAACTATACCAACTCTTGATGTTAAAAATCTTAGGGAAGTCAATGTTATGTGTTCCCGAAATCGCAGTTGAAGTTTAAAGACATGGCAGGAACTTGTAAGTCTATGTACTATATACCCAATATTAGTTTTGAAGAGTAAGAAAATGGTAGCCTGGCTTTCTGGAAATAAAATGATAGCCAGGGTTGCAATTCTATCTGAAATGATGTATGGTATCCACCAAAAAGGGGTAAGAGTACAATTTCCTATGTAAAATTCTCGCCTTGTGCTTGGTTTGCTGGCCAAGATAAGGATAATTAAGTTCAACTCATGCTGCAATGGTCATCTTACCAAGTAAATATTTCCTCCAACGTTATACCATGCTCTCATTCATCATGTGATATTACAATCTAATACCGAGATACCATGGCTGCATGGTTTACCTTATATATCGCACATCCACCAGCATAATTCAGCAACCATTACATGTATATATATGGATGGGGTATATAATGCAAATGTGGTTTCTTATTAATGAGTCGTGATAACATGTGTGAACAATGATGTTATGTTGCTGTTCTAAAGAATATTTGTTCAGTCTTATCAGTGAAGTTTGTAACATTAAACTATTACAGTACCAATTTTGTACTCTTATCAATCTGTGATCTTAAATATTATCACAAATCATGAAGGTTTTGAGAATTTTTGGATTGTTCTCACTAAAGTTGAAACTTTTACATTGCAGAGTGGAGTAGAGAAGATGTGGAACATGGAGAAGATGGCTGGAAGTTTGGTATTTGGGTGGACTCTCCTTTGTTTTCTGCTTTAGATTGATGTCTCTCCACACTTTTTATTTTTTGCCTCTATATATTACTGGCCATCATTTTAACCCATATCTTCGTGATACTCTGTTTGGGCATGTAGTTGGATCATATATTTAGCTGGATTCGGATTGAGGGTTATTATTTAGAATGGGATTGTTCCTCTCTCTCTCTCCATAGCCTACCATGTGGTCTGCGTTGGGCATGGGTTTCCAGCCCAAAAGGCGCACCTAGTTGCTAGAGTGATCGCTCCCTTGTATGGTTTAGGACTCCCTCAACTGATGTGGAATTCGTTCAATACCTCAATAGTCCGCAATTACAATAATCTTACAGGGATGTGGCATGTTAGAAGACCAATGGTTGTATGTTTCACGAGTTGATTTCGGGCAAGTTAGGGTTGAAATTGCGTTGTTCAATTTGGGCTCAACAAATAATAATGTTAAATTAGGTATGTGGTTATGCACAATATTTGACTATTACATATGCCTACATGATCCACTAAGATGAAATAGATGATTTATTAAGGGTGTAAATGTGAGTCTTCTTTATATAGGGGAGAGGTTATTTGAGTTGTTTATTTGATGTGTGATAATAATTGTCTTTCTTTTGCTTGTTTTACTTATCCTATATCAGGTGTGTAAACTTCTTTTCTCGTCTATAGTCTTTATAAATTATTTTTCACTCTCCCTTTAAATAATAATAATTATAAAATATATATTTGTATTTTATTGTTGTATTGTTTATATAAATATAATACATGAATTTGGGTTGAACTCGGGGTTGGGTTTTGGTCGAGATTGATTTCATCATTTCGGGTTAACCCTGTGTATCCGAGTTCTTAACTAAAATTTTTTGACCCTAACTCTAATCTTAACCCTAAAAATTTCAGCCCTAGCCTAGCACTATTTTTTTTGAGATGGGTTCAGATTGGTCCGTCTAAGTTGTACCCCTAATCTATGGGTTAGATTGATCTACTACGTACAACCTCGTGACAGTCTTAATGCCAATCTAGTACGACCATCGACCCTATTTTTTGTACAATTGAGGGCTTTTTGATTAATTTGTAATTAGTAACATGTGATATGTGAACAAAGCAAACTCAAGTTTGGACTGGATAACTATTTTTCCATTCTCACTCAGGATTACATTGGATAGCATTCTTGACCCTCATTTAATTGTGTTTTATGTGCTTATATAAAATTAGCTTAAATTACCTAATTCAATCTCCTCTTCTACAATACGGGAATCAAACTAAATGGGGCCATCCTAGCCCATTAACTGTTCAAGGGCTGTCCTGTTAGCCCAATGGATCAATGGGTCATGGATTGGGCCAAATCATCAAGTGATAAACCCAATAACAAATTAAATGGGGCTAGTTTTTGGCTCACTAACCCAAAACTAGCTTCGTTTGATTGAGTCCCATGTCCTTCTCTGTTTGCCCAAAAAACTTCCAAAATTAAATTCAAGTCAACTTTTAAAACCCATCAAGGCCATGCCCCCAATAAATAGCGCATTAAGACCCAATTTGATTGGCATGATAGACAACCCAAAAGTCAGAATTTTTAGATGGGCTAGCCCCAACCCACCGTTGGTCGTTAACCAACCCGCAAGTGAAATAAATATTAGATGTAAATCATCTAATAAGAAAATAACAAAAATAAATAAATAAGCTTCACTTCTTATCATGGAGGTAATTATAAGTTTTTAATGGGGCCCATTTATAAATTTGTTTACTAGTGGATGATTATACGATTATACTATTGATGTGATACATCAATTACATCTAATATTTTTTTCCCACGGGTGAGGCCCAAGCTCAGGCCTCGATACAAACTAGTAGATCCACCATTGTACCCTGTGGACTCACACGTGCACCTGCATAAATATGCGTTTCTAAATTTCATGCCCTATGGTGTTGGATGTAGTAAATGTTGGTAGGTCAATGCTTGCTTCAATCTTTACCTGTTTATAGGCTAAGGTACCAATGCGTGTGAAAGCCTGAAAGGGACCAGGCACACTCATAAATGTGCACCTATTCCACAGCCAAGCTTCCCTTGCCGACAGTTTTTTTGGTTAATAATTTTTGATTCAGTTGGTAAAAATTTAAATTTATTTCGTTTAATACTTGAATTCGAGTGCCTATAATTACAACAACTTGTTGAGTTAAACTTATTCTTTAGCGTTTAAAGTACGTGGTGAAACCTTATATTTAGCCCCGACGTAAGTGCGGTGGGGTCTTTTGTTGGGTTTCTTTTGTGAAATCCAGTTTGTGTGTGATCCGGATGATAACTCGACCCGAAATAATGTTGCGTGATTTTTAATGAAAATTTTCTGAAACTTAGTTTATGGAGCGGAGGTTTGGACCTGTTTTGTACCCCTGTATGCAGGACATATATAAACTATTATTCTATGATTAGGGTTTTGGATTGATTCTGTACGGCCACTATCCCTCTGTATTCTTTCTTGTGAATAGTGAAATCTTTGTTGCTTCGTGAATGTAAGTAAATTGCCGAATCATATAAATTTTATGTCGTGTGATTGTTTAAATTACATTTTTATCATTTTTTTTTTATTAATTTCACTTTATTGTCATCGTTTAATTTCATAACATCCTTTATAGTTCACAAATAGTTATGTAAGACTGATGAACAAATATTCCTTACCGAATATGTGGAGCGATTCTTTTACATATTCATTTTCAGCGCAAAAAAAAAAAATGGCAGTTAAAGTTAAACTTTATACGGCTAATATAATTGAAACTCAGAGTCTACGAGCATACGTCTTGCTATTTGTTGAACAAGTAAACCGCCATGTACAATTTATTGCTGACAATTGTATATAGTTTAATTTCCAAATCTTACATGCACTTCGAAAATGTTGGACAGTGTCAAGCAAATTAGGAACATGTCTTTGAACTCTGCTACATTTCAACAAATCAGATGAAGGATCAAAAAGTCAATGAAGGTACCAAGAAAACTAATCGCATATTCCCCATATGGAAGATTCTATGTCTTGGTCAATTAAATTTAGTTTATCAAGAGCTTTGCTGGCTTCTATAGTCTTGCTGAGTTTGTGAGACCTATTACAAGGATAATCATCTTGTGTTTAATAATATCAAAAAAAGATACATATGCATTCAATCCACTACTTTCAATTAGCTTTGAAAATTGTGTCAAATAAAGTGAGTTCGTGTAAGATTTTATTAAGTTCATGTCAAAAATCACTTCACTCATACTCGATTCGTTTATTAATTCGTGTCTAACGAGTCACGTATCGGGTTTATGATGTGCATGAATCGTATATAATTAATTTATAAACGAGTCGTGTCGTGTGATTTTTTTAATTGACTTCACTCATATTCGATTCGTTTATTAATCGTGTCGTGTCGAATTCACTCATTTATAAAATGATTATTTACAAAAACTTGAACCTTTTAATTTTGTGTTGTATTTGTATTGTATTGATGAATGGTGTCATATTTTAACACCCTTACTTTCAATACCTTCAAGAATAATCATTTATGGTTGATAATATCTAAGGTTATTTATGTATTCAATCCACTACTTTCAATACCCCGGATTAACTACATTGATCTAAACTAAATGAGGGAATTTTAGAATCTACCCTCAAGTTTGATCGAGATGTTCATGAAAGTAGGGCTCCTAAGACATGATGCTAGAGATGATGATGTCATTATCAAATAGTACAACTTCAATAATAATTTCTAAGGCAACACTAGAATCTTAAACAGCCATAGCAGGAAAGAAGAAGGAAGATGGGTTTAATGATAAAATAAACAAAATCATATGCTTAAACCCCCCCCCCCCCCCCCCCTCCCCCCATCTTCCCTCCAAAAAAAAAAAAAAACTATTAGAAACCCATGAAAATTTTAAGGGAAAAAAATTAATAATTGAATAATTAGGGTTTCGATTTCAACCCCCACAATGGGTCCCTACTTCCTAGGCAACTAAGACCGACCATGCCATCAAACCCATTTGATCTTTGGCTTACTACCTTAGTGGGTCTCACTCATTAAATGATACTGATATACCCAAGCATCATGGTAACTGCACAATTTCATTGTCAGAGGAAATTATTTTTTTCTTTTCAAGGCATATGAATGAATGTGAGTTGATTCAGTGGTTTAGATCCTCCCACACTGTTGGATTCTTGGGGTATTGAATAGTGACGACCACTATGATTGAACGGTTCTCATCGATGAGGTGTACTTTATTATTTGTGATTTTTTTGGTTAGTTATTATTGATGTGAGAAGCAGGTAAGAATGATTAGTATTAATAATCGAGTTGAGTTCGTGTCAAGTTTATTGATCTCATTTCTTTAAACGAATTTAAAAAATTATTTAAATTCGATTTACTTAAAAAATGAGTCGAGTTTAAACTGAATTTAAAACGAGCTGAACTCGAGTATCTCAATTAATTTATATATAAATGAGTCGAGATTTACGAGTTCGAGTCGAGTTTTTTAAACTCATTTTCTAAATAAATTTAAAAAATTGTTCAAAGTTGATTTGTTTAGAACACGAGTTGAACTTAAGCTCAAATTTGAATAACTCGGCTCAATTATTAACTCTAAAAATGACAAGAGGTGAAGGAGTTGCTCAATGGTAAGGACTTACTCTTGTTCATCAATGGTTACGGATTTTAATATCATACCCTCTCAAAAAAAAAACAAAAGGGTTGGCTCAATGGTTTGGTCAAGCTAACATCTAAAAGAGGAGGTCAATTTTGTTTTCATCTATGTTAGCTTATTTGCAAATTTATATGCTCGATGGTCGCAAAAAGAAATCTAATTTACTTGATGTACATAATTTACGCATCCAAAATTTGTGTATTATAACTCCCCAAGTTTCAATACCTTATGATAGAGTGATTGCTTATCTAACTTATGCAGGTGTGAACTCTTTGGGGATTTTGTTGTTAAGGTTGGTAACGCCATTAACTCTACACTCCACACTCCCAACGTGAGACTCTTCAGTCACATCGGCCAATCAAAAATAATAAACCCCTAAAGTCTTATTCATACTAATGTATGAGTGTACCTCGTCGAAAAAATATTTAATGCAACGGTAATACCATGTCAACAATATTGACATGTTGAACTCTAATTAAATAGTTATTGACTTACATACAAAAAGAATGAGTAATTATTTACTTACATAAAAAATTGGTTATTAATTTTTAAATAATATATTTATTTAATTATTTTAAGATTATTAGTTTATAATACTATATCAGTATTATCATTGTTGAAATGAACATTTTTTTGGTACCTCATCCCAACAATGTAATAATGCCTGTCCTCATCAAGGGGAAAATTGACCATTCAGGGACACCATCATGAGGAGGAAGTTTCCCTTCTCCCCACAACAGCTAAGATTATTATTGTGCCAAAATGAAATTGAAAACACCATTGTTCTGGTGGGGTAAAGAGGATGGGAGACAATGCCTGTAAAAGCAGGTATTTGAAAGAGAAAACAAAGCACCACCTGAGGAAGGTGAAGAGAACAGAAAAAGATGAGAGATTGATGATGAGGAGGAAATCACATGGGTTTGGCAAAGACTTTTACCCCGTGCTTTGGTGTAATGATATTTCTCAGACATGTTTTGCATCAAAAGATGCAAAACCCACTTCCAACCTAGCTCCCAACAAGACCACCTTATACTAAATCAATGAATAGAAATGGGTCCATTGATCAGACAAAGAATAACAAATGAGTCCACAAGAATTCCGTCATTGCGTGTGTACGCAAATCTACTCTACATGTGAAGAAACTATTTTTATATCTCCAATCTGTAATGTCCTGCTTACAATGAGACTATCCCACCACTGCACCAAAGCTTGCCATAAATCCAGTGGTCAGAAAGATTTAGAAAAGATTATCTAGATGCTCTTCAGCAGGCTAAGAAAGATATAATCAATGGAGAGCAGAAAATTATACATTAGACATACCAGGATTCAAGCAACAGAAATGTACATTCCAAAACACTAAATATATTAGACAACATCTGCTCCAAGGCTCAGCAAAAATTTCCACATAAAATTAAAGTGAATAAAAAAATCTGTTCTCAGGCATTCAGCATATAGTGGATCACAAAGGTACTGCTTTCACATTTAAGGCGAAGAAATGATACAATTCAAAGAGGCCAAAAAAGAAAAGGAAGAAAGAAAGATGCTTATCAGTAATATTCATAAGCATTAAATGTCTGATGGACTCAATGTTTCTGTTTACATGTTTTCTTAGCAGCAATGACAAGATGCCACACTAAAATCCAGAAATCCATATGAGACACATCTTGGTTCTAACACATACACCAAGAAACCAATTTATCATCAATAAAACAACCACACAACAAAACTGACACACAATAACTTAGCAAAATTAAAGAACTGAGACACTAAAGTCAAACCCTTGTAGCAGTATTCTTCTCACTGCCACAGCCGTATATTAGGCAACAGAATTAGTAGAATCACCTTAAAAGGTCGATGGTTCTGCTATCAAAGCTTCACCACCTTCCTCCTTTCATGGAAGGTAAACTAAAAACTAAACCTCCATTTGCTTCATCCCTTACTGGAAAAAACAAGCTCCAACTCCATAGCTGGATTCTGCACGGAGAGTATCTTCATCCAGGCCCAGAGAGGATCTGTGAATGATTATGCTCTATTTACAGATTAACAGAGGCATACCCAACTTCTAAAATTCCTCAATCAACTTAACTCCTAATTTGTGAATCATAATGTGTTAGTCGATTAGAAACTACCTAATCATATAAACATTTTGCCCTAATTTGATCCTACTGTTTGTCAGACTTTGACCTTCCAAACCACATTATCCATGCTGTTCTCATGTGATTTCTCCAGCGCTGCAATCTTTGCCCGATGAGCTGCAAGAGAAATTGCACTCTTTGCCCTTTCATCTTGAGGAAGTTCACAGGCTTCACTGATGGATCCAGATCTCAAGTCGGCTGGGGGAATAAAACAGTCTAGTGAGAGGCCTGGAACGTTGAATGCAACTTCTTCAATTGTCCAGGCTTCTTCCATCCTAGTTTTGGTATGGCTCATAGCCATCTCGCCAAACCTGAAAAGGGTCACCACAGAACGGCCAGAGTGGGCAATCATGATCCCTTCAACAGGCCTGTAGTCGTCTAGGAAAGAATTGATGGTCGTCTCCCAGTAAACTGCATCGCCACCATTGGATTGAATGCGGGTAAGATGGGAATCCTCCATGTGAACAAGAAGTCCTGTCTTTTGGCTGAAGTAGCCAAACAAGACATGCCTTATGATCTCCGCTGGGCCTTCACTCCTAGCCTTCAATGTCTGAGGGTCAGCACAAAGCTTAAGAATGAAGCAATCCTCTCCATTAATCTTCTTCTCACCGATGCACCTGGCATCGGCAAACATACTGGCAGTGGTTCTCGGATCAAGGCCCTACATTTAGATTGGATTAGAGAACTGAAAGAATAGGAACAATCTGAAACAAAGCAAATGAATGGGAATAGATCTTCACCTGAAGGGCGCGACGTAAAGGTCTAACAGGCCCTTTTGCAGTGTGGGCACCAAGCCAAGGAGTGTGCCTCCAGACAAGTTTCCCATTGCAGCCTGCATGAACCTTACTTCCACCAACTGCCAACTCAACATACCACATGTCAGGATTCATCTGCCAGAGGACAAATCCACCTGACTCAGCAGCTCTGGCAGCATTCTTGTTCTTCACAACCCTTGTAGCAGTTTCAAACTCGCAAGCCAACATCTTCACCTTCCCCATAGCATAAGCATTTCTAATGGAGTTCTGGAGCTTTTGCCCACCAGATGCTGCTGTATATTGCTGCAATATGTACTGAGCAGATGACGTCTCCTGCAATATTACAATCCAGTAGAGGACTAACTTTAGCATTTTACTAACTGTTTGAACTATTTAAAAAAAAAAGAAACTAAAATTACAACATGATGGCAGTTCTTAGTTCTGGGTCAGCTAGTTCAGAAAACACTCAGCTCAACTATACCAGCATTCAACATCCCAATCATAGATTAAAAATTAAGCTGCAGTCCTTTGTTTTTTGAAATCCCAAACCTCTAAACGAAGCTTATTACAAACTAAAATGGTTTCTGAACTTCGTTTTCATCCAAGCTTGCTTAGCAATAGAACATAGGATTAAAACCTAAAAGTTGAATGATTTCATGCATCCATTACGCCCCAAAAGAGGGTTAAAAACAACTAATATCATAAAAAAATAGTAACTCTTTTACATAATGATTTTGGCCAATTTAAAGCACAACTCCCACATAAATCATTGGATGTAAACTAAATCTAATCTGCCAAAAACTCATTCAAATGAAACAGTTCTAAAAAAACAGAATGAAGAAAATGCATGAATAGACAAGATCAGAACAACAATGAACTTCAGTGAAGGTGAGAAACATACACAGATTCATACAAATTTTGTATGTACGTATATATATAGTGAGAGAGAGAGAGAGAGAGAGAGAGAGTTACTATGGGAGTATCCTTGATGCTGAGATGAGGCAAGGGGTCAGTGGTATTAACGTGCACCGGGGATAAGGGGGCACCCATAACACCAAGCAACAGCCTCAGATCAGACCTCTTGAACCCATTGGAAGCCACCGATGGAGCCCTTGACAGCTGCCCCTTCATCCACTGCCCCAAACCCGATCCGACCCGCTTCGACTCCCCAATTTCTCCCCCATTCGGATCCGGACCCTCCATCAACGGCGTTAACGTCTCCCCCAGCGGCCTCAGACTCCCAGATCTCGCAATCAGCGCCTCAGGATTCGCCACGTAGTGATGACTGTTCTTCTTCCTCCTGAGCAGGCCCGACATCGGCGACCCGCTCCGAGCTGGACTCTTCGCTCGTGACCTCGCCGGCGATAAACCTCGAACAACCTCATCTTTAAGAGCAGAAAAGAACCCTTGTTTTCTCTCCATTTCTTCTCAAACCTTAGCTTGTATTAATATCAATGTGTATCAACAATCGATTACTTAGATATAGACAGAGAATGAAAATGAATGTGATTGATTTCACGTCATAGATGGGTCTTCCAAGAGATGTACAAAGCAAAGGAGTTGATGATAAACCCTAATTAGATCAAAATGTAGGAAAATGGACTGATAACAGAGAATTTTTATGGTTGTAGATAGATATTGTTGGTGTTTCAGAGAGAGAGAGAGAGAGAGAGCAACACTGGGGGACTGGTTCGAGGAAAACGTTTGGAAGAAAGTGGAGGGCTTTGGAGAGAGAAAAAGAGTGATGTTTATGATGTTTATCGAGAGAGAGAGAGAGAGAGAGAGAGAGAGAGAGAGAGAGTGCAGTGGGGAGAGAGAAAGTGTGTGCTGCTGCTCTATGCTGGGACTAGTGGGTATCTAACGTGCGAAACGAGAGCGTGAAAAATGAGCACTTGGTGCCCTAAGCAGTCTAGGGTAAATAATAATTTTGAGATGACAATAAAGATCCACAAGGTAAAATAAAACAAAATAATAATAAAAATTAGGATTAATTATAAAATACCCCATTCAAGTTTGGGTCATGTTACAATTAACTTCTTCTAGTTTTAATTTAAACAAATTACCCCTAAAAGTTTGAAAATTTTCAATTACCTAACAAAAAAAAAGGGTAATGTGAAATTCAGCCTAATTTCAGGGATGTTTTGTATTTAATATTAATTCTTTTTTATTTTTAAAAAGTGCGAATGATATTTTGTACTTTGAAAAAAATTTCAAAATTTTAACTTACACCTTAAACAATTACAATTCTTAAATTGCACTCTCAATCTTGTAAAAAACTGGCAATGTGGTACGTTTTAATACAATATACTTAAAATTAAGTAATATATAAATAATTAAGAATAGAAACACAGAAAAATTATTGAACAAAGATCAAAAAATTTATTATTTTGAACTAGATTATGAATTTTTTTATCTGAATGAGAGTACAATCCAAAAATTAAAAAAAAAAAATAACGTGCAAAATATCATTTATTTTTGAAGAATTACGGTCATTTAGCCGGACATTTTAGGAGACAAAAATGTATCCAACATTTGTACCAAAAACTCATGAGTAAATGTTATTCGAATTTAAAATTTTAATTTAATTTATTAATTTAATGATATATCAGGTGATAAAATCTCAATGAATAAATTCAAATGTGACAGTCTTCCTAACAATATTGGACCATGGTGCTGCCACAATATTGTATTATCCAGCATTAAAAAGTGGGGACCCACTTATATACAAATATTAAGTGATCATCTTATATCTGTTAAAAAAGACATGAGCCGGTCCCCATGGCTTTGAGCCCAAGTTGTGATTAAATTTTTGAATTCAAGTTTCACAATTCGGGTTGAAATCGATTTTTTTATTAATCAAAATCTAATAGAATTAAAAATAAGTTTCAATTGTGTTCAAAACCAAAATTGAACCAAAATTCTATAACTCCTAGTAATCAAAGCTAATTAGAAAATAGAAAAACACATTTCACATCTGCAACATGCTTAAAACATCAATAACAATAGGTAAGGAGTGCAGTGCATATTCCCTAACATTTTATATGTGTGTTTGTGTAATTTTTATTTTATTTTTTTTGGAATTTTGGGTTAAATTCGGATTGAAAACTACTTTCAACCCGATTTTATAATCTTATACAGTCAGATGAACTTACATTCAAGACATATGAATTCATACATCATCTCTTGCTCGACTGCTATGTGAATTTAGCAACTCAAACAAGAAGAGATGAGTTTTGTTTTGGTGTATTGTTTCGGTCACCTAAGAAATATAAACATTTCGATGTATTTCGGAAAACGTTTCGACAACAGAATAAAAAATAAAAATAAAAAAATTAATTCTTAATTCTTTTTAAAATATTAGTTGAAATATATCAAAGTATCTTATATTTTATCCTAAAAAAAAATTCAAATAATTAGAAAAGAATAAGATAATGTTCATCATTGTCGATGTTGGGTGGAATGGTTGTGTCCTCTTCTAGGTGGGCTCAATACTCTGTTTAAGGAACTTTTAACGTTAAAAGTGATCAGTATGGTCTGGCCTCGTGTGAAATGCCAAAAGCTCCCGGTGTTTAAGGGCCCAAACAACGCGATTTTAATTAGGTTGTGATTGGATTATGGTGGTGGTTACAGCTAAAGTGTATCATATTCCAATGACGTAAACACCCAAAAGTTACAAAAACAAAACTCTTCTTTTCATCTCTTACTATTACTTTTAATCTTCCCTGAAAAGGACAATCTACGCTTGTAGCTAGAGAGGCAAACTTGTTATCATTCTTTGATGGAATGCGAAGATCATAGGTTTGAAACTTGATTGGTAAATTTTTTTCAAAGGTAGGTATTTATTTAATGCATTAATATTTTAAAATTTTCAATTACACGTGTTTTATGAAATTGAACGTTTGATTCTTATAAGTTGTTTATGTGAATATGAGCTAAGAGAGAGAATTTTGAACTGACTTTGACAATGAATCGTTTTATGTTACATTTTTATTATATCTTAATTTGCTTAATTTATTTAGAGAATTTTTTGTAGTAATATATAATTGTATTCATGTTATAATGAATTCATATTGTTTAAAAGGGAGAATTAGTGCACGCTATCATACCATTTTTTTTTAAAAAAAAAATTAAGATAAAAGAAAAAGAAGAAAGAGAAGAGATCGAGGTTGAAACTCACAATCATTATGGAAGGCAGTAAGCCTTTATCAACGCATGGAGTTCTACTCATTTCAGGGTCAAAAGAGAGTTAAATGTATTCGACTTCTGCGCATGGTAAATTTCACATAATAAATGAAAAAACAACTCTTTCCCATTAGTAAACTCGAGTTTGTTGAGAAAGTCGAAGATCCCGTGATAGAGGAAGAGCAAATACGGCCAAAAAGGCCTAAGGAGTGGTGATGAATTACTTCAGGGGCTGTCCGATCGATTCCGACGAGTCATAGGCAATTCTTGACACACAGAAAGCAAGTCAGAGGGGCGTCGGAGTGTTTTCCGACATATTTCCTCTGACGGTCAAGTTAGTTCTTTGAGAGAGGAAAATAAGAAAACACTGTATTGTGTTCTTGAAAAGTTATTTTGCGTACATTTGCTTTATATTTTTGAGAGCTATTTATACCTTCAAAGACTCATCATTACTGATGATTTAAACAGTAGGTAGTGCACAGAGATAGGGCAGTGCACCTTCTATTTTTGCATGGGAGAGGTCCCATTATTAATTACTCGGGCTCTCGAGCATTAAGTGCTCTTTCTTCGATGTAGAGGCATTAAATGCTCGGGCCTTGGAGCATTAAATGCTCCTTATCCTCGGTGTCTCAAGTCATCACAACACATCTCATCATTGAGATTTTATTAAATACTTGCTTGAGATTGTCGTATGTTAGCAGGGGCATTTTTGTCCATTTGTCTCTCATCTTGTACTTTATGCCACATGTCCAACTCCTCTTGGTTGAGTGTCTTATTCATTCTATCATTCTGACTTCATTGGGGAGAGCACCCTCATGATTTCTAATCTAGTTTTGAGACTGACCAGCCGTCAAGCAATAGCCTCCTTAGAAGCCGAAGACACGTGGCCAAACCAGAGCTTCATCAAGTGCCTTTAGTGCCGAGGACACATGGCTGCCTCAGAATGGAGGTACCCTCGGCGTCGAGAACACGTGTTTGATATAAAACAAGGTGTACTCCGGCGTCGAGTGCAGGTCCATGTCAAAGCAACGGGGTTCCTTCAGAGCTAAGGACACGTGACTTCATCTGAAAAAGACATGCCTTGGTATCGAGAACACGTGTTTTTATCAGAATGAAAGATGTGCCCTCGATGCTGAGGACAAGTGTCGATGATCCATTCCTTTCCCAAAAATATCCTATCAACTTCGTACTTATATATACTCAGACCGGCTTCCTGATTTAAACATTTACCAATGTTTAGACACATATCTTATCCTTTATTTTTTAATGTGATAGATCAACTAGACTAAATTGAGCATTAATCATGAAAAATTCGTGTCAAATTAGTAGAGTGTAGAATTGAATTAATTTAAAATATTGGATCAATAAGTTTCATTATTGATCAATATTGTAAATCGAATATATGTCGGTCATTAAATTAATAGTGAATCATAATATTAAATTATGTCACACCGTCAACCAGACGAAATTAGTGGATTTTGTAAATAATTTGATTGAAATAATGTATTGTGGTTAATTTTTACTCAACGATCTTTTTTCCCTACAGAAATTAAAAAAAAAAAAGACAGTTAAGTGACATATCTCATGGGGACCATAAAATAAAACAAGGGCCATGTTAGAAAAGAAATCTCCATGACAAGGAAAGAAAATAATAGAGGGATCTTACATCATCTGACACATGGAAGACATTTTATCATCGATAATATTTTTTAGATTTAATTTATTAACTTAATTTATCACAATTATTAGATTGATTACATATTTTAACAAATACTAAGGGTAATCCGTAAAAACAAAATACAATGTGAATGATTTTGAGAGAGATGTTGATAATCGTTGTATGAGTTTATTTAAAACCGTCGGATGAACTTATTGAAACCTGTCTTGTTTTATATTATAATTATAAATTAGAGTTCATTGTCAATCTAATAATTATTAATGATAATTTGATAGTTATGAATAATTAAGGTGATGTTTGGTAACCACCCGTTTCTATTTTTTTTTCGTTTTTGTTTTCATTTTATGGCTACAAAAAAAATAAAAATATGTTTGGTGAATGTTTTTATTTTTTTTAATTGTTCTGTTTTAAAAACAAGGCTAAAATATAGAAACATCCAAAAGGATATTTTTGGAAACATTAAAAAAAAACACGTGTGAGTCATTTTAATGAGGTCTGGGTTTCGATCCTTCTTAATAACAAAATATGAATTTTTTTGCTTGAGTATATAAAAGGACATCTCTCTCTTTCACCTCTCATATCTCTGTCGTCTCTCTCTCTCTGCTAAAGACGAAACTGAAGTTAGACGAAGAAAAGCCAAAGCAGAAGGATCTAGACGTCATCTCCCCCCTCTCCCTCTATTGTTCTCACTCTCTCTCTCAACCTTCTTTTTTTTTTTTTTTTTGTGGTGGTGATGAATTTTGGGAAGTAGTGGTGGGTTTCGCTAGTGGTGATGATGTTGGTTGGTGGTGGTGGGTTTTCGGGGATGGGGGTGAGTTGGATGGCTGTGAATTTCGGAGATGGGGTGGGGGTGTGTGGCTGTGGGTTTCGATGTGTGCATCCGAGTGGGTGGATGCATTTGGAGGGGTGGGTGATGGGCTTCACATAGGGGTTGGGTTTGGATGGTGGTGGTGGTGGTAATTGTGGGGTTGGATGGTGGAGAATTTTAGGGAAAGAATTGTGGGGGTGTGGGTTTTAGTGGTTGGTGGTGGTTTTGGGTGGTGAATTTTTGCTATAATACCTAATAGTTTTATTTTTTTTGTTTTTACAATGTTTTAAATGTAAATAACTACCAAATATGTTTTATAATTCAAAAAAAAATAAAAACAAAAACATCACGAAACACATTTTTAAGTTAATAAATTAGATCAATAAATTAAACACAAAATAACCTTATCTGTTAAGAAATGCGCATAAGAATTTTTTTTTTTAAATAAAAGAAAAGGTCTTGGACAGATATAGATCATGGTACAATGACGATCTTTTGTATGGAGGGGCCAAGGTGGAGGTGGACTGTACTGCTGTACACCAATGTTCAACGTGCTTGTTCCACCGTTTGTTCTTTTGTTGTTGTCCACCATTGTGTATCTTCCACCGTTCCTTTAATTTATTACGTAAATTTCTTGAGATTTGGTGACGAGATAATTAATTTTTATAAATATTTATCTAGGGGGTAGATGACCTATATTTAATCAGATGTAGAAAGAAATTAATCAAAATACGCATAAACTAGTTCGAACACCTTTAACAGTTGAACTTAAAAAAAAAAAATTATTATGTAAGACTACAACATCTAATAATTATTTTTTTGTATTATATTAAAATTTATAATTTTTTTAAATTATATTAAAAAAAATTTAGGTCAAATTATAATATTTGGATCAATGCTAACTGTAAGGGATGAAACCCTCCACTCAGGATTTCGGCTTGACCTCCGCGCGTTCGGGAGTAGCCTTTACCCCTCTTCCTGAGCCGGAGCCCTGGCCTAGCCTAATGTGGGGAGGGCGCACCGTATCCCACATCGGAAGAGAGTCGTCTCCCCCCTCACATATAAGCCCTTGCACTCAAAGGAGGAGGTACCCACTAGGCACCTGATCAGGTCGCTAGTGGGTACCTCCTCCTTTGAGTGCAAGGGCTTATATGCGAGGGGGGGAGACGACTCTCAGTCGATGTGGGACGAAGCTCCTGCGGGCACTGAGGGGTAAAGGCTACTGGGGGGTCGCCCGCGTGGGTTAACCCAGGTCAAGCCGAAATCCTTCAAGTGGAGGGATGAGATCCGTAGCGATTTCTACCCCTTACAAAAAGGCGCCTTTATGTAAGGGATGAAACCCTCCACTCAGGATTTCGGCTTGACCTCCGCGCGTTCGGGAGTAGCCTTTACCCCTCTTCCTGAGCCGGAGCCCTGGCCTAGCCTAATGTGGGGAGGGCGCACCGTATCCCACATCGGAAGAGAGTCGTCTTCCCCCCTCGCATATAAGCCCTTGCACTCAAAGGAGGAGGTACCCACTAGTACCTGATCAGGTGCCTAGTGGGTACCTCCTCCTTTGAGTGCAATGGCTTATATGCGAGGGGGGAAGACGACTCTCTTCCGATGTGGGATACGGTGCGCCCTCCCCACATTAGGCTAGGCCAGGGCTCCGGCTCAGGAAGAGGGGTAAAGGCTACTCCCGAACGCGCGGAGGTCAAGCCGAAATCCTGAGTGGAGGGTTTCATCTCTTACACTAACTTTTTGATTGTAACCTAACCTCATTTAGTTATAACTTGAGCAAAAGAACATTTTACTTGATTTTGGCTGATCCATGTTACAAAAAAAAAAAAAAAAGGAATTTTAATATTACAACTAGGGGAACATGTTGTTCAATTTTTTTTTTAAGTTCAACGGTGAAAGATGTTTAAACCAATTTTTGTATATTTTAACTAATTTTTTCTTTGGTTCGTTCAAAAATAGGTCATCTATATCAAAATTAAAAAATTCATTAAAATCTAATATCAAAAAATTATCAAAATTTAAACTCTATTATCTCCTTTGTTCTTGCTGTCAACCTTGCAATCATTAGATGCTTTTGAAGTATGGGTTGTAGCTCCTTTAATCATTCAGTTAAATGTTTGTTAGATTATTTAAAACTCTCAATATGGGCCAGAATGAGTTGGGTTTTTTTTTTGACATAACGGTCA
Source organism: Ilex paraguariensis (assembly GCA_963454935.2). Lineage (NCBI taxonomy): Eukaryota > Viridiplantae > Streptophyta > Magnoliopsida > Aquifoliales > Aquifoliaceae > Ilex > Ilex paraguariensis. The sequence goes on along the minus strand of CAUOFW020007946.1, from coordinate 1,237,756 downwards.
AATATAAGTTAAAATATTCACTCCAATCCGCCCCCTCCCCCCCCCCCCCCCGCCCGCCCAACGAGGCGGGGACCCGAAGGTAGGTGCGATGGTGAAGATAATTGGCCAAGATTATTATTTAATAAAAAAATAAAATATAATAACTATTAAAACATATTAAGGAGAATTATATTCGAATCCTTTAAAATTTATCACTTAATCACATAGATCTCTAATATTTGAAATATTAAACACAAATCTCTTAAAGTATATACGCGCACAATACTTAGACTCTTACTGCCAATGTTCGTTAGTATATCCTCTAGTAAATTACATGCAGACTCCTTAAAGTTTATAATCACGTAATTCTTAGACCCCTTATTAGTTACAAAATTAATGACATCTATTAAACGAATAAATTACCTTTAATTAAAGATAAGAGATATTGTGTTCATTATAGTTTGACTCATTCTTTGATTTTTTAGTTTTATTCCAATAGATAGCATAATTGTATACTAATTATGATTTTTTAAAGAAAAATTAGATTTTTATTTTTGATTTTATTTCAATAAATTATATAATAGAAACATAAATTTTTTTTGTGAAATTTAAAATATTTGATATTCTATTTTTAATTTGAATATTTTTAGTTTAAGTGTAACATTTTAAACTTGAGGGGTTTAAATATTATATGCGTACAAATTTTAAGGAGTCTGAGTATAATTTATTAACGGATATACTAACAGATATTAACAACAGGGGTCTAAGTGTTATACGTGTACAAATTTTAAGAGATCTGTGTATAATATTTTAAATATCAAAGAGTCTAAATGATTAAGTGACAAATCTCATAGAATTTAGATGTAATTCTCCCAACATATTATATTGTAGTATTTACATTGTGCCATTAAAATAAAATAGGATCGAATCACATGGTAAGATTTTTTTTTATGTTAATGGACATAAATCTACAATCGAAATCTTTTCTACCAATACTTCAAGAAACAAAGGATGTACATCATCTGTTTTTTGCATTGTCCTTAGAGCATAGTAGTAGTTACAATGCAGATTGCATGCGTTTGCTTAAATCCAAAGATTTTTTTATAAGAAAATTCAAGTTAAAGATGATCGGGTTTATGCCTGATTTTCATTCAACCAACAAACCAATCTCTAATGGTCATACTTTTCTTTTCAAAATTGCATAGATACGTTATTATAATCGTTAGATTAGTGAGTTTTATCACTGATTTAATAATTATAGTTAATTTAGTGTAAATTTTGATATACAAATTTAATACATAAAAAATTACTATATGTTATTTTGAAATATACCATAGTGAAGATATTTTTAAATTATAGTATGTTTGTGCTGATTTGGTTTGTTGCCCATGTAGGTTCCATCACACCAACAAAATAAAATCAGAATCTTATAGTTGGTAACCACCCAATCAAATCCACTTTTTGATATGCGTGATCAAATCCATCAAAGAAGTGGGACCATAGTGATTGAACAGATGAGCAATAATTGTTCAGTGGGCCTTGTTTCCTATTTAGAAAAGGCACTCTGGACAAATCTATTGTTCCTTAAGAACCAAGGATACTACTCATTAATCTTTTGTTGTCTATCTTTATATATGAACCTCAATGAATGTTTTTTGGTCTATGATACTCGATTGGGCATGATCTTGCACCACCTGATGACACTAATATAAAAATGTCGGGCATGTAAGGTTGTAGTTTTTAATTAGTAACAAAATTGATGAGAGTGATTGAAACTGGTTAATCGTGTTCGGATTATATTATTTGGGATGGTATGTGACAATTGTTAGCCTAATACGATTAATTGCAAATTGCCTAATCTGATAAATAACGTGTGTAATATGTAGGTCATGTTTGAGTTATAGGTGAACCCATCTACAATGCTCACCCTCGTGTGCAGGCTAAATTCTAGGGCTAACACTCGATAATCTTTTAATCATTAGGGTGACGAAGAGATTCAAATATAAAATTTTCTATTTTGATATGATATTGATCAATTATCCCATTTAAAAACTTATATTATTAGAAATTTTATAATTTAAATATTTATATTTCAATAATATACGAGTTTGTGGATTAACACCTCTAACAAAAGGGAATTCAAGTCAAAGTCAAGTTGAATAGTTCATCCGAATATAATCCATTTATAAGATATGACATCATATTTCAACTCGGGTGAGTATCTCCGATAACAAATTAGCACCCCTTTTTCGAGATAGAAGAAAATATATAGTTTTCAACTTTTCATTTGGTATTTTTTTTTTTGGTTTAACGGTCACTGGTGTCTGGATTAACTTACACATATATCGACTAATTTTTTTTTCGATTCAATCAAAAAATCAGATCATCTACGCTAGACTGACATATTCGTTTGGATATATCATGTCTGTTAATTAGTTTCTGTTAAAGTTAAACATCCATGCTTTCATATGCTCCTTTCCAGTCTAACAAAAACATTGTGTAGCAGAGAGCAGAGAGCATAAAGCAGAGCTTCCATGGGTCCCCAGCTTTGATGCCTTATTGACCCGCACCAGCAACCTTCTTCTTTACGCGGCATAGCACGTGCATGGCTTGTCTTAGTCAATAGAGAGAGAGAGAGAGAGAGATTGTGCTTTGAAAAGCTTGGTCAGTATCTTGATGGTGAGACTTCTTTAACCTTTTACTTTTGGGGACGATAATGTAGAAAGAGACTGCTTAAAAAAAAGCAAAGTGGAAGAGATGACCATTAATCAAGTTGGGTTTGTCTAGTGTACATTTGCAAGTAACTAAAGGAGCATGACCACTATAATAAGTTCATAAAGTAAAACATCAAACTAGAGAGCTTGTATATGAAGTAATTTTTTTTTTCTCTTCTGTTTGATCAGGCAGTTTAAAGTTAAATGAATAAAAATAAAATAAAATAAAATAGTTTTTTTGGCAAACTCAAGAATAATGTCTTCCTCAAGTCTTTTGGACTTATGGTTACAGTCGTCAATATTGCTCATAGTTTATAATGTACAAGAGACTCAAACTCAAGATGTTGAGTTATGCCTTATCTTTTGTTTTACCAATGAATGAACATGTGCGGGTTTATAATTCAAGTTCTTTTTTGATAAAGAAAAAGAACAGAAAATTATGAGCGAATACTTTTTAAACTATTTAATTGTGATAAAATACAGTGACTACAATTTTTTGTGAATAAGTGTATCTTCGACTTGAAATATATTATAGTTAGGGACACATTAGTAGATTTTCAAATATTTTTTTTTCACTAAAATACCATTTTTTTTTTGAATGCATGTTAGGTTCACAGTCTCATTTTTTTATGAGATTTGATTTATTATAGTAATGATTTCATATTTGAAGAGATTGAATATATTTAAAATTCAAAATTATGTCACATATAATATACCTTAACGCCATGGTCCATATTTTAAAATTTATATTTTTATATTATTTTTTAATGATAAACAGCTTTGTTGTTCTCAAATCTAACAATAGTGTCATTTTACAATGTTACACACTATAATGTAACATTGTCACTCATTAAAAGTAATATATATATAGATGTCACATTATGTGATGCATATAATTTAGATTGTGTATGAACTAATGAATATAATTTCACAAGTATTTTGTCAGTAATTAAAGTGTTAATGAATGTGTTACACTGTCATGTATCACTATAAATGTCATATTATCGACAATTTGAATTGAAATAAAATGAAGATCAATCTTCAATGATGCTTCAATGTCTATTTTTTTTTGTTTTGGTTGAAATTGAAGGATTTTGTAAAATATTTTTTTTTAAATTTGAAAACCCATTTTTTTAAGGATATAATAGTTATCAAATTTAATAGGATTGTTGCATGATTTATGACAATTTTCTTATCTACTCTTTGTGCCATATAATTGTTATCTTGTGGGCATTTTTGTCAAAAAAAAAAAGGTACTTCTATACAAAATATTTTGTAGCGAGTACTTTTCTATAATTAAGCGATAAATTAAATACATGCTCACAAAAAACCCTAAAAAAAGTTGAATTATAAATCAAGTCCACAAGACATAAATAAGAGAAGTTGCAACAGCCAATTGGCAAACCAAGCCCAGGCCCAAGCCCAAATCTTAAGTGTAATATTTGGGAGACTTGCTCAATCTTTGTATCTCGATTGGGTATGGAAACCCATGAAATTTATATGGGCCTAGAAACCCATGAAATTTATACTCACATTTGAGTCCAACGGGCTTAAATTTTTTAGTCTTTGTCCATCTTCATCTTTGAGTTTCCTAAAAGCCTTATTGAAAATTAACAAAATATATTTTACCTACTCAAAAAGCAACATTTTTTATTTTAGCTACTTACTTTTTCAATATACACTCCAACAGATTTTATATATTTTTCACTACTTCTTTTAAATTTTATTTCTCATTCTTTTTGTATTATTTTTTTGGGGAATAGTGAAAGGAAAAAAGAGAGAGAACAGAAGAAAGGAGAGGAAGAGAGATAAAATAATATAAATTATCTTTACAAGTTGCTACAGTGATACTTTATATTTAGAGTATCATTGTAGCAAAAATCTATTTTACAGTATGTGAACATAATATATTGGAACATGATTTTTGGCTTTGATTAGCTAAATTTTAGCTATTTTACTCATTTGAAGCATTTGTTGGAGATGCTCTAATTTGATTACCACTTAAGCTGATGGTCTAGTAGTAAATTGTATCCATTTAAGATTATTTTTAACTCTAGTATGGTTATTAAGCAGAGTTTGATCTATGGACATAACATAGTTTATTGCATGATTTTAGTGATGTTGTGATGACAAGTTGTTAAGCAAAATTCGATCTAAATTCATTTTTAATTTTATTAATAAATAGTTAATTCAATTCTTTTTTTAAAACTTTAAAAACAATTTAAAAATTATTTTTCAAAACTTAAAAATAATTTTCAATATTTAATAAATTTCCTAAACAGTTATCGGTTATTCACGCTTATTCAAATTTGACATGAGTAACGCTAACTCTTCCACAAATTTTATTCCCTCTGTTCACCTTATCTCCTTCGGCAATCTCATCGTCGGTATAACCGAAAACTATCGATCATACACCGCAAACTCCTACGCTAATTCTCTATAAACCACTTGTCGTTCTTTGCCTTATAGGCAAGGACGGATCTATTGGTGGACTAAGGTGAGCTGAAGCCCAAAGTAAAAAAAAAAAAATTACCACTAAGTATCAGCCCACCCCCTAAAAAAAATTCCCATCCAGCCCAACCCAGCCCCCCTGCAAAGCTTTCTCAAAATTAGTCGGTCTCTCTCAGTCACTTCCCCCAAAATCATGTCCTGTCCCTTCTTTCTCAAACGAGTCAATTCCCTAAATCTCCGGACAAGCAACAACTCAATGGCAACACACAGGCGGTGAGTCACTTCTCCGAATCTCCAGGCAGGCGACGAGTCCCTCTGCGCAAACACCCTGGTTTCTGGGTGGTTTGATTTCACTCTTTCTCTCTTTCTCACTTTGGTTCACAATCCAACATTCACTCAAGCAAGGTAAGTTAAATTGTTTGTGCATCATTTTTTTGTGTATTATCGGATTACATTCAAATATTACACTACCTTTACATACTAGTATAGATACAAAGAGAGAGAGAGAATATGTGCATAGTGAACTGTGGCACAATTTGTTCTGATGAGTGATATATATTATAGTTATAGTGTTCCTCTACTTTTTGTGGTGTTTTGTGTTTGTGTGAGCCTCTGTGCTCAAATTGGAGTTTTCTAATTTTGGGAGAGATTCTCTTATTCAACTTCAAAGCCTTTGGTGCCATATAGGACACCTTTTGCTGGAAGTTCCAAAATTCAAGTAAGTGCAAATTAATTATGTGTTTTCCTTTTATGTAGTTTAATGGAAAATTTGGAGGCTGGTCCCCCTATATGGACTTGTTTGAACTTAAGTTCGTAAAAATAAACTTATTTGTTATGAAGTCAATTTTTTTTCAATTTTACCATATTATCCCTTCCATTTAAAAGTGAAATAAAATTAAAATTAAAAATTCCTAAATCTTAAGAGTTTTACTAACATTAAAATCTTTTCTCTCTTATATCTATTTATATCCATATATAGGTTAAAAATTTGACTAACATTAAAATTTTTTCCTCTCTCTTATCTATCTATATCCATATATAGATTAGATATATATATAGTAACATTAAAAAAAAATTAGTAACATTCAAATATAAAAAAAAAAAAAAATATCATTTGGATACAAAAAATAATACATTCAAACACAAAAAAATAGTAACATTTAAACATAAAAAAATTGAAACATTCAATATTAATATTTTTTAAAAAATAACAACAGTAACATGTTTAATAAAAATAGTAACATGCTTAACAAAAACTGTAACATATTTAACAATAATTATTTCTCTCAAATTCAAACGCAAAAAATAGTACCATCCAAACACAAAAAAATAGTAATATTTAAAAAAAAAAAATAATAATATTGAATATTAATATTTAGTAAAATAATAGTAGTAACATGCTCAATAAAAATAGTAATATGCTTAAAATAATAGTAGCATGAACAGTAACATACTCAACAAAAGTAGTAACACGAACAATAACATAATACAAAAAATTATAACATGAATTTGAATAAATAGATTAGATATATATATATATATATATATATAGCACTGCCACCATCACACCATTGTCACCTCCCGAGTAACGCCAATTATCACGTCATCACCTCCACAACAACGCTCACCACCATCACCACCACACCAAAGCCCATTCAAGTTCCACTCCGATAGCTCTTTTTTACTCCACACCACCGCAACTACTATATTTGTATCATTTCCATAATAAACCAGAATATATATATATATAAGAGAGAAAGAGAGAGAGAGAAAAAGCTTTGAATTTGAATTTTAAATTTATGATGGGAATTTTATTGACATATTTTAATTGAAACTGAATTAAGGGATAACAATTTTCAAAATAGAAAAATAATTTAACTTCATTTCAAATAAGGGTATTTTTGAGATAAAAAAAAAGTGGACTTAAGTGATTACATATAATTTTAAACATGAACTTAGCCCCTTATAAGTTTCCTTGCAGGACTTATTTTCAAACAAGTACATCTAGGGGAACTCACTTCCAATTTTCACTAGTTTAATTTTTTAAGATTTGTTTTACTTTTGGGCTTTTGTAGTTTAATTTTTTAAAATTTGCGGCCTACTTGAATTATTGGTTGGATATCAATTGGATGGTCATGATTCCTTACTTGAAGGAGTTTTTGTCTTGTGACACACACACTGGACATTTTATGTCAGATGGTTCATGTTTGGTTTGACTGTTACTCTAACTTTATGAATTATTATCTCAAAATTAGTTCTTTTTTGAGTGAACGATGGCTTTCTTGTTCATGTTTGACATGGATATGCAGTTTTAGGAATTTAATTCCTTAGTTCCTTAAGATGCTCTCTTTTTTTTTTTATCTCACTTCTCAACTGCATTCTTAGGCTTTTTACTGTCTCTCTCCCATTTTCTTTAAGTTGCTAAATTGCTTTGTTGGTTTTCCTCAGTCTTCACTTGCAGCTGCTAGAACAGACAATTTTTACTACCCCCAATATTATGTTTTTCTGATTTATGGGAAGAGTTCTCTTTCTAAATTTGTTCATAGCTTAATTAATTTTTTGATTTGGTGAACTTGGGATGTGATAGACTACTGGTGCTTCCATCAAACCGACACTTAAATGTAATTCGGATTTGCATTAGGCCAACCAAAGAGGAAACTTAAGACTCATAATTGTGCAGTTATGAAAATAGTAAATTTGAAAGGAGATGAATGTGCAATTTGGGTATGATATGTTCCTAGGTGATTTTTGGGTAGTGTTGAGTCCTTCAATCTTGTTGATTCGTCTTATTTTAACTCTTCATGTTTCTACGACAACTTCAGAAATAACATTTTCAGTCATGAAACGTATCAAAAGTACTTTTCGTAATAAGATGGAAGATGAGTATTTAACTGATTCGTTAGTTGTTTACATTGAAAGAGAAATAACGAAAGCAATCGAAGAATCCAATTTTATTAGTAAGTGTTTATGAGTTTACATTTGTATTATTGAATATATGTTTATGAGTTTATATTTGTATTTTGTTAGTCGTATGAATGCTTAACTTAAACCAGGATAAACAAAAATTCTGACTCCACTCTTGCTTTATAAACGTTTAGCTTGTTGGGCAAACTCTTCCATGGTGGAAAAGAGGATTTTAGAAAAATGATGATGAGTCGGAACTTCATAGAAGGTTGAAGATTTTCTCATATGTTGCTTCAAAGGAGTGACCTGGGTCTGCCACACCCTTCTTCCATGGGAGAAGAGCCACCACCTCCACCAAATTAATTTTTATTGTTATCAAATTAATATTGAAATTTATTTAATTAATTTTTTGAAGTACTAAATTATATTATTTTTTGGATATTAAATCAAATTTTATTTGATTTTATTAAAATTTTAATTTTTTTGGTACTAAATTTGGAGAAGGACAATTGTAAAAATAATAAAAAAAATTTGGGATGAAATTATCAATTTCTGTTAGTAACATTGACGAAAGGGAGACAGAGGGGGTCTCCATACAATGAATTTCAAACCTTAGGAGATTTATGTGTTATTTATAAAATATCAGGAGGTGTCTACATAATATTGCAGAAATTTGCGAATGTCCATGATTTTTACCTTGTTTTTCAATTAAACATTAATTTCTTATTATTTTATTGTAAAAAATTAAATTATTGTATTTCTAATAAAAATAGTTATTGATTAGGAGAGTTTGTTGGTAACTAAAAAAGAAATGTGTGTGGGTGTGTTTCTATGTATATTTATATGTGGGGGATTAGACATTTTGTGATTTAATTTATACTTATAATGTGTCATTTGGGGTTGAATGATGATAGTGGTGATAAATTCATAAGTTTTATAAATTAGCAAAATTTGGTTGATTTTATTTAACGCTTAAAGATTGTGAATTTAATTGTGTATTATTAATAATTTTTTTTTGTTTAGGGTATTTATTACATGGTGATAGAGTGAATTAAAAATATGGTAGTTGAGTTTATAATTATGTTATGTGATAAATTTACGAGTTTTATAAATTAGCAAGATTTTATTTATTACTTAAAAATTATAAATTTCAATAGATTATATTAGTATTTTTTTTTTCATAGGCATTTATATATATGGTGTTATTTTGGGAGTTTTTATATATTTTTATGACAGTTCCATTAATATGGAGAATATGGTCGATAATATATTTCAAACTATTTTAAAAGAAGAGTTGGTATGAATATTTTTAGGCCATTCATTTTGAATTTAAGCAATTGTTTAAAATTTTTTTGTTTGTTGTATAGTCTCTTTAGACACGGACAATGACTAGTAAATAGATACGAGAAGGAGAGAAAATTTTAATGTTAGTCAAATTCCCAAATTTAGAAATTGTTAGTTTTCTACTTTATTTTAATTAAATATAACTAATGAAGATATTCTGAATAATGAATTTCAAAATGGACTTAAAATTTAAAAAAAATTATTTTCGCAAAGGGGAATCAACCTCTAAATTTCCTAATATTATAATATATAATAAATGTTGACAAAATAAGGGCATTCAATATTTGAAATAATTTTAGCCGTTTAAATTTCTCAACTATTTAATGTGAAGAAAAATCAAAACATTTTTTGTATTAAAAAGATCATAACAAAAAAATATATGTTAATAGGAGTATTTACCTTTTTCGCAAAAAATACCCCAACACATTCGCTATTTCTATAAGTGACCCCAAGAGAAACCAACGGCTAGAAATGCGACGGCGTACAAAAACAAAAGGGGCGCATATGGTTGCCCACCAACCGCCACCTGGTCTGATTTTCGTCGCCATTCTTCCTAATCTTTTCTCACTCTCTTTCTCCCTCTTCACCTGTTATATGCACGTCGCAGAGGTAAGGGGAAAAACATAGCGTCGGAATCATCGGAGACACCTCCGCCATGGCAACCCACTCAGGAAGCTTAGAGCAAAGGTAACTTTTCTTTCTAATCCTCTCTTTACTCTCTCTTATTTTTTTGGCATTTATTGTAAAAAAATTATTGGGTAAATACCAAGTGCACTAGTTTTGTGATTTTTCCAGATGCTAACTTATCGATGATTGTGGTTTTTTTTTTTGGGTGTGGTTTATTCAATTCTAAATGTCGAAGGATGTAATTTCTGTGTAGATAAGGAAGAATTTGAGTAATAAAGGTTCCATTTTTTTTCAATGGTGAAAGGAACTATGGTGATTGTAAGAGGCGAAAAGTGAGATTACCTCTCACACTAAAATATGATTTGGTATTTCTGGTAAAGAGCATTTTTGAACTTGAACTCCCAGGCTTATTTTTCTGCAAAACGAGCGTACTGCCCAAGATCAAAGTTCTTCGATCGAAGACACTCAAATGCTTAAGTCAATAATAGAACTGATTGAATTGATAATAGACAAAGAATGTTCAGTGTACCTTTCATCTTGGCTCCTTGTACTTTTTATGGATCACTATTCAATTAGGTTTCCATGATTTTTGATTCAAGGTGGCACACCCTCCTTCAATTAGGCAACTCTGTTTGGGAAGTTGATGAACTCTCTCTAGTTTATCATGGATGCCTGAGTTATAGGCCCATTAGCTTATCATGGATGCCTGAGTTATTGGCAAATCTTTTGCTCTTCATTTGACTATTTGAAACAGCTCGATTGTAATGAGGACCGACCTCCTTCCATTCTCACCGAACTCATCGAACAGCTCGGCATCGGTCTATTAAACGAATGACTGATGTCTTAATCATGTGCTTTGTCTTGTAATTCTTACGTGAGCCTATTTAATGTCATAACACGTGTAGTAAAGGGAGCCACCCCCTTCATTTGCCCCCAGAAAACGTCTGACAGACGCCTTTCGCCTGTTAGCCGTTTTCTGCCTTTTTAATTATCATTGCTTGTACTTTGTAACATCCCCCTTGTTTTGGCGGCATACTTGGTATTTAAATAGACTTTTGGGATTCCCTCCTTTTATAACTGACTTCTTTCATTCCTTTTTCTACTTTGTCTCTTCGAACTTCTTGTCTCTCTTCTTCTCCCTTCGTCGTCTTCTTCCATGGCCCCTCTTATTTCTACTGAAGTTCTTGGTTTCAAAGCTAAATACAATATTCCAGTTGATGTTGATGTAAGGGTCGCAGAAAAAGACGAACCTCTGATAGGCACAAAAGAGAGTATTCCTATTCATACTCGAGTAATCACAGAGGGTGGAGTTCAATTCCCTTTGGATCCTTTCCTCCTCTGGGTACTTTCTGCAACAAAACTCTGTCTCATCCAATACTGCCCCAACTTTTTCAGGATAGTGATGGGGGTAGCTGCCCTGAATAAACTTTTGGGACTGAGTCTTGGTTTATGGGAGATTCTATACTGCTACATTATCAAACCAACCTGAGAAAACTACTATCTGGCGGTGAGGAAGAAGGATCGTTATCTGGTCACTCATTTCTCAGATTCGAACAAGGGCCACGAGAACGACGTGGTCTTTATTTCTGAAAATTGGGAATATTCTGCTGGGGCCACTTCCCCTTATCGTTGCCCTTATGAAGAAGGTGCGCCAGGTAATTGGATTTTTTATTTTTATTTTTTTTAGTTTGCTCATCTATTGTCTTTGACTAACTGTCTTCTGTTTTTAGGCGAGACTGTGAAGGACAGAATTTCTAAGTCAGCAGTTATAATGGATGAACTTAAGAAAGTTTGGGATTTCAACGATTCTCTTTTTTGCCGAGCTGCTCATACCCTGCTTGGGTACACACCAATTTATACGTCGTTTATTGTTGTGCTGAACCGACTATACGTTACTCTTGCAACAGATCGGGAAGCCATTCAAACTGTTCGGGAGCAAACACCCCGAGCCCGCAAAAGTGCCTTGCCCGCCAATTCTGGACGAAACAGAACAGTGAGGAATTTTCTAGATTTCTTATCGACTGTTGATCCAACTTCTTCCACCAAGCCATCTCTACCAAATGATCCACCAACTTCTTCAATCCCAGTGCAAGAAGAGAATCTGGCGTCTGAGGTTCCAATCGAATTCATAACTTCTTAGCCAAATGATTCAGTTCTGCTAGTGGCTGACCAATCTGATTTGGTTCGGGCCAATGAGACTGTTCCTGCCGAACTGGATCCAACAATTTCTGTTCATTCCCTGGTTGATGATGGTTCAGTTTTTGAACTTTCTGAAGATCCCGCCCCGAAGAGGCAAAAAATGGTGGATTCTGAAGAGGCTCTCTCTCTCTTAAGCCAGTTAATCCCCTTTTCAGACTTGTCTTCAAGGCCAAAAAAAGAGAGATCACAGTAAAAGACTCTGCTATTGAAGATTTCAACGTTGCAGTGGAGATTGCCAAAGGGGTAATCCTGTCTCGTTAGGCTATTTAGCACATGGTCTTGGTAAGCTCTATTTCTTTAAGCCTTTTATTTTCTATCTCAAAATTTGTCTAAGTTTTCTCCTTTCTTCAATTTTAAGGATTTGCAAAAAGTTCATGAGGTCGGGGCTAGGATAGCTCGAAAAGGCAAAGCAATGAAAGATGTTATCCACGCCCGTCCCTCTGCTCTAGCAAAGAAGGAATCTGTAGATGAAGAATACGCCAAGGTCTGTGAAGAAATTAAGGTTCTCCAGGCTCAAAATCGTAGCCTGACCGACGAGAACGAAAAGCTTCTGGTGGAAATTGGGAAGTTAAAAGATTCTGAACATGAAACCAATGTGGAGCTTTCTTAGTCCCAGCTAGATTACACAAGCCTTCTTGAAGAGTTTGATCGATATAAGGCTGAGGCAAAGAAAATAGAAGATTCTGTTTATGATGAGGGGATTGAGAAGGCAGAAAATGATTTGGCTTTACAGATCCCTCAACTGCAGGATGCGTACTTCAGCAAGGATTGACATGTCGCTTTGACTGTTGCTAAAGTTCAATCTTCTTCTGAACTTTTCTCCAAGCATTCCCTTCTGAGCGCTTCTTAGCCTCTAGCTTCCTGAAATACTTAGAAGATTTTTTTGCAACTTTTGATGTACATGTTCAAGGATCTTTTTGTACTCTTTCGAAGTTTGAATAAAAATTACCTTTTAACATTTCCGTTTCTGTAATTTACTTTGGATGTTTGGAAAAAACTTGTCTTTTGAAGTCTAAGGCCTTTTGTTCGGCCTTTCTTCAAAGAGATCGGTCTCTTTGCAGAGACTTTGAAATACTTAAAAAATTTTTAGACTCTTGAAGTTATGACTCATTCTTGACCCTACTTCATAGGGCTTGGTCTTCTAACGGAGACTTTGAAATACTTAGAAAATTTTTAGACTCTCGAAGTTACCCTACTTCAAAGAGCTCGGTCTCTTAACGGAGACCAGATACTTTAGAGAAAATTTTATTTTAGACTCTTGAAGTTATGACCCTTGCTCGGCCTTTTTTCAAAGAGCTTGGTTTCTCAACAGAGACTTTGAAATACTTGAAAAAATTTAAAACTCTTGAAGTTATGGCCCTTGCTCGACCTTTCTTCAAAGAGCTCGGTTTTCCGATAGAGTTACTCTCAGATCCCTTGGGTGTCTCAGAGATAGTTTCCACCCGCACCAACCCGCCAATCTGATTGGACTCAACTCCATCCTTAACCAACTTACATCATCATGCCTAACTGTGGGAGTGGATTAGATTGGGTGGCTGCGCCTGATTTAAGTTTGTACTTCTATCAAGACTTTTTGCCTCCCTGTCTTAATAGTAAGACGTATATAACAAGAATAGTAGAGTGAGAATGTACTTTTTAGAAATGTACACTTCGGTGTTCTATTTAAAAATGTATTTTTTAGAAATAGAACTTTTTTAAGTTAGCTGAGTTACATGGGCGTGACACTGCTTGATGGTCCAAAGTCTCGAGCTCATAATATCCATTGCCTCCTACTCGGGCCACTCTGTATGGACTTTCCCAATTTTCTCCAAGCTTTTCATGTATTGGGTTCTTTGTTGATCCCAGTACACGTCTTAGGACCAAGTCTCCTAACGCAAAAGACTGCGGATTTACTTTTTTGTTATAAGCTGGGGACATTTGCTGACGATAAGATATCATCCTTATTTCTGCTTGTTCTCTTTTCTCCTCTGTCAGATCAAGATCTGGGGTGATAACAGCATTGTTACTGTTTCTTTCAACTAGCTCGGTTCTCAGGTCGGTAAGCCGATCTCTAATGGGATTACCACCTCCATCCCATAAGCTAGGGCAAATTAGGTTTCTCTAGTTGAGTGCCGAGGTGTGGTTCGGTACGTCCACAGAACGCTTGACAGCTCCTCCACCCATCTCCCTTTGACGTCCTCTAATCTTTTCTTGATTCCATCCAAGATTGTTCTATTCAAAATCTTTGCTTATCCATTACTCTGAGGGTAAGCTGGGGTGGAATAGTGGTTCTGAATTCCATAACGCTGATAGAAAGCTTTGGAGGGACTACTATCGAACTGTGTCCTGTTATTAGAAACAAGTGCATATGGAATCCCAAATTTGGTGATGATGTTCCTCCAGACGAACTTTCTTGTATCAGTGTCTCTGATATTAGCTAGGGGCTCAGCTTCCACCCACTTTGTGAAATAATCAGTTGTAACGAGAAGGAACTTCCTATTGTCAGGGCCCCGAGGTAGAGGTCCCACAATGTTTAGCCCCCATTGCGCAAATGGTCACTGGCTCGCCAATGGAAGCAATTCTTGGGATGATTTTCTTGGTATCAGTGAGAATATTTGACACTTCTCACATCGCCTAACAAACTGTTGGGCATTCTTATGCATGTATGGCCACCAAAAATCCTGGGAGATGGCTCGGTGAGCCAGAGACCTTCCACCAGTATGAGCACCATAGTTTCCTTCGTGGATTTCAGATAAAAAGTCAGGGATTATTTTTAGATATACACACTTCAAATACGGCCATCCAAATGAGCGTCGGTAAAGCTCATCTTTCGGAGATTACCAGAATCTGGTCACTTTCAAACGTAGCTTATAAGCTTCCTTCTTGCCCTCAAGCAAATCACCATTCTTCAAGACAATGATGATTGGGTTCATCCAACTTGGTTCAGTTTAGTTACATAAAACTTCGTCAAGATTGATAAGCAAAATGCTTGGCTTGGGCTGAAACTCAACGGTAAGGGCCCTATCAGTTTTCTAGTCAATAGTCGAAGCCAACGAAGCTAAAGCATCGGCATGCAAATTTTTTACTCTTCCAACCTGCTGGATCGAGTACTCTGGAATTTTGCCTAATTCTTTTTCTGTAATGGCATGGTAGGCCATCATTCTTTCATCCTTTGTCGTATACTCCCCTATTATCTGATTTACCACCGGTTGTGAATCGGATAATATCTGGAGCTTCATTGCCCCTAACTCGGTTGCTAGCCTTACTCCTGCTATCAAAGCCTCATACTCAGCTTTGTTATTTGAGGCTTGGAAACCGAGCCTGATTGCCTTTTCCAGAATACATTCCTTTTGACTTACTAGTGTGAGGCTGATGCCAACGCCCTTTTGATTAGAAGATCCGTCCACAGATAGGATCCATTTACCACCAAGCTTCGATTTTACGTCAGCGTTAGTCTACTCGCTCCGTCCCGAACTGCTTTTAGGTTGAAATTTAGCAATGAAATTCTCCACTATCTGGCCCTTAATCGCTTTTCTTGGCTCTAACACAACGTCAAACTCCCCCAACTCTACTGCCCACTTGGCAATACGTCTAGATAGATCGGCTTTTTGAAAAAGGGATTTCAACGGCTAGTCAGTAAGCACAATGATTTGATGAGCCTGGAGGTAATGTCTGAGTTTCCTAATCGAGCTAACCAATGCAAGTGCGAGCTCTTCAATGGAGTATACCTCGACTCTGCATCTAAGAACATCTTACATAATAAACAGGCCTTAATTTTTCACGATCGTTCCTCATTAGTGTCCCACTCACAGCGTGTTCCGATACAGCTAGGTAGAGGAATAAGCTTTCTTCGGGGGATGGTGTTGTGAGAATTGGTGGGCAGGCCAAATATGCTTTCAAATTCAAGAATGCCCCTTCACATTCCTAATCCTAGAGAACTCCCCTCTTTCTTTTGATAGATTGAAAAAAGGGTCTGCACTTATCAGAGGCTCGGGATACAAACCTCCCGAGTGCGGCAACCATTCTAGTTAATCTTTGCACCTCTTTTACAGTCCGAGGTGACTTCAGTTTGGCAATTGCTTTTACATGATCTGGATTGACCTCAACTCCTTGGTGAGTAACCATGAAACCTAGGAACTTACTCGATCCTACACCAAACGCACACTTGGAGGCATTCAACTTCATTTTATGTCTTCGGAGTATGTCGAAGGTTATTCTTAAATCTGCATAGTGACTAGTTGTCACACCTTAACTGACTTGGGTGCAAATGACCGGTCTTGGTGTCACCTTGCACCAAGGCATGCCATAAGTTGGAATCAAGGTGACGCGGCTAAGTGGTTTGACAGATTGGGGCGAACCAAGGCAGCATGAGACCACCCGGTTGAGCATGGCAGCACGTGGTGGGCTCAATTGAAGCAATGTGGGTGCATAGCTTCGGATTGCATGACATGGGTTGAACCCAGCATGCACATTGGTTCGTGAAGCAAGGCTGGTTGCTGAATGTGGGCACATGGCTGCTCAATGTATGTGACTAGGAGGATGTGGGCAGTTGCAGATGCTGAGACACACAGTCAAGGCAGTTACTGAGGCAGTTTTGGGCGTCCCTAGTCTGAATCCAGTCCAGATGCATGTTGATGAAGGGCAGTTCCACATCAGTTACTGAAAGGGGTGGAACTGTCTGCCAAGTGTTGCACAGAGACCAAGCCTGCTAGTCAAGTATGCTATGGAATAGCAAAAACGTGTGTAACTATCCCTTGACAGATGGGGGCGTCATTTGCCTTGCTCCTGTATAAATAGGGGTGCTTGAGCATTCTGGTAAGAGGGAGAGTGTTCTGGCTTTGAGAGTTCCTTGTAAATTGTTGAGTTCAATATATAAGGTTTGGGAGTTTTGTCCTAGTAAATTCGTGTGTGCCTTCTGTGTGAGTTTTTGTCCCTTAGTCTTGAGTTTGTGTGTGGCTGGTTGCAATAGCAACGCCTTCACAGGTAGCCTCGAAAGAAAAACGGAAGTTACCCCGTGACACTAGTGACTTTTCGACTTTTAACCATCATATCATCTATGTAAACTTCCATAGTGTTGCCCAACAAGTGAGAAAACATCTTTGTTACTAACCTCTGGTAGGTTGCTCAGGCCTTTTTTTAACCCGAAAGACATTACTTTATAACAGTATATCCTTTCTGGTGTTATGAACGCTGTCTTTTCTTGGTCTTCTTCGACAAGTGAGATCTGGTGATATCCTCTGTATGCGTCCAAAAAGCTCCTTCGCTTGTGCCCGGCGGTCGCATCAACGAGCTGGTATATCTTTGGTAAGGAAAAGCTGTCTTTTGGATATGCTTTATTGAGGTCGGTGAAGTCCACACAGACCCTCCACTTACCGTTCTTCTTCTTGACTACAACAGTGTTCGACTGCCAGGTCAGGTATTGAACCTTCCTGATGGTTTGAGACTCTAACAAGCGTGCAACCTCTTCCTTTACTGCTTCCTGATGTTGGGGTGCCGATCTCCTAAACTTTTGTTTGACTGGCTTGAAGGTAGGGTCCACATTCAATCGATGACATGTCATTTCGGACGGTATGCCGAGCATTTCACTCGTGCTCCTAGCGAAGACGTCAGAATATTCTATGAGTAGGGTGATGAGTTCATTTTGCTGTTCGGGACTGAGAGACGCTCCCAACAAAATATATTTGTCCTGATCTTCGTCTTTGTGACAAGTCTTCCACTGTTCAGTCGGTAACTTCTTTCTTTGTGCCTAAAGGTACTTTAGGATTTTTTATAACAGTTCGATCGGTGGAATCAGCCGAGCTATCGAGGGTTAGTTGCTATTTTGAGTCCTCGGCTGTTGATCTTTTCTCTCAAACCTTTACTCCGTCTCTGGTTTTGACCAAAGCCAGTAAACAAGTCTGGGAACTTACTTGGTCTCCTTTAATGTTCACTATTCCTTCAGATGATAGAAATCTCAGCATTTGGTGGTATGTTAATGGTACGACCTTTATCTCATGCAGCCAAGATCGCCCCATAATTACATTGTATGCTGAGACTGTATCCACCACCAGAAATTCGGTCATGACTACGACTGGTCTAGTATTCACGAGAAGTGTGATCCTCCCCTAGGAAGAACTGTTTTTTCACTAAAGCCGATTAGTGGAGTATTAGGTGGTTTAAGATCCTCTTGTTTGAGTCCAAGCTTTTCAAATAGATTCATATACGTGATTTTCGAGGAACTCCCTGGATCAATTAGTACCTTTTTCACATTGTAATTTGTAATTCGAAGCGTTACCACCAACGCGTTGTTATGCGGCTGATGTACCTCGACCAAATCCTGCTCAGTGAAGCAAGTGACCTCAGCTGATTCTTCCACCTTAATCCTTTTACTTCTAACTTCTGAGGTTAGTTGTAGTTGATAAACTTCTCTTTCTTTTTCGGCTCTCTGAATGTATGCCCTAGCAGCGTTATTCGTTGCCATTTGTGAATTCGTTGTAGCATGAATCACATCTATTACACCTGCAGCTATGGTCTGGTCTCCTCGTGGGTCAGTTCTTCCTCCCTCGGCTCTAGCTCCACCCTCAATGAATTCAGCAAGATGTCCAGCTTGGACCAGCTCCTCCAAGTGCTACTTCAAAGATCGGCAGTTTTTGGTCATGTGTCCTACATTTCGACGATATGAGCTCCTGAAATTAAGATTCTTTTTTGAAGGATCTTTTGTTAGCTTGTTGGGCCACTTGAAAAATGGCTTCCCCTTGATCTGAGTCAATATCTTATATATCGAATCTTTGAATACTATATTTACCCTAATAAAGGGGGACTTCAGGGGAAATCCTTCCTTCTCTTTCTTCTCTCCCCCCTTTTTGCTTGGTTCGGTCTGCTTATCACGTCCAAACTGCCTTTTGCTTTGATGATCCTTCCCCACGTCTTTGGATAAGTCATCATCGACTTTTGCATATTTCTTGATTCTCGCCATCATCTCTTCCAGGTCTGTGGCAAGCCTTCTGGTAAGAGATTGGTATATCGGGTTCTCCTTTGGTAACCTAATTTTGAAGAATGCAACTGCAATCTCGGGGTTGTAAGCCTCCACTTCATTCATTGTCTCCCAGTAATGATGAACGTACTTTTGCAAAGTCTCATTACTTCGCTTCTTCAGTGTCAGTAGAGCCCCGACATGCTTGACCTGTTTACTGGTTGTAATGAACTGAGCTGTGAATTGCTCGGCTAATTGTGATCATCCGTCTATCGTATCTTTTGGCAAGCTATCGAATCATTTTATGACCGATTCCCCAAGGCTGCTGGGAAAGATGGTGCAGAACAGCCACTCGTTTCTCCGATGTATGGTCATCAACTGCCTGTAATGTCTGATGTGGGAGGATGAATCGGCCTTTCCATCATACAACTTGAAGTTTGGGACCGTGAATGTGCTCGAGATTTGCCCCTTTTCGATCCACTGTGTGAATGGTGAGAATTTCGAACCGTCTCCATATTCTCCTGTTGCTCTTCTAGCCAAGTCCTTAGCCGATTTCTGCTCGAGTCTCTTTAGACGGTTGTTAAGTTCTTCGGTGATGAACTATTTCCGGGAGTTTTTCTCTATGACCCGAGGTCTTTTCTGGTTGTATTTATCATCGTCAACATTTTTGGTTCTGTCAGGTTTCCTTTCGGGACTTTCTCGTCGGCTTTCCCTTTCACGTTTCTCTTTCTTAGTCATCTCCTTCAGCCTGGCTTTCAATTGTTCGTTCTCTTTTATTAGATCTTTTCCCTGGCATAGAATTTCTTGAATAATTTGTCATACGCATCAAGTCGGTCTTATAGGAATTAGACCAACTTTGCCAAGGAATGGTTCTCCCCCTCGGCACAGAGGGATTCATCATGATCTTCGCCAGGCCGATTCTGGTTTCTGGATGGTTTGAAACTTGCTGAGGATATCTCGTCATCCTCACGGGGTCCAGTCAGGCTTTTGGCCATATGCAATCTAACGTCGCTATCAGATGGAAGTGACACTCTATAATTCGGATCAGAATTCTCCAAGGCAAAACTGCTTACTGGTGATCCAATGGCACTTCTAAGTCTTGACATTGTGGCTATTCGTTTCGATTGATGAAAATCTTCCCACAGATGGCGCCAAAAAATGTAAGAGGCAAAAAGTGAGATTATCTCACACACTGAAATATGATTTGGTATTTTTGGTAAAGAGCACTTCTGAACTTGAAATCCCAGTCTTTTTTTCGTGCAAAACGAGCAAACTATCCAAGATCGAAGTGCTTCGATCGAGTTATAGGCTTTGGATTCCAGAGTCATAGGCAAATTTTGCTCTTTGTTTTACTATTTGAAACAGCTCGGTTGCAATGAGGACCGACCTCCTTCCATTCTCATCGAACAGCTCAGCTTCGGTCTATTGAACGAGTGACTGATGTCTTCATCACATGCTTTGTCTTGTCATTCTCACATGAGCCTTTTTAGTGCCATGACACGTGTAGTAAAGGGAGCCACCCCCTTTCAGTGATCATTGTGATTACTTTGTTTTTTTTTTTTTGGGGGGAGGGGGGCGGGGGTTGGTTAAGGAGGAGAGGGATGGGAAGGGAATGTGGTTGGAACCCACAACCACATATAGGCAGGAGTGAGTCCTATCTACTGGGTCATCCCTCACCTCTTACTTCGGGTTTGCTCATCATTTTATCATTAAAAAGTGGTATGGAGATTATGGATACAAAATGCATGAATGGTGCCATTTTGTAAGTTTAGCTATTGTTGGAGGGTAAGATTTAGAATGATTTCAAATTGTCAATTGGACTAACTATAATGTGCATGTGCACGAAGATGTGACACTGTATACGATTCTATGTAATTGCTAACTAAATGGATGTGCAATAAAATTTCAGACTAAAAGAACCACCAAGCCTGTAGAAACAAATGATAGGAAAATCCTTTGTGGCATTAATACCTACCCAAAATTGTAGCAGTTGGCACACAATGTATGTGTGAAATTTAAGCATTTGTAATGTTTAAAACTTTTTGAAAGTGTTTTGAATTAACAAGTTCTTTTTAGATATCGAGAAGAGGAAGAGATTGTAAGAGATAGAGCTGATGCTTAATAGAGGTAATTAGATGTGTTTTTCTTTACGAGTAGGAGTCGAAGTTAGCAAGCAATTAACGAGAGAAGATTCCAAGATACAAACTCTTACTCTCCCTTTATATTAGTAATTGATTACACAATTTTTGTTATATTGGAGACTCAAGTTTTCTTATAACTTTCTACTATAATGGGGGTCTAGAAATACCCTCTTTCTCACTCTCTACACATACATACAAACACAAACAAAGTGTGCATGTCTTGAAATACTTTCAGCTCGAATTCAACTCAGTTACTTATTTCTACCCCAACTATTGGATTAGAACCTATTCAATCCTAACCTTTTGTCTTATTTTTACAGTTCATGACATGTGAAGCATTTGTTATGGTAAACTTGTGGAAGTGTGACATGAGGTTATATGGTCAACTTCGGTTTTAAACCTCTGTCTTTGGCCTTAAAACGCATCGACATGAACAATATGTCAAGTCTATCCCTGGAAAAGGCTTCGCTACCTTGAGTTTCAAAAAGTAAAATTTTATTTTCTGTAAACAAAATCAAATTTGACATGTGTTACTGCTTTAATGACGTCAATGAGTTGAAGTTAGTAGTAAGTACATATTCATAGAAATTAAGAACATAAACAAGTAAGATGGTTATATGAATGCCTGAAATGGTTGCATACTTGCATATCCGAGGAAAGAAAGTTAAATAGAGTAAATTCATCCAAAGTTAAATAGAGTAAATTCATCCAACAGTCAGTTGGCCTTTTCTTGTTAATATATGTGTTAATTGGATTAATGATTATCTTTCCAATGCCAATGTGTTTCCTCAATGTTTCTTAATTACTCTCGGTCTCCATTCTAGGTACATTGATTCTTGTGGGAGGCATGGACTTCTACCCAATAAAGCAGTTCTGTTGGCTATAGCCAAGGTTAGCCATGATTGTAGTTGCCCTTACATCTGTCTACCATGTGTTGTGAATAAGAAGATGCATGGCATTAGTTGCTTCTTATTACTAGTTTCTTCAGCATGATCTAGCTTTGGATTGAACTAAGAACAATTTGAAAGTGTTGGACATAGATGAGTCATGAAGCCAGGAGTTATCCATGCAATCATATAGTCTGGGGGAACCATCAGTAGCCCTTTTGCAATTCTGCTTCTGGCGTTTCTTGTTTCTAAATGGGGTTGGCGCTATAAATTCCATTTCTTTGGTTTTAGAGCTTTCTTTTTAAATAAAAAGAAAGAAAAATAGTGAAAATTCCTTGCATGATTTTGGAGCAATATATTATAAGAGAAAGGGAATGCTTAGATTTTTGTCAAATGTCCTTTGTGAATGTGGTTTTAATGACAAAAGTATTTCTGCACCTAGTGCAGGAATCTGTCCAAAATTTTTGGGATACTTGGCCAGTAGTCTCTACACAATGAATGTGCTCTTCCTCTCTCTTCGCATAGCAAATGAAAATTAAATAAGATGATTAGAGCTCTCTTGATTATATTTACCAATGAATATTCAATAACTTCAATCACATCTTTTCTTTATCTTGTTACAAACTAGGATGTCAATCACACTTTTTCTGGGATTTTTAGAGTTAACTGTTGTATTTCTTTTTTATCGATGAATAGAAATCAAATTTGATTAGGTATTTTTGTCTTATAACTCAGGCCAACCACAAGAAAGGCCACCATGAGGTTTGTAGCCTGGTGATATTCTTGGACGACTTAAAGGATGCTGATTTCTATCCGCTTCTTGATCTTTTCATGGAAATTGATGCTTCTGAGATCAACGCAGTTGACATACTGCATAGATCATCATGTGTCTTGAATGGAGAACATGTTTTGTCGTTGCTGCGTGCTATCAATCAAAAGCTTCGAGTTGTCGATCTACAGGATGCATCATTTGGAAAGGATTTCTTGCTGTACGTAAAGTGACTTCTGTTTTTCAGTAAAGTCTGATACTAGTTGTTTATTTCTGCACCGATGACATTTTTCTTTTTGAGTAGAAAGTTTTATCTTTTTGGTTGACTCATACCTTCTCATTCGTCATTTGCTTTTTGACAATTGTTCGCTTATTAACTACTTCATGATTGCTAATTAATTGGTTCTTTTCCTATTTAAGTTGAGTATTGTATTGTTTCCATATGATGCATGCAAAGCTGTTTCCCTTTTTTATGTGCGGTTAGATAAGCATGATAACATTTGAGATGTGTTCATCAGCTAGATTTGTTATATGACCCGAACTCACTACCTTCCGCTTTTCACCTTTAGGGATCTCTCTCAGAGGGGCTTAACATGCCAAGTCCTGAACTTGAGGTCTTCACATTTCCGAAAGCTCAACATGATTGGGGAGTTCATCCAGATGCATACACTTAACCTGGATTTCAGTGCTTCACTCACTAGTTTCCGGGAGAATTGTTTCATTTGTATGCCAAATCTGAAGTGCCTCTCATTTTGTGAGACAAGAATTTCTAATCTCTGGACAACTAGTGCAGCATTAGCTAAACTCCCTTCTTTGGAGGAACTACGCTTTCAAAATTTTTCAGACTGCGATGACACAGGGCCTTACCCATCATCAGCTGGTGGGAAGGCCATTGGCAGTACTGATTCAGAAGGCAATGATATGAGCACCTCGGAGGATTCATCCGATGACAGTGATGTGGGCTTTTCACGTCGACGTCGAGATTTCAGTTTGGGAGAACTTTTGCCTGATGTACTGGTTGATCTGCACAATGAGGTATACAGATGGTCCTATTTATTGGATTCTGGCAGTGAGAAAATTCAACAGAAATTGGTTTCTCCTTTTTTGTACCAAGATATAGATTTTTTTAATATTATCAAGTCAATCTGTATATTTAGGATTGTCTGTAGGATTCTGACAAAGGATGGTGTTTAACAAGTTAGAGTGTAAACACTTCGTTGATATTATTACTCTTTCCTTTTTTGCTCTTTATTTTCTTGTACCGTGATGTCATTATGTCTGCATTACAATAGATAAATATCTTTCTTATAATGCTATATGAAATGGCTTTTTGAAATTATCAGTTTCTCATGGTATTCAATTTTTTCTCACTCCTCTCCCCAGCAGATTTGTTTTGACACATGGGGAATGCAAGATGAAGAAGAGGTCTTACCTAGTTCTTCTAATTCAAGACATATCTCACATATTGCTCCGAAGAAATATTTTTCTTGTCACCCTTCACCAATATGCTATGAGAAACATTATAGAGAGTACCTGATAGCTTCACTGCCCAAACTGAAAATTCTTGATAACTTGCCCATTACAAGCGTTGACAGAGATAGGGCCAATGACATCTTTTCACGACACTTTGAGTACCTCCCATACAAAAGGAAGAATAAAGAGAGTGTTGTTAGTGTCTTGCAGAAGCGTGAAATCAGAGCCAGCTGTACTCGCATGCACACTTCAAGGGGCGAGTTGTCAAACACCTCAGGGAAATCACACTATTTTTATACCAGGTCACTTTGTGCTGCCAAAGTAGGTTCTTCTGCATGTCCTATCTTGCACCCTCTTTCTATTTTTGGCAGCATACCAAGAGATGATTGTAGAAGTTTTCGTCCACGGCAGTTTGAGTACCATCCATCTGACTCAAGCCTTATGGTTTTTGGAACTCTGGATGGTGAAGTTGTTGTTGTAAACCACGAGAGTGAGAAAATTGTTGGTTACATCCCATCACTTGGAGCAATGAATAGTGTTCTGGGGTTATGTTGGCTAAAAAAGTGCCCTTCCAAGGTGTGTTAACCTACAATTTTATACGTGAGGCCTTTTAAGTGAAAGTTGTATATCGTCATCATCATGGTGCTGCATCTTTATCACTTGTCTTAATGTGTTTAATTCGAGCATGCTTTGTTGTCTTACCTTTGGGGTGTTTGGTTGTACCCCTGGTGTAATTTAGTTAAAATGCAGAAGTGGTGATGGTAAATGCAGGAATATGACCTTTGTTGATGTATGGTTGTTGACTTTTTTTGTTTTTTTCAACTGAGATAACTTAAAAATAGTAAAATACATCCAAGGTAGTCGGAGGGTAAAAATGAAGGTGGAATTTTATGATGCATGATGGACACCACGTCACTGAGAATGCACAGATGTTTCTTCGAGTCGAGATACGATTAATTTGATTATCCATGATCAACATCTTGTGCTATGGATTACCCATTGAACTTCTGCAAGGCTGCCAAAATGTTATCATTTTTGTAAAGCATTTATATGAGACTGTAGCATTAGCTCATTACGGTCCATCCATAGGCATGGCCTGAAAAATGTACTACATTTAAGCTGTTATAACTGGGATGATATTGGCAAGTAGAATTTTACAACATTGAACTTCTACTTCTCTCAAGAACTGGTTTTCCATTGACCATAAGAAAAAATGCCCCTGGAATTAGAATTTATTTCCCTGAAATTTTCCTTCACAATACATCACTTACAGAAAAGTAGGTGAATATATCGGGTTATTTTCTTTTTGTGTCGCTGAATCCTTTAGTAATGTGTTCACTGATTTTTTTTTTCATCTCTTTTTCCACCCTCATTGGGGGTGGGTGGGGGTGTATATTTCAGCTCATTGCTGGTTCTGACAACGGTTCACTTAAGTTGTATGATATTCGGCACATTCCTTCAGCAACAAGAGGCATCGATCACAATGCTGGTTCTGTTACCTTTGATGACTTTGACCAGTTAACATCTGT
The DNA here is from genome assembly GCA_963454935.2 of Ilex paraguariensis. Lineage (NCBI taxonomy): Eukaryota > Viridiplantae > Streptophyta > Magnoliopsida > Aquifoliales > Aquifoliaceae > Ilex > Ilex paraguariensis. The sequence continues at coordinate 1,211,808 of CAUOFW020007946.1, read as the reverse complement.
TCATGTTAACTCCACAGATGAGCTCTTTATTGCAAGCGGTTACTCAAAACATGTTGCTTTGTATGACATCAGCAGCGGAAGACGCATGCAGGTGTTCACTGATATGCATCGAGAGCATATTAATGTTGTGAAGTTTGCAAACCATTCCCCCTCCATTTTTGCTACTTCATCATTTGACCAGGACGTAAAGATGTGGGATTTAAGACACAAACCAATTCAGGCTTGTTACACAGCTTCAAGCTCTCGAGGAAATGTGATGGTTTGCTTTTCACCAGATGACCACTATCTTCTTGTGTCAGCCGTTGACAATGAGGTAACTCTAAGAATATGAGTTAAAAGGCTTTTTTTTCATGTTTTAAAACTCTTATGCATCTATATGCTGAATTAATCCAATAACGGGGACTGGGTTGAACTTTGGGTCTACAGCTTTGGACATATCACAATCTCAGCTTTGAATGGAATATTTCGCTGATAATATGGGCAAATACATTAGAACCAACCTTGAGGTACCTCTCAGCAAAGTTGTAGCGTAACAAATAATTAAACTGCACACAATAGATTCAATACAATCCAAGTAATTATGCTCAAATTATTGCGAAAGACATGATATTGTTACTTTGAACTTATGCCAAACCACAATTGTTTAGAGCTTGCTAAGCAATTAATGTTATATGGCGCGTCTAAATATTACACAACACCATCCTAAACATGAAGAAAACTAAGGGCTAAGGGAACAGAGGAGCGTGCAATGTTTAGATGATGGAACTTCTATCGATTGCACCATACACAAGTGCAGGTTTCCATGAGACCAGCACTGTGTAACAGGTAATCCAGAGACGGCTTCCTAGTGTCCCTGAGAGTAGAAGGAGAATCAGAGTCCTGTTACCTTCTTTTGTTTCTCCTCAATCCAATTCTTCTTCTCCTTCAAACAGACATTTGTCTCTTATTTTGATTTCCATCGGAAATATGAATATCTTGAAATGATAAGTGAGTTGAAATGGTATTTATTGCTTGCCGTATCTTACTGATGGGAGAGAAGACTCTTTCTGGAGAAGGCAGGAAAATTTATATTACTTTGGATACCAAATATTTACATGTTTTTGGGTACGCATGTGTGTGTCCATATGTAGATGTATATATTGAGCGTACCTTATGATATACGATACGTTACCATACATTATTTTTGAAGAATGATACCCATTCCGATACAAGTTTTGACAACCTTGGTCTCAACATCTAATGTCATTCTGCTTTCCATGACTCTTATGTCATTTAAGTTGTCGCGAGCACTCTACTTTGTGGTTATGCATACATCACATCATAATTTCTCGAAAACACCAACATGGAGGACTAAGATTAGTACAAATGGGAAAAGAAGAAGAAAAATTATGAGATAATGTTAAATAGAGATAGTTGAATAATACCTGAGGGAAAATATATTTCTAGGCTAACCAGCTTATAGCTTTTCCAGCTTTTACTTTAACAATGCTTTCTTCTTTTGTTTATTTGAATTACTAGTAATGGTTCTCTGTTTTAATATCATCATGTACGCTTTTAAAAGTTGAAAGTGTTATTAGAGATAGACACTTACTGTGGATGGGAACCAGACTTGATAAGACAGGGTCCTGGTGTGCATTATTTTGATTGATGTACTAGCGGTTACTTTGTCTCAACTCAAAATTCTTATCACGTTTTGCTTTGATTGGTATTCTGTTGAGAGTAACGGGCAATGTTATCAGGTTAAACAACTATTGGCTGTCGATGGAAGGCTCCATCTGGACTATGGCATACCTTCAACTGGAAGTTCTCAAAATTACACTCGTTCTTATTACTTGAATGGAAGAGACTATATTATCAGTGGAAGTTGTGATGAACAAGTAGTCCGTGTATGCTGTGCTCAAACGGGGAGGCGACTCAGGGATGTACCGTTGGAGGTAAATTGATATTAATGTTCATGTCTCTATTTCCACCTGTAGTGCAGCATGATGCATGGCATGTAGTACCTAGAAATGGGCGAGCATTATACATCCTCTAAATTTGAAGTGCGAGAAACATTCAAATGAGAACAAATGCCTCTAGGTTAGTGATCACGGAGCCAACGCTAGATAAAAAGTAATGTGGGGCATGATTGTTAAATGCCAGAAAAGTGATTGCAGGCAACAGAAAGGGAGGTGCTGATGCAGCACCAGTCATTGGGGCAAGATGTTAACTTGTGCTACATATCTGCATATGTTTTGGTATTATTGTTATTGGTCAATAATAGTTTAATGAAGTAGGTATTTGTTTGCTTTTATACAGGGTAAACGTTCAGGGGCCTCAATGTTTGTGCAATCTTTGAGGGGTGATCCTTTTAGAGTGAGTTTTACATACCCTGACTTATGTTTTTTTTTTTTGGCCTCTGAATTTATCTTTTTCTTCTTAAAGGAGAGGTTGATGAGGAAGAATTTGGGAGTCTCTTGTTTCGTGTTTGGGGAACCTGCAACCCTGCTCCCCCTCCTTTATGGGAATTTTTTTTTTAAAGTAACTTTAAAAACAGTGGCAGGCAATCTATATTCTCCCTTTTCCATTGCATCTCATTGTAATGATTGCAAACATGGTAGTTGTTGAACTTTCCAAGAATAAACCATTGCTTGTATTTCCAAAGCATAAAAACGCCTCGATGCTTATATTATACAGGTTAATTTGCTTGGTGCGGGGCTGGGCAATTGCTGCCTTTGGGTTAATGTCATGTTATTTTTCAAATAATCAGCCTGGTTTCTCAGTGTCTGTTATTCCAAAGATAAACACTGTAACAATTTAATATTTGTTTGGTATATCATGACAAGATAACAAACTTGAATGTGTGCAACTTAGCAAGTTGGGCAGGTCATTTTTTGTATGACTCAACCCCGACTTAAGGGATGAGAACTGTGGACCCTCATGCAGGATCAGTGTATAAATAACAAGCAGAAATTACTTTTCTTTGAGTAAAGGATGAACCATTGCAAGCTAATCAGCTTTATTTGAATTTATTGTTGAGAATTGCTGGCAAATATGGAGAATTTACTGAAATTTTCCATTTTCTGTTATCTTTTTCTCTGCAAGTACAATAATGGTGGATCACTGTATTAGGACTTTTTTGTCGTCAGGAATTAAATAATTTTGTTGTTTCTTGCTCCCAGGATTTCAACATGAGTATCTTAGCAGCCTATATACGTCCAAGCTCAAACTCTGAAATTGTTAAGGTTATTGTCATGCATCATCCTTTTTTACATTGTTGAATAATGCAAACTTTCCTCAAGATCCCTGAAATTATCTATGTATGATCTCCAGGTGAATTTGCTGGCATCCGGTGACTATGATGAGGAATACTCTCACAGTCGGCATTCTCACGCGTTTTCCAGTATGGGAGGCTGATGTTCGTAACTCAGTTGTAAATACAATGTTAACCTTAAAAAAAGATTGTACCCAGTGCGTAAAACTCCTACCTGTTGCGGATCTGGGATATGTTAGTTTACATCACATTATCTCCGGCTTGAAGAGACCGGTTCCTGAACTCATACCTGCTGCATATTGGTTCTTCGGTCAGGACTTTCCAACATTCCAGGTCTGACTGTACACATAATTTTAACTCAACACATAACTTTAACATACACAATCATATTGTATATTAGTATACACCCAGGATTTTTGTTGAACCCTTGCGTGTATAACTTTAAGTTTGCGACAATATTTCAATATAGAAATACAAATGAATTTCTTTCTTGGATTTGGATTGCCATGACTTGTTCAATGGAGTTGGATCCTCAACATCTGATGATTGAAATATTACACTATCATGTATTCTGGTTTGAAGGAGACTGAAAAGACCAGTTGTTTATAATTAGGAATATGCAGGTTGTCTTTGCTGCTGTTAATGTTAAACATATCATTTCTTCTGAGATCATTTTGTGGGAGACAGGTACATACATATATACCCCTAAATAGGGTAGTTGGGTAGTCAAGTTTGCTGTGTCGAACGTTTAGCTTTCTGTACAAACCACTTCAATTTCTGTCCATTTTGCTCTCCAAATCATGTGCTATAAGTTAATAAATAGAAAATATTGTATTTTGCCTTCTAGTTAGAGTTTTTTTTTTTTCCCTTCTAGTTAGAGTAGTGTGGGTTTTATGCTATGTTTGTGCGCACGCGTTTTTACTTGTGCCCCAAGTTTTCTATCTATGCAAGTGGAATTTGGGAACCAGATTTTTTTTTTTTTTTTAATATCATTTGATGTTATTCCTGTGGCTCCATAAATGTGACTTAAAATTTTTAGAAGGTCCTATTGAGTCATAATGCTTTATGAAAGGTATGTTTGTAAAAGATACTTTGAAGCTGTTCACCAAAGTTACTACCAAGGTTAGACAAGCTGCTTATGAGTGCTCTATGCAATTGCATGGCTTCCTAGCATATTCAATCACTAGCGGTACCTCGTGACTGAAGTCACTGTATACTAAACTATAATTCTATGCATGTATTGAAGTGTGTATAGCTGAATTGTGTATATAATATGTGTGTATATATAATGAGTGTGTTGAAGTTTGTGTAGTTGTGTTGTAGAGTATTTGTGTTAGGTTTGTGAAATTTGGGGGATGGGAGGGGGCGGGGGGGGGGGGGGGAGTGGGTGAAATTTTGGGGGGAAAATATAACCCCCATAAGTTCAAAAACATAGTTATCTTATTGTATAGGTTGAAGTGTTTGTATAGCATTTTTCAAAAGTAGTAATTTAATTGTAATATTTCAATCAGTACTCTTTTGTCTTTTAAAAGTTTTTTCTTCTTAAGATCAAAGGTTCAAATTTTTTGGACAACAAAAAGCGTGGTTGGTTGGTTGGTTGGACGGATTTCCGTTGTTTGAATGAACTATATCCAAGTCTCTAGTGTGAGTTCGAATTTTCACCGAAGCGCAAGTTTTGATTTAATTGATGTATAAGTTGAGGGATGATCCATGAACTCGGGGTTTGCCCTTAGTTCCATTCGGACTCACAAGCCTGCGCAATATTAGTACGCCTTTGCTCAGCAGGACAGATCAAGGATTTTTCACGTTACCAAAAAAAAAAAAAAAACTTAACTGTACTACTGTAAGTTTTTGTATTTCACAACTCAGTGTTATTCCAATCACATATCTTTTCATGATTTATTAAGTACTATATTCATGTCATCCCACCTACCTAATGGGTCAGCATATCTGCCAATTTTATTTCAACATGTGATGTGGTGGTTCCAAAGTGTCCCACTCCATTAGAAGTTTTCTTTGGTTTTATTCATAACATTGGACCCAGAATAAATTCCCCTTCTGTCACGAATGGGCAAGTTCAGTATCAATGGAAAACCATATATACAGAACATCCGGTGAAGATGTCGAAAATAATTTTTCGGTATCATATCTGTGACTTTTCATTCAATAAAATTGTGACACGTGTTTTTTTTTTTTTTTAAATCAATCAAAACAAAAATTTATAACATGACGGGATATCGTGCCAGAAGCTGCTAGCAACCTTTTCAGCTGCAGAAACCTCGTGTTCAACCTTAATGCAAGGCTGTCATGTCCACTAAAACATGTGTAATCTCACATTTAACTCACTTTTATTTTTTATTTTTGTTACATGTGTCTAACCTTGTACTTACTATTCCCTCAAGTTTAACGCCTACTATTGTGATTTGACTTGGGTTAAATTATGTCTTTAGAGATCAAGAGCGACTAACTCTTAAGAAGTGTGGAAAGAGATTGAATCTCGAATTTCTGAGTTACCAAATACCAGATTTAACGGCTACTGGTAAGGGTTAAACTCATCTATTTATACCCATTCTCTTTCTCACTTTCAACTCATTCTCAGTTTCTGCAAGTCTCATTGAAAAGTACAGCAAGATGAAGAAGCTCTTCTTTGCCACTATGTTACTCCTTGCTCTTCTCCTTGGCACTTCTTTCATTGAATCCTCCATGGCCAAGTCAGGTAATAATAGCCTTCTCTTCTTGGATATTAGTTTTGATAAAATGTGTATATGCATTCAAAAGAATATAGTATATATAGGAAAATATTATGAAACTGAAGGTTACTTTTGGTACCATTTCAAAAGTTACTACAACATAAGAGTAGGTTACGATTCAATCTAATGATATTACAAAAAAAAAAAAAAATTGTGTGAGGAATCGATCTTAAAATAGCAAATATTTCGGTAGATGTAGATATTAACATTTTATTTTTAGTCCTACTTTTTTTAATGATAACTTAACATTTTGCAACTGTGACATGACTCAAATTGAGTTGTAAATCCAAATTTAATTTGTTATTTGGTAGAAAAAACTATAGTTTTGAAAGTTATTTTTCACTAGTGTATTTAAATTTATGAATTAATCGAATCAAATCAAAATTCAAATGTGTTCAAACATATGGCTTAATGGGGTCGATTAAGATTATTCCTAAAAAATTTGAGACTCGTTATTTTGACCCATTTGGGAGATACTAGAGAGTGAGTTTAAGCAGAATTACTAGAAAAATGAGTTTTTGAGCTTTTCGGACTTGAGGCTTTCATGGTTTATCAAAAAAAAAAAGGGTGTTTAAATATGCGTTCAAAGTCCAAATTTTTAAATATCTGGTCCAACCCAAAACTTTAGGACGGAAAAGAAGGTCAAAAATGACCTATTGATTGACCATAGCAGCGAACTCCTTACGACATATCTCGATTGCATTGCAACTTTTTTTAAACAGGGTAGTGGAGACTCTTTTTTATGTTGCATGATAAGTAGTGTTGTCATGGGGACTTACCATTTTTTTGGTTTTTGGTGGTGTGAAGTGTTTTGTGATCGAAAGTGCAAAGCAAGGTGCAAGAAGGCTGGGGTGATGGATCGATGCTTGACATACTGTGGAATATGCTGTTCAAAGTGCAAGTGTGTTCCTTCTGGGACTTATGGGAACAAGCATCAATGCCCTTGCTATAGAGACATGAGGAACTCCAAGGGCAAGCCCAAGTGCCCTTGAATATTCTACTAAGCTAAGCTAAGCTAAAATGTGTGTGTGTGTGTGTGAGAGAGAGAGAGAGAGAGAGACATGTGAGATGGTAATTACATTTGCTAAGAAATGGATTCAGTTAGATTCATTGTAATTTTAATTAATTTTTTTTAATAGGAAATCAAATACTATGTGGTCAAGTCAAATTCATTATTCTTACGGGGGCTTCTTGCTTGTATATAGATGGTTGACTAGTTTAGTAGTGTCAATTGATCTTTTCATGATTTATTTACGTAAAAAACAAGGATTCAATTCTCTTCGAGGGTAATGAAAGATTTTGAGAACTACCTTATTATAGGGGGAGGAGATCATTTCTTAAATAAGAATATTATTTATATTTAATTTGAGATATCTCGATTGAATATAAATAACATTCTTGTTTATTTATAATAGTATTACTTGTTTAAAAAAAAAAAGGTGTTTGCCTACTCGTTTGTTATAGACAATCTATGACCGGAGATAAGTAATTAAACTCATTTATATCTAGACCACGTCATGAATGCTTAGAATTCTTATATATGGAAAGAGACAATGCTTTTGCTAATCCAAATTGAAAGATATTAGAAAAATGATCTATTTCCGACATCATAGCCATAGTTAGCACAACCGAGGATTGCAAATCTCAAATTTGTCCAAGTACAATGAGGTATCTACTACTCGAAGTACTCTTGCAAAAGGGAAAAATAAAATAATAAAGAAATATTGTATATGAAAATTATTTTTTGATGTCGCACTAAAAAATTATTTTCCAGCCATAGATTTTAAATTGAGTTATGTATAGTCATTGTTGACGAAAGAATTGAATAAAGAGAAAAATAAAATAAAGTAAATTTATATATGTTATATTGTCTTTAGACAAAAAAAATATATAATATCCAAAATTATTTAGAAAAACCACCAATAAGTCATATTTTTTCACACAAAAAAACATGAAGTCATATTCTTTTTTATTGGGACAAATAAGTCCTATTTTTCGCAATTTATTCCCAAGAAGTCTTAAACTCCATCATGATATATTTCGTTTCAATAAACAATATAGGTGCATATAATTTTAAACCCTACATTAATTTAATTATTATTTTTTAGTATATTTAGCAAGTTGAAATATTACATAATTTATAGAGAAAATGCAACAAAACCATATTGAAGATTAGAGGTATTTCATAATGATAATATCATTTCTATATAATAAACTAGTTAGAAAAGTTTGTCCTGAACTTTTCACAGTTTAAATCGCTTGAGAATTATTGATCCGACAGTCCTCATGTAAGATTTTTTTAAGACTTCTATCTCTCTCTCTCTCTTAACATTATCTTTTTTTTTGTTCTTCCTATGTCATTTTTTTATTATTATTTACTCCATAGTTTCATTTGCAATTATTTATTCTATGAAACTAATTCAAAGTTTTATATATCTAACGACATATATTTTGTCACTTACTTCTTATTTGTAAATAAAAAATAGCACACATTTTTCACGATTTGACGATTTTTTTATCTGAGTTTCACATCTTTACCTGAAAATTAGGTCTTAATTGATTCAAGGTCTAAATTCCTCTAGAATTTCCCTTAACAATGTTTTTTATATAGATTATTTTGTAGTTTTTTTTTAATGTTTGCTCTATTTGTTATATTTTATGTGTTTTCATTCTTCTCTTTTGTGAGTCTAGGTGTGGGTGTGAGTGGGCGATGATTGAGATATGAAATTTGATATTTTTTTATTGTCTTTTAGAATTATGTGGGCGGGTTTTCATCGTTCTAGAAGTTTTACCAGACAGGATTTTTAAGTCATTTTGACAGTTTTCTCACATTATTTTTTTGGATAAAAAACACGGACACCCTTTGAATTTTAGCAATACTACACGGATACTCTTTGGCATTTTACAAAGAACACGAAGACCTCCCGAGCTTTAAAACTCATTACACGAAAACCACCTACATCTCCCTTCTATTAATGTTGCTAACGGAAAGTGATGATTTTATCCCAAAAAATTTTATTATTTTCATAATTGTCCTTCTCCAAATTTAGTATCAAAAAATTAAAATTAAATTAAAATTTTAATCAAATCAAACATAATTTGATTTATTACTCAAAAAATTGATTAAATGAATTTCAATATTACTTCGATAACAATAAAAATTCATTTAAAATTAATTCGACAAAGTCGAATATTAATTTGAAAAAATTAAATATTATTTGTTATTGATCAAATAACACACGAAATTGACTTTATATTATATTTTTGACAATATTATCAATTTTTTTGGTACTAAATTTTTTAAATTTTTTCGAACTATCAATTTTTTAAAATTTTTTGTTAACTTTTTAATTTACTTTCACGTATTTTATGTGAATCAGAGATTTTTGAGTTTATTAAGTGGAGGTGAGCGATTCTCTTAAAAAAAAAAAGTGGGGGATGAGCAATTGGTTTTATTTAAGTATGTGTGGTTGAATCTTAACCAAAATTTTTTTTATCAAATTATATAATAAGAGGGAAGATGCTATGCTATAAAAAAAAATATGTATTTAAATTTTAGGAGTTAAAATATAAATTTTTAAGTTTATGTACAACAAAAAAAATTATAATTTAAAGTTAATTTCATGTTGATTTAATCAACAACAAATAATATTCAAAACAAAATGAACCTTAGATTGTAAATTAATATATAATTTTATCAAAAATTGACATTTAATTTTATCTAATTTATATTCAACGTTGTCGAATTAATATCAAATTAATTTTTGTTGTTATCAAATTAATATTAAAATTCAGTTAATCAATTTTTTGGGTACTAAATCAAATATTATTTTGTTTTTTTAATTTTTTAAATTTTTTTGTGTACTAAAGTTGGAGAAAGGCAATTGTAAAAATAATAAAAAAATTTGGGATAAAAATCATAACTTTTCGTTAGTAACATTGATGGAAGAGAGACAGAGGAGGTCTCTGTGCAATAAATTTCAAACTTCAGGGGATTTTCGTGTTATTTATAAAATATCAGAGAGTGTCCGTATAATATTGTCAAAACTCAAGGGATGTCCGTATTTTTTTATCCTATTTTTCAATTAGTTATTTATTTATTATTATTTTATCTTAAAATTTTGAATTATTGTATTTCTAATAAAAATAGTTGTTAATTAGGAAGGTTTATTGGTAGACAAAAACAAATGGTGTTGTTTTGATGAGTTTTTATATATTTTTATGATCGTTACATTAACATGGAGGGTATGGTCGGCAATATATTTCGAGTCATTTTAAAAAAAGAATTGATATGAATATTTTTTATGTCATTCCTTTTGAATTTGTGTAATTTTTTAAGATATTTTTTTTTGTTACATAGTGTATTCAAACACGAATAATGACCAGTATATTTATATATATATAAGTTAAAAAATAAATATATTTTTCAATTAAATCAAAATTAATGATATAATTATTAGAAGAAATATAAATGATCCTTTTGTGAGGAGGATAAAATTGAGAAAAAATATCGTTGATGGAGTTTAGGACTTTTTTAAAAATAAATTGTCAAAAGTAAAACCTTCTTGTCTTAATAGAAATATCATATAAGATTTAATGATTTATTGAGTAGAAAAATAAGACTTATTTGTAATTTTTTCAAAATTATTTTGCGGTATCTTAATGTTACACAAGCACAATCGAGCATTCTCTTAGAATTGGGCCATCCTTTTGGTTGACCTAGCATATGTACGGGGCTAGCCCAAATTTTACTTTGTAATTAAATTAGAGTAATTCGTGTATGAAGATACGTTGCAATATAATTAATTTTGAGAGGGATGTTGGTGACCATTAGATGAGTTTATTTAAAACTGTCGAATAGGGTTATTAAAATTTACTATATTTTATATTAAAGATAGCACTCGGGCAAGCGCCAATTTAAGTTAACAATGTCTAACAATCTTACAAAAAATTAGCATGAAATTAATTAAGTGTTAATGTATTCTGATCATAAATGGGTTAACCTCTAGGACTCATACAATAAATAGGTCTACACAACTCGATTAAATACAGACACAAAAAACTTGGACATGAGTCTAATTTTAGTAAATTGCACTTTGTACATTGAAAAATTTAAGAATTTTTATCTTGTATTTTCAAAGATAAATTTTGTTATATTATATTCTCAATGTATAAAAAATATTGTAATGTGACTTTTTTGTCAAAAATTATCCCATTGATACTGACGAAAAAAATAATAGAATCTAACAGAAAAACTACATTATAATAATTTTGATATATTAAAAGTGGAATATGAAAATTTTGATTTTTGATAATATAAAGTGAGAATTTTAAAATTTTTCTGAATATAAAGTGTGAATCTCCCAACTGGTACCCCCAAGAGTTTTTGGTAGGATTGTCAATTTTTGACAAGATACGTTAACACGATACGAATCAAATACAAAATTATACGAGTTAATGAGTTAAAATGAGTCAGCACACTTAATTAAGAAAAAAATCATGTTAGATTCATGTCAAAATTAGGTAAACCCGATTTTAATCTAATTAACCTATATATTTTAAACGGGTTGACATAATTCAGACACGAACCAGACCTAACTCATTGTAAATCCGTTTATAACAATATAATTTGTCTATTATGTATGATTGATATGATCTTAATGTTATTATTTATTAGTTCTTACTTTTACTATGGTAATATTGTAGTTTTTGACATTATTATGACAGTATATTAATATAGTTCTTACTTTAATTTTTGAGTTAAAACTTGAATATATTTTAATTAATTTCTTTGATGAAATGTGATATGTTACTTGTGAAAAAATTATTTGAAAATTTGGATGAATGATTGAATGATGTATTAATGATAATAAATAGGTGAGAAAACATGTTATGCGTGTTAAACAGATTATGTTGTGTGTGAACTCGAAAACGATCTGTTTATTAAACATGTCAAACATGTAGTGTTTGAGTAATCCGTTTAATGACCAGATCAATTTAATGTTTATATATCTTGATACGATTATCAAACATGTCAGATTTAAATTTTAGAATTTTCGATATAAATTTCAAATTAATTCAACACAAAATAATCCATTCCGACACGCTTGAAAGGCCGGTTCTTGGGGAGGCCGCACACTATTTGCTCCGTAACCCAAAATGGGTGCAACTCTGGAAATATCACCCACTCGACTCTACGCCGCAAGCACACGATAGCGGGGAGCAATTGCCAGAAGAACGCTCTACGCTATAAAGCGTGTACCTTTGGCCCCTGATTCACAGAACCACAGACTCCGTGCCGCTTTCCTCTTTTTTCAGCTGTGGGAGAGAGAGAGAGAGAGAGAGAGAGAGAGAGAGAGAGATCTCGGAAACAAAAGCAGATAGCCACTCCCCCCCCTCCCCACCCAACCTCTCTCTCTCCCTCTTTCTATAGCTCTTATTGAACTTTTCTCAGCTCAAAAAACCCTAGAACTCCATTTTTCTGATCCGACCTCCTTCTTTCTGAGTGTGTTTGTGCGTGAATTTGTGTGACAGCGATGGTCTTATAGGATAAATAAAGGATTGAAAACATATATAAGGTAAGTCTTCCAATTCATCTTCCGCTCTCTCTCTCTCATATGCGCACACGGATATATATACCTTTTCGAAGCTGTAAAGGAAAGAAGGGATTTCAATGGGGTTGGATTGATGTTGTTAAAATACTAGAATTACTTTGAACTTGTGTTGCTGGACACGACTGAGAGAATGTTAAAACTTTTGGAAAAAGATTAACGATTTAACTATAGAATCCTCTTGCTGATATTTGAAGAGAAGAAAAAAATAAATGGAAAGAAAATTCTGAGAGTTTCCTTAGGTTTAGAGTTAACTTACGAAATCTTTCAAAAGCTTTATGTTCTATTGATTATAATAAATGCATTTAGGGCATCTCTAGTCCTTACTGAAACTTGACTCGAATTCAAATCTATGTATAGAAATCCAAACAAACTTCACCCCTCTGCTCAAACTCAGGTGAAAGGAGAACCAAAACCTGACTCAAATAAAGGGAATGTCAAACTTTTATCCAATACCCAACAATCATATTTCGCTACTTCATAACCTCTGTCATTGTCTCCGAACTATCTGTGCTCCTCTGTAAATTCTTAAGTCGCGCTGTTTCTTCCATACTAATCTATTTAGATACCTGCCAATTCACTCTCCCTCTTCTCTGCATCTCTTTCCTCTCAACTCAGCTTTCTTATAATTCAATCTCTGTTTAAAATCATTGGTAGGGATAAAAAAAAAAGTGAGCAAAGAGTACTTTTGATGTCATTTATATTGAGAATGTTCGAGATGATTATGAATGATATGGGCATATCTGTAACTAGAATTTATTTTGGGGGAGGAGTTGAGGAAAGGGAAAATTGTAAGGGAAAAAAGATTTTGGAGGAAAAGAAGTAGATGAAGGAGTGAGGGAAGAAAGTTTCAGGAGGAAAAAAATTGAAGGAAATAGGCTATTTGGAGCGTATGCGAAGAATTAGAAATATTTGTGTGGATATTTGAGTTTGTCTATTGGAGTACTCTGAATCAAATTAAGATTTTTTACTCTAATATTGGGAGCTAGTTTCTAAGTGATATTTTTATTTGGAGGAAACAGCTAAAATTTAAACTTTGTCAAGGCAACCAAAACTTAGTTGAAGTAGCCCAATCACATTTAGCAAAAACTTATTGAGTAAAGACCACTTGATCATGCATTCGAATATTTTTATTGTGCCTTTAGACTTAGTAATAAGAAGAGGTAAATCAACCAAAAATAAACTGTAAACACTAAACAAGAAATGGCTCAGTCCAAATTTACATCACAATGTTTCAAATGGGTCGCATATGAAACTTCCACATTGTACCCTTCTCTCTCTCTCTCTCTCTCTCACACGCGCACACACACACCCACCCACCCACCCACCCACGCATACACGCACTCACACACACGCACGCATACACTCTTGTGGATTACATGTTGGCGAAGGTCAGTTATCTATTGTTGGTTCTCTGCCTATGTCAATTCCGGGCTGCTAAATTAGGGGAGTAGGAATTTGGTTTTGTATTTAATGATTTAACACACTGGTGAATTCAAATGATACAGGATTGAGGATATTCTTTAACCATAGTCTTTCTATTGGAATGTCTAAAGCGGTGAAAATTGATGTACCTTCAGTACAAAATAAGAGTCCAACTGGAGAAAGCTCAAGTCCTAAAAAACTTACATCAGAATTAAAAGATGAATTTGGTCCTAGAAGTCTATTTGACGTACCAGTGGAGCAAAAACATGAAACAGATAGAGATATGCGAAAAGGACTGACTGAAGCTAAAACTCCAGTTTCTGACTCTATCAGTGTTGAGCAATTGAGACTTTCAGAAGATTTAAGTAAGAATTCAAGCTGTGAACCATTTGGAGCACTACTTGTGGATGCCAGTATTAAGTGTGGTCTCATCCAGATGGGAGTAGTAGCTGAAAGTGTTACCACCGAGAGTTCAAATCCTAGACAAATATTGTCTGAACCAACTCATGAATTAGGTTATGAATGCGGCGATAACAAACAACTGGAACTAAAAGAGGTTATTTGCATTGAAGATATCGCAAAAGGACCACTGAGAACCTGGACAACGGAATCTGAGTTAATAGATGTCAAACAAGTGAGGCTGTCTTTTGAAGATGCGGATGCTGATCAAATTGGACCACCCCTGGGAGATCTGGCCGTGAAGTCTATCCTTGTGCAATCAGAACTGTCACCTGAAATTGTGGCTATGAATTCTAGTCTTGAACATCTGCAACCACCTCTTGATGATGCTTCCAAAGTTTCTGGTCTTGAACAATCAGGACCAACACTAGAAGACACAAACAAGGATACTTGTCAGTTGGGGAATGGAGGTAAAGAGACTTCGGCACAATCAAGAAAAAGAAAAAATACGTTGAGATCTTCGGTAGGTAGTGCCAGAATTTTGCGCTCTAGGTCGAAAGAGAAATCTGAAGTGCCTGAGCCAAGTAATAATGTAGCAGAAGACGGTGCTGACAGAGAAAAGAAAAGAAAGAAGAGGAAAGAACAGATGAAGGAAAAACCAGTCAATGAATTCTCAAGAATAAGGACCCATCTGAGATACTTGCTACATCGGATGAAATATGAGCAAAACTTTATTGATGCTTATTCTGGTGAAGGCTGGAAGGGACTAAGGTTTGTACTGTATTTTAAATCCAATCTATGCTAACAGAATTTTTTTTCTTTCTTTTGTTTTCTTGGGTGGCACTGCTGTTGCTGTTGTGTTATACATATTTTTCATAAGAAAGTCAACCTTTCCTTATTATTTTTGGTGCTGACTATTGCGTACATTGAATTTTTGAATGCATGAAGACTAAAGTTGGACAGATATGACTATTTAGGGCTAGGAATGGTAGTTTTAAAATGCAACACTTGTCCTCTGACTTCTTGATGGTATGGAGCTTAAAGATGCTTCTTGTGGTCGGCTTGAGATGCGATGGCCTGGTGTTATTTCATCTTCAATTTAGCGAATGTTGATATTTTTCTAATATGTAATGTATTTTATATATATCAATAGTTATATTCTGCTGTTTGTTTTTGATTCAAATTGCAGATGAGATTGTTAATGCTTTTGAATATTTTTGATATTCTTAATTTTATTGGCTGTGATACTAACCAAGTGTAAACAGCTGAAACTCTTGCCTGGGAGCTTTGTTGTTCTGCACATGCTCTCGGACTTTGCAAAGCATGAGTTTCATATTTATGTCCCTGCTGCTTTTGTGGCTGAGATTTGCCTGGGCATGGCAGTATCAGGATCAGTGGCTGGTACTGCTTGACAGTCAGAATTCCCATCTGCTTTGTGTTCCTGGTTGCAGTTGCTTCTTTTGTGGAGTGCTTTAAATAATAGAAGTCAGAGGAGAAGGAAATACCTTTTATTGTTAATTCCTTGCTGTCTTGACAGAGCTTCTGGCTAATTTGAGCTTTTAGCTTATCTGATATCTGATACATCATTGCTGGCTTTCATTATTGTGGTAATTTTGCAGCCTGGAAAAAATAAAGCCAGAGAAGGAGCTTCAACGTGCTAAATCTGAAATTTTCCGTCTCAAATTGAAAATAAGAGAATTGTTTCAACGCATTGATTTGTCATGCGCTGAGGGAAAGCTTCCAGAATCTTTGTTTGATTCTGATGGACAGATAGACAGTGAGGATGTAGGAGTTGCTTTCCCGTATTATTTACATCACATCACTTCTAAAATTAGATGTATGCATATACTAGGAATTCGTACCCTCAAATGCTTACACATCATTCTTCTTGTTGCAGATATTCTGTGCAAAATGTGGATTTAAGGACGTGACATTGGCTAACGATATCATACTCTGTGATGGTGCTTGTGAACGTGGATTCCACCAGTTTTGTTTGGAACCACCACTGTTAAAAGAAGACAGTAACATCTGAACCATTCAGTTGATAGTAATAATAAAACAAATTCCTTTAGCTTAGTTTTTCTTTTTCTTTTTCTTTTTGTTTTCTTTTTGGTGTACAGTTCCTCCCGATGATGAAGGCTGGCTTTGTCCTGGATGTGATTGCAAAGTTGACTGTATTGGCTTGCTTAATGATTCTCTAGGAACAAATCTTTCTCTCACTGAGAGCTGGGAGGTCAATCACGAAATCCCCTTTATTTTGTTGAATACTCATGCACCTTACTTTTACGGACATTTCTCATTTGGGGTCTTCCTCATTGCAGAAGGTTTTTCCTGAGGCAGCACGCGGAAATAAGCTAGATGATAATTTTGGAAGTCTGTCAGATGATTCTGAGGATGATGATTATAATCCTGATGGTTCAGAGGTGAATGAAAAGGTTGAGAGTGAAGAATCAAGTTCTGATGGATCAGATTTCCCTGCTGCATCTGAGGGTTTGGGTAACCCAAAGAATGACGAACAGTTGGATCTTTCTTCTGATGATTCGGAGGATGATGATTTTGATCCTAATGCTCCAGATCTTGATGAGCAGCTTAAGCAGGAAAGTTCTAGTTCTGATTTTACATCTGACTCTGAGGATTTTAGTGTTGCATTTGATGATAGCAGACTCTCAGGCAGAGATCAAGGTCCCATACCCTCATTATCAAATCACGTGAGTCCCTGTACAAATTCTAATGGAGACAGATCTAAACTCGGTGGGATGAAAAGACGATCTTTAAGTGATGAGCTGGCATTCATTTTGGAGTCGGCTCCTGCACATGTATCTGTGAGAAGACATGTAGAAAGGTTGGACTACAAAAAGCTGCATGATGTGAGTTTCCTTCCATACTATGAATCCAATGTTGTGGTCCTCCACATGTACTTGCTGATATGGAATTTTTTTTGGGTCCGATAGACAAGTTACATACTGAATTGGAAATACTGGATACATGTAGGCTGTCAACAAATCGGGTATGGACCGGATTGAGCCATATCCTAATCCGAATCTGATTACAATTGGTTTAATCTGATCTGATCCATTTATCTGACGGATTTGGAAAAATCAATCCATATCCGAATCTGTTAATTTTTGGATATCCGGTCTGGTCTGGTCCAATCTGTTCTGCATATTGGTGTAATGATTAGTCTCACAAATTGCAATAGATTCAACTTCATCACAAAGAAATTTTGAAAGTGATTACTAGTTTGAAGCCTTAATTAGCTACATCAATTACAACTATTTGTACTAATTTAAAAAAAATCACTAAAACCCTGTGAAGCAAGCACAAACCAAACAAAGCCAAAGCCTGTGATATGATTTTTTTCACTTTACACGTTGAAGCGAAGAACCCCAAAATCACCAATTTTCTTCATCTACACTTGCGAGTTTTGGGCTGATGGTAACTCTCCAAATGCTAAAATCTAACAGCTGGTGGTGTGATGTAGAGGTGGGAGGAGACCGAGACAAGGCAGACATGAGATAACGATAGAGGGTGATATTCTTTGATAGGATTTATAAGTAGGAAGAAAACAGCAGGGAAGGAAAGAGGGAGCAGAGATAGCCTCTGCTGGACAGAAGTGAAGATAAGGGGTGGAGAAGAAGTGGAAGATGGATAGACCTACAATCTGTCTTTGCAAAGTGAAGATAAGGGGTGGAGAAGAAGTGGAAGATGGACAGATCTACAATCTGTCTTTGAGAAGTGAAGAATCCGGAAGACTTGTCCTTTAGGGTTAAAATGTAAGGTGAAGATCAAATCTTAAATGATTGAACGGTAGATATAAAATTCAAATATATATTATTAATTCAGATTCGGTTGAATTTGGGCTCGGTTTATCAGTAAAAAATATCAATCCCTATTTTGACCAATCGGATTTGGATCAAAATCCAATCCATTGACAGGCCTGGATACATGCATAATGTATAGAAATTGGAATAATAAATTAGCAACCATAGCTATGTTGGTTTTTTCTCATTTCTTCAATACAAATCCTTGTATGCAATGGGTTCATAGCCTATCTATCATTATTGTGTTGGACACTAGTAAATATGCAGTCTTATATCTGGTTTTAATTCTCTATTCGCTTCTGATAAGTGCTGATTCTGGTGCTCATTTATCTACCTATTTACCTCTTGTTCCTTGATGCTTATGTTGATGGATATGCATCATGAGTACATCTACTTTTATTTGGGATGAGCATAAGCTTTTTTATTTTTTTTATTTTCACCTAATTCTGATGCTTAACATCGAGAAAACTTGCGATTTTGGCACCGTGTCCATACTGGTCATCTTGCTCAAAAACTTTCAATTGACTAAAATCATTAGCCAAGTTTTATCTTTAGGCTGGGCTACTTTTTCCTCCCTGGTTACTGACTTTAGTTCATTATACTTGATTATGAAGGAAGCATACGGAAATGTTTCTTCTGATTCCAGTGATGAAGATTTTACAGATGCCGCTGTTCCAAAGAAAAGAAGGAATAAGACTGGGAAAATTGCTTCGGTGTCACCCAATGGAAAGTTTCCCTTGGCAAAGAAGGTGAGAAATGCTAGGGATATGAAGTATGACCAGAATGAAAATGAAAAAACTCCCAAGAGAAGAAATCAAAAGAAGCTAGATCTTGAAGACACATATAGTTCACCTGCTAAATCTCAAAAAGGTTCTTCTGAACCTGGTTCTAGTGGTCAAAGTATTACTACATCACCACATAAAAGGCTTGGTGAAGCTGTAACTCAGGTATTGCATTGCTTACCTTCCATTTTTTGATTCTGAATTTGGATGAAAGACTGTAAATGAATCAAGATATAGGGTGTCTTATTATTTGAACACAAGTTGGGATCAATCCCATGATATTGTTCTTTCA
Organism: Ilex paraguariensis; assembly: GCA_963454935.2. NCBI lineage: Eukaryota > Viridiplantae > Streptophyta > Magnoliopsida > Aquifoliales > Aquifoliaceae > Ilex > Ilex paraguariensis. The sequence continues at coordinate 1,192,475 of CAUOFW020007946.1, read as the reverse complement.
GTCTTATTGGCCCATTAACCGAGTCTGAGACTGGACATATTATCTGAAGCTAACACTTACTTTCCTCCAAGCTATATGCAGCAGCAAGCATTATATAATACCAAAATATGGACAAATATGAAATAGTTTACGAAAAATAGTTTGTACATCCTCACTAAGTTAATTGTCCATGCTTTCAATTATGGTCATGATTATCGTTTCTGGTGTTTTCACATTGCAATAGACCAGTTTCCTGATGGGTATTAAATTTTTCAGAGACTTTTTGAGTCATTTAAGATAAATCAATACCCTGAGCGAGCCGTGAAGGAGAATTTAGCGAACGAATTAGGCCTCAGAGTCCAGCAGGTGTGTATCTTTATGACTTAACAGAGGGCTATGGTTTCTTCTCCTCCTTATGTCTTCGCTCTTCTCCCTACAAAGTTTTGTTTTTATGTAGGTCAGCAAATGGTTCGAAAATGCTCGTTGGAGTTCTCGCCATTCATTACACATGGAATCACAAATAGCTGAAAGTAGCCGAAACAGGGGCACTCCGCCACCTGAAATAAATAAAAAACCACTAGAGCCTGAACCTAATATGCTTGCAAAGGGTGCTGCTTGCAATGGGGTTCAAACTTGGAAAGAAGGCTGCAGTGGAGATGGAAGGACAGGAAATCTGGTGTCCAAGAAGGCCAGTGGACAGAAATCTGTAACCCCAAAGCCCAGAAAGAGAAAATGTAAGTCGGAACCGAGGGCATCAGGTCGGAATTCAAGTATTGGGGAGACGCCAAAGCAGAATGTGCAAGATAACCCACCATCAGCTCAGCAAGTGAAAAGAAGTGACAGAATGCAGACAAGAAGTAGGAAGTCTATTGCTTGACTATTTGAAATTCGATATAGTCCTCAGACAACAATTTTGATCAGTGAATACTTGAAACTGCAACAACAGCTAAAAAGAGCAAAATTTATTCAGAAGAGTAACTGAAGTTGATGGGAAGGGTTTCTTTTCGCTGAGAAGGTAATCCTGCAACGTCGTTCTGTAATTCAATGCTCATGCACAAAGATAACTGCTCCTATCTGACCACGACGACTCTTACATGGATTGGTTGGTGGGTGACCTACTTACACGAGACAGTGTACTTGATTGAGCAGGACCAAAGTGTAGTTTGCATGGCTAGTAGTTTGAGCATGGGAACACGCAGGGTTCTAAGGCATTACCCTGCTGCATAGGCCTGGCCGGGGTTGGGGTGAAGTCATGCAATGAAAATGGAGCTCACATTTCGAGATATCATGATCCCTTCATTCTGAATTGTCTTGGAAACACAGGTTGAATGCAATCCTACTATGAAAAAGAGATGAATCAAATTTTCATTGTTTCTTCCATTGTTGATTATGATATGTATTCTGAATTTCATCCACAAACAGTTCTGAAAATATTGAGTTTATATACATTGGCAGAAGATTATATTAGCTGTTGTGCAGGGCATCTATGGCGATTCTTCGTATTTACTGATATGTCAGCAAACATTTTTCAGCAATTATACGGCTCTTGTGATGACCATCACTTTTAGCAAGAATTCTTTACATTTAGTGAACTTACCGGCGTTGGTTTGAGGCAAGAAAAGGATGGACAAGGAAATCGATGATCATTCAATCACACATTGAATCAATGGACATCGAAACTCAAAATAGTAGGTCGTTGAGAAAAACCATTCACCTTATTTTAACTCAGCCCAAACGGGGCCTGCTCGTGTACTTTTGAAATCCCCATCTCTCCCTACCCCAATGATAAATAAGTTGGTCAAGAATTTACTAGATTTTTATATTGTATTTTTAATGTATTATAAATGTTTAAAAAAAATGTGGCTTTTTCGTTGTTTATTCCATTAATGTTAATTAGGATGATTTTTGATTAAATAAGCAACGAATGTTAATGAAAGGTTACATTTTAACAGATTGAGAATGGAACGTTAAAAATGGATGTAAAGTGAGAATTTTTAAATCTTTGGGATACGTGTGATTTTTTTTTTAGTTAATATATTTTTACTTTTTTGAAACTACTTTTTTTTTAAAAAAATATATTTTTGAAAAATTATTAGACAGAATATAATATAGGCAAAATCTTCAATTAGAACTGTTAGTCGAGTCGAGTCGAGTTAATCGAGTTTTGTTCGGATAGAATTTGACTCGAACTTGACTTGTATTATAAATAAATCGAATTTAAACAATTTTTTAGACTAAAAAATTTGATTTATTTATATATAAAATAATCAAATTACTTACATTTGACTCATTTTTTAAATAAGTCAATCTTGAATAATTTTTTAACTCACTCGAAACAACGAGTTCAACAGACACGATTTCGACATCGTCAAAGTCGGCTCGACTAACAGCCCTGTATTCCATAAAGCGACGGCCGCATCAAATCGTCCACTCAATCCGATTTTATGACTTGTTTGGACTATGACGATCAAAGCCCATACGTTTACCTATTTAAGGGCCCAGAAATGAACGGCCCAAGATTCGCATCATCACGGAGAATAAACCTAAAAACCTTTGTCATGTTTTTGTATTTCCGTTGCTCAGAAGAGACGGTGACCGTGAAAGAAGAAGAAACTGAAGTCTTCTGCAACCGCAAACTTTCCATTTAGGGTGAACAATCCTCCTCTGCACCTGGAGAGAGAGAGAGATAGATAGAGAACGATCGGAGATGGAGTGGGAGGTCGACGAGAGAGAACTGAAAGCCGCCGGAGCTGAGCTGCTACCTGACGGACGGCGTGGAGTGCGTATTCATGGTTGGGAGATCGAGTCTTTCAAGCGTCCCATTCTCAACTCTCTCAGTCTTCAACAGTACTCTCTCCAACTCTTCCTCCATATATTAGTTTTTTTGATAAGCAAGAACAATTTGGTTGATAAAACATATAAAGCGTTACATAAACTGATCAAAGTTGTACAAAAGTCTTCCTCGATATGTATTAGATGTTATATAGGATGTTGTGATTTTTCGTTATAAAATGGATTAGGAAGAAATTGAATGATTCAAACTGTCCATTTTCCTATCTGGAAGAGAAAAATCTGGGATGAAGATGTTTTTGATTTTATATCAACGAGAGGGGATAGTGTCAGAGCTTAACACTGGCTGAGGGTTCAAATTGGATGTTAGGTCTGAACCTGGTCCACTCCTCCACCAACCTTATGTGATGGATAACATTGCTGGAATGGTCTTCTTTTTGTTTGGGATTAGTTGCAAGTAGCTAATGAAATAACTATGTAAGAAACAACAAAAATCGGCTTTTATTACATTATGAGCTCTTCATATGGAAGTGGTGGAAAGATTTTTTTAGCTTCTGTAATGGTCAAATCATCTGCATTCTGAAGGTAACAGACATTAAATTTTGTGTAAAGCCAGCGTGTGAGGAAATTGATCTGGGTTGTATTTATTGTTTTTCCTTTTTCTTTACTTCTTAGTTCTTACATTTGACGGATGATGTATGAAGTTGACATGTAAGGTGTATGCTTGAACTAAAGAGCTTAAGGTTTAGGAACAGTAGTATGTGAGTGAACGGTGAAGAACAAATCAAAAAGATGATTGAGCCAGACTCAATGATATGCTACAATGAGCATAAAATGGGTAAGAGTTAGGAAACAAGTAAGAACACGGATTATGGTGGTTCACTAGCTGAAGAGCTTGGCTAGTCCATTATAATGAAGTCTCTTACTTTTTGGAAAGTCTTCTATTGCTTGGGGAAAAAGATATGGTTACAATTGCAGAGATTACAAGTCATTGTGTGTGTTTTACATGGGTGAATACCCTCGTATTTATAACTACAGGTGGGGTGGTCCTCACGTCATTATGACATGGTCCCCAAGTTTATTAAAATTTTGTTGAGAGAATATTGAACTGTTTGAGACTATATTTTCTATGTATGATGTGACTTTCTAGAACATGCTGTTGTGGCATTGTGATCTGCCTTTGAGCTTAAGTATGTCGCGGTCTTCCATATTTATGAAAGGTCTTGCTGTGAGGTAATTCTGCTTGGGATGATCTCTTAAACTTTTGGAAACTCATGAATAAAGGAGCTCGATCCAAATACTGACCTGAGCTGGAGATGTTGTATCTCCTCATTATGTAGCATGGACGACCTGGATACCTGTATATGAGGTCGGACGTGGATGACTTGGATTCCTTTGGCTGAGGTTGTACGTGAACTATTTTGACATTTTTACCTGAGGCTGGATGTACAACTTAAGGTAGGGAGATAAACCTTAGTTTGTGTTGGCTCTTTTCACAAACTATTTATGAAAAAATTCTTTTACTTTTCGTGATGCCATTTTTGGGTATCATAAGATCCACTACAACATTTTTCTAGAAATCTATCGTAAAGCTATTATCGGCTAGTAGAAGATGTTGCAGTGATGAGTCCATGGCTGAAAAAGTGCATATAATAAGGTGATGGTTATAGTTTTGTGGTTTCTGAATTCTAATCTACTTCAAAAACTTTAGCTTTGGACTAAGAATTAATATAATTTTAGCATCCATATGTTGGTGTAGGGGTATTAATCGAACTGAGTTTATTGAGATTTAGCATGCTTGAATTCTAGCTCATTGTTCCCGGCTGAGCTCAAGCCAAACTTTCCTCTTGAGGTTAGATTTTTGCTCAAACTCAGCTTAGCAAAGTAGAATCTTGCTTGTATTCGACCAAACTTGAGCTGAAATCAGCATGATTTGGAGCTATTTTGGGATAACTTTTGACTTTCATTAGAAATTATGTGTAGAGAGAAATGTATTCAAACGGGGATAACCTACTCTGGCTAAGCCAAGCATCACTTGGATTTTTTAATGATTTGCGAAAAGAGCTAGAAATCTGATCAAGTTTAGTTTATTTTGCAATTTAAAATGAGCCAAAATTGTTTTGAAGCTGAGCCGTTTGCGTTGCATGTGTTTACTAGTCCTATGTAGGTGGTGTCAAGTTTAGTGGAGTTTACTTTCACTCTCATGCTCTTAGTATCAAATGCAAAATCAAGCGAATGATTTGAGTTATTTCTATATTGGAATTTTGTTAATGGTTGATCATCTGTGTTTGGGTAAACACGATCTAACCCGCCTAGCATGACCCACCCAACCCACCAACCCATAAATCAAAAATTTCATATGAAAACCCATATATCACTACAAATGAAAACCCTTGTATAACAACAAATATTCCATAATTCTTCTAGGATTCCATATTGAGCATCACAGCAAAAAAACTAGAACACAATACACTTTTTTTTTTACAAATATAATATGTTTTTATAGATTGCATCAATTAAAAACCATGTTTCTGCAATGAAAATACAGTAGCTGTCAAGGGTCATTAGTGCAATTTGAAAAATCAAGAAGGAAAAAACCCATTTTATGCAATCTAAAGAATCTAAAGCATTATTGTAGATCTATTTCTCAAACCCATGTTTCTGCAATCAAGAAAGAAAAAAAATAAAGCATTAGTGTGATTTGAAGAATCCATGGCCAAGTGTAGATCTGAAGAGTTTAAAGCATTAGTGTAGATCAGTGTTATTTAAGGCGTAAAGCGAATCGAAGTGAACCAATCTCTTGAGGGCCTAGACGAGAAGCGACAAGCGAAGCGAACGCTTCATCGAAACAAAGCGAACAATATAAAATATAAGCAAATATTTTAGTTTGATACTTTGATTACTCATAAATATTCAAGTTTTATCTTTACAAATACAAAATATTTAAATGCAACTAAAATAATAAATATCAACATATTTTAAATAGACAAAATATTAAATATTAAACATTATTGCATTCAAAAAATAACCGATTGACATAATCTCATCCAAATGTAAAGCTAGCAAATGTGGGTTCGATTTCCACCGTTATTGATTAATATCACAACTAAATAGAGCGCTCACAAATTGATTAATTAAATAGAGCATGTAGCAAATTGATTAGTAAGAGCATTCACACCAAAATAAAACATTCAACATCATCTAATCATAATAAGACAGATTGTTATATGTTATGTTAGATGAATTAATCAATTTATTTTATATATATACACATATAACATCATCTCTACTAGTGTTTGGTTAATGTTAAGGAAGAAGAACAAGGAGGAAGGGGGGAGGAGGAGAAAATAAAAACACTGTAGTTAGGCGTTCACTTTTCTCGTCTGGCTCGCTTCTTCGCCTAGGCTTGCTTTTTTCTCGCTTCACTTAACTTCACTTCACCTGGGATGTTCAAGGCCACCAAGGCTCGCTTCGCTTCGCTTCTCGCTTAAGCTCGTTTTTCACAACACTAGTGTAAATTTGATGAGAGTCACTGACTAAAGAACTGGGTCTACCAATTCGCAGTGTAGATTTGAAGAATTAATGGTCAAGTGTAGATCTGCCATTTTGCAGCTCGAGAGAGAGAGAGGGGGATGAAGAAGAGTGAGTCGGTCACTCGGTCGCCCAGGAGGGAAGGAGCAAAATGAAAAAGTGAAATGGGGGGTGGGTTTTAGGGTTAGGGGTCATTTATATTGTGGCGGGTCAATTTGAGTTAAACAGGTTGAACCCTAACATGACTCATTAATAGTTCGTGTTGGTGGGTTGAGCCATACACGGTTTTATGTCAAAAAATAGTTAACCCAAACCCATTAATTCGTGTTGTTGTGTGTCGTGTCGTGTCGAAATTTATCACCCCTAAATCCTAATTAGTGGGCAGTTATAGTGTTTGTGATTTAATACTTTATGAAATTAGAATGTTAAATGTGGAGCACTAGAAAGTGCAATATTGTGTAGCATCTCTATCTTATATGCACAGATTTTGTTGGTGTAACATATATAAATCGGGTTCGTAGATGAGTTATTAATTTTAGGTATCTCTTTAGTTCGTTTGGTTAATTAGTTTGTCTCTACTGGTTCAGCAAACGCTCAAAGAAGCTGACTTTCTGGCATCCGCTAAATGATTTATATCTAGTTATTCTGGTCGATTTGAGTCTCTCTTTTGGTTATCATATTTTCTACTATTGTCTATTTGGTTGGCGTGTTGAACTTGAAGTAGATCGCTTCTCTTTTGTTATCCTACAACCTGCCTAATGTTTGGCTCATAGATGCTGAGCCTACCTATGAGTTGTGCATCCTTTCCCTTTCATATTCTCCTTGGCTAATATTAGATCTGATACTGTTTCTCAAAATCCTTGTATCTGCTTTGATTTGCTCCCTTGTCTTGCATAGTTTGTTGGTCCAGGACTTGAGCAGACCTAGTGATGTAGACTGTCATATTTGAAGGTCAGAAAATCTTGAAGTATTAACTGGGAAGCTAGTTGTTAATAGTGTTGTTTGAGTTGCTAATTGATAATTGTGAACATAGTATTTTGGGTCTTGACAACACTGATGCCCTGCAGTGTTTTGGTTAAGCACGTATGTTATTCATTATGTGGGGTGTATTTATTGCATACACCTAAGTCTGTGTTCTTACTTGATACAAATGTTTGATATGTTTGCAGGTGGGAACAGAAGCTTCAGACATCCCACTTGCCGGAGATGATTTTTGGGGACAGTTCTTTGGTTTGTAAGCATGTGAATAGTGGCATTAGAGTTTATTTTAATACATTTGATGCTCTGGTTGGCTGGAAGCAGGAAGCATTGCCACCGGTTGAAGTTCCTGCTGCAGCAGAATGGAAATTTAGAAGGTAACTGCAAATCTGTTCTCATTAGTATTTTGTTTTATAGATCATGCATGAGTATGTGACACCAAAGTCAAGCTAATGATTTATATGCTGTGAACATGGTTAGGTGTTGCTTGATAGTGATGCAAATGTCATGTTGGGAATGTTTGGAAGACCGAATTAGTGGAAGATAATAGGTTTTGTTGGCAAGATTCTGATATAAAACAAACTTGTCTACAAAATTAATTATGTCAAAATTCCATTGCTATTTCTGTTGTTCGTTATGCCATAGTTGGCCTGTGTTGGTAATATTTTTTTAGGTGTAGAGGGAGTTGCCATATGGGGCTTTTGATTGTGGGCCTGATTAGATTATGTGTTGCAGTCAGGTTTTATACATCACAAAGTATTACTTGCAATCACCTTTTTATAAGAAGAGTTTATACCTTTGTCAAATTATTACCCTGTCTAATAAAATTGCTTTCACCCTCAATCTTAAGCCAATAACCTTAAAAAATGAGGGCACTTTATAGATGTGGCCTTTTTTCTTTTATTTACCGACACCGTAAGCTTTTATTGTATATGTATATTAACAAGCAAATTGTTTACGTCATAAGAAGGGGGATTTATGTATTATACAAACAAGTTATGATAGTTTCCAAAATTAAGCCGGCACACTAGTATTTTTGCCAAACTGGAATGCACAATCGCGATGTGTTCTCTTCTTTTACCCAGTGAATTTTTATTTTTTATGTTCTGATTGGTATTTTGCACTACTCATATCTGTAGTGAGTTATGTTTTATCCTACCAAACTGAATCTTCTTACTGTTTGCTCTTGTTCATTGTAACTAAAATTCGCTCAGAAGATGATCAGATTGATTTTTATAAATTGGGTTTTTCATGCTTGAATATGAGTTGTGCCATAATTGGTTGTAAAGTAGTAAATTTGCCAGAAGCTTAATTTATCAAGAGGAAGATACATAACATGGTCCACGGGAGAGTGGAAAACATGAAACCTGTCCTCCTGATGGAAACCAAATCACTGCTCAGTACTTATTTGTCGTGCAAGTATTAAGCAGAAGTCACTTGGAGGCACTAAAAAGGGGTACACAATCCTTGTACAAGCGAAGATATACTCTTCACTTGCTATCTGTTAGAATGCAAACAACATCTTTCTAAAGTAAGTCACTTGTTTTTTAATGGGTGGGAAGCATGACCCTTTCATCTAATTGTAAGTACACTAAAAGATTCTTTAAATCTTAATTTTAGAAAGGGGATCAACTCCCTGTCGAAAGCCTGTCTATTATACTCTCTTCCAAGGATCCACGGAAAACAAATGGGGACTGCTGTCCACGCCTTGAGCACCCTCCTTTTAGTCCCCCAAGAGTCCAAATGCCATGGAAGCTCTGGGTTACTGCTAAATAACCCGTATGGTACTGGATAATGCCATCAGAAAGCACCACAAGCAAAACCAGAATTAGTAAGAAGTTTTTGATGCATTCCCATCACCCTTTCAAAGTTTTGTTGTAAAGTGTTGCTTATTCTTCCTAGGTCATCCATGAAAAATATATTCCCCTTTCATGACATCACATGCACAGGACATTCTGTAATGCTGGTAGATCTGCTATTGTTTTTATGAACAGCAAAATGTTGGTAGTGCTGAAATGTAGCTGATACCTCTCGTCTGGCATATACAGTTCGAAAACTTTTTGCCCACTTCAATTGTTCAATGCCATTTTTCATTTCTTTCCCTGTAATTCTTTTTGGTTTTTTTTTTTTTTGGGGTGGGGTGGGGTGGAGGATGGGGGCAAAATATATGAATTCGTGAAATAGTCTTGTCTACTCTGTTTACTGTGCTTGTCAGTCTGTATGTGGCAGCATGGCCTGCCCCAATTGCCAGTTGAAGGTGATAGCTCTCTGTCTCTCTCTCTCTCTCACGTGTTGCTTAGCATTCTTAACTTGCTAAGTTAAATAACAAGTCACTACATCTGTTTAGGGGAACACCATGATGCTTTCATCCAATTTACCTCTTGGGTTTTGGTGGCATTGTATTGATCCACATTTGTCTGACCTGAGTTGTACGTGCAGCCTGAGACTGATTATTGATTTTTAGACAGTAATTGTTTTCAACTTGGATACAGTTTGTGTAACAACCCCAGTGTGGGGTGTGGATGCTGAAGGGATGCTATAATGTCTCTTCGTTTTCTTTATTTGTAGCAAACCTTCCCAACAGGTTATACTGGATTATGACTATACTTTCACAACCCCTTATTGTGGAAGTCAAGCTCTTGAAAAAAATTCAGAGGTTTGTGCTCTCCCTTTATTATATCTGGGTGTAACTGTCCTCGAGTTGAGATGTTTTTTTCTTTCAAGGTTATTAGTTATATATTACGATTTAAATTAAAATGGCTGGGTCAGAACTTTGAGTGATTGTCAAAAGTATCCTTTTTCCCTGTTGTTGAGTCTTTTGCTACTAGTTATATTGCAGCAGACGCTTAAATGGAAATTTGAGTACGGAGGGTTGATATTGCTCCAATTTATCTCTTATTGTAGTAACATTAGTCTTCTGTTATACCAATGATCAGCATGGAAGAGGAGCAATTTCTGAGGATGGCAGCTGCAGTCTTCATTGGGAGGACTGCAAAGAGCAAATTGATGTGGTTGCACTGGCATCAAAAGAGCCTATCCTCTTCTATGATGAGGTTTGTGACATACATAATAGATGATGCTAGGAGCAGATAAGACAAATACTTACTCTTCTATTTTCTTTGTCTGATATATTTTAGTGTGCAATTACCAAACTTGTCATTTTTTCTCAACAGGTTGTGTTGTATGAAGATGAATTGGCTGATAATGGAGTATCACTTTTAACTGTCAAAGTGGTACATGTCTGAGTATTTGCTGTCTGAGGCCATTTCAATATAATCTGCGTCCTTTAGATGACTGAGGACTGATTGCTTTATGTTGTGATTTTGTAGAGAGTCATGCCTAGTTGTTGGTTCCTTCTCTTGCGTTTCTGGGTGAGTTAGTCTAGTAAATCAGTAACTTTTCACATATAGCTTTGTTCATACTTCAGTGCGTCTTTTTTTAACAATCTGAACTCTTAAGTGCCTGAATTATTGAGCTCAGGTCTCTGCTCGCCCTTTTTCGATGCATTGTTCTTCCAGTTATTGAATTGTGCATTTCTTCTTCCAGCTTAGAGTTGATGGGGTACTTATGAGATTAAGGGAGACTCGTATGCACTGTGTTTTCCGGGACAGTGCAAAACCCATTATTCTTCGAGAAAGCTGTTGGAGAGAAGCCACATTTCAAGCGTTGTCTTCTGTTAGTACACACTCTCTCTCTATCCCTACCTCTGCATGCAAATATTGTATTTCTCTTTGTTAACTGATGTGATGATTATCAATCTGTCTAGTTGCTATCCTCCGATATTTTCATTGTTTCATTTAATTTGGGACCTAAAGAGATGTTTGTCACTTTCTGCATGATGCGAGTGACCATCTGGTTGTTTGATCCATCGAAAGTCAAAAAGTTGTAAAAACTTGAAAGCTGATCCTCTCTTCTTTTGAATTTGTGTTGGATGAATGGACTATCTGTTCAGTTTGTCCTGAATGATTCTGTTGCCATCCTCATCTTAATCATTTAATGAATTCTTCTGGTGGAAAGTATGATAATCTTCATGAATTCTGTAGGGATTTTCTGCAGTAATTTGTATCAAAGTCTCCATAAGAGATTACTGTAAACAAAATTGTTAAGCCTCTGGTCATTTTCATTTAAAGATACCAATATTTGAAAGTATTAGCCTTAAGCCTTTATCCTTTTGCCTTGTTTGTGGATATGTTAATTCGAGATGAGGTTCTATAGAGTAGTTTAGTTGTTAAGCTTGGGGAGATGCTCAAGTACCAAGTGGATTTAAAAAAGTAAACTGAAGCTAAATATATGGAGTGTAATTCTAGTAAAATTAGAAATCTAAAGAATGAGGTAGTAAAAATTGGAAATCAAGTGATATCATGGGTTCAGTAGTTTCGATTGTGGGATCGATTATTCAAGGTGATGGTGTTTAGCAATGGTGGGGGTAGTGCATCTAGTGTATTATATGATAGACATATACCTTAGTTCTGGGTATCTAAAAAAGAAAAGTTAAAAGAAAATGCATGTGATTGGAATATTTATGTTAAAATTGGTGTGTGGTAAAAGAAGAAATGATTGAATTAGGAGTTAAACCAATGTTCAATTTGATTGGAATATTAAAAAACAATATGATAGTGGATGGTTTAACAGAAAATATGGTACCAGACACAGCTCAATTGCGAAACAAGATTTATGTTGCCACCCTATTGTCAACCCAAAATAGAGGAGAGAAGATCTACTGTGATCTTATTCTCAAATTTCTTTATGTTTTCCATTTTTTAATTTTTGTTATGATTGGAAAAATTGAGCAGGTTTTCTTTGTTACTTTTTTTTTTTGTTTTCACTCTGAAGTGTTATAATTAAAAATGCATTTGTTGGTCAAATTCAATGGTGCAGAAAGGATATCCTTCTGATTCTGCTGCATATAATGATCCAAGCAACATCAGCCAAAGGCTTCCCATCATCATGCAGAAGACCCAAAAGCTTAAGATCCCTGATAACCTGTAAGCTGTGACTGATCCTTGTGATTATTATGCCATGAAGAAAATTGTACTTAATTTTAATGGCAAAGAGCAAAATTATTCTATGTTATGGAGAGTTCAATGGTGATGCGTACATTGTTGTGTTCCTTCATCTCTTAGGTTCAATTATTTTGTCTGTCAAATAACCTCAGAAGAGAGTTGAGGTGCATTTTTGCACTATATGATGACAATTTAACATGCCTAATTTAGCAATAAATAAATAAAAATGGTAACGATGTCTGACTTTTAGGTTTGTATGATTGTTTCACAAACTAAGCAAGAAGTTGTGTGTTTTAAAACTTTGAAAGTGTGGAGATCGAGTCATCTAGCATGTATTAAAGAAGAAAAATGAGAACGATAGAGTAATCACATTAGAAGCATCTATAGAAAGCTGTCCATGCTCTACATTAGAAGCATCTATAGAAAGCTGTCTAGGGTGTAGGACTGAACATAAAAGTATTTAGAATTTGAAGGCCTGTGGTTTAAATTTACATACCATCTTCATTGCCTAATGTTGTGGTAAAATGCTTGAGAGAATAACCTTAAGGTTTTAACTTTGAATTTGAGGGCAACTGAGCACTTTGATCAAATAATGCAATGTCAGGTATTTACGCACTCCACCCTTCCTGCACCCTTGATACCCGGGTCCAAAACATTTGGTTTTAAAAGGACATGTTGGAACTATGCTTTGAGGGCCGGCGGGGGCCCTCCTTCCCCCCACGAGAGAGAGAGAGAGAGAGAGAGAGCTTTTCCTGTTCTTTCATCTTTTTCTGCTGAACTTGTGGGCTTGGATACTGCAGTAAGTTTGGATAGTTTGCCTGATATAGGAGTTGTTTGCAGGCTATCATACAAAATTATATGTGTCCCATATCACACACACTTTCTGAGTCTTGGATTGCATTCATATTCTCCTATGGCCTCATTCTGCTGCTCTATTTGCAGTATGATTCCAGTTTTTTCCTTTAGAAATACATGGTTTCTTATAATTCATCTGTTTGTCAAGAGTAGGATGACAGTATTCATCAGTTACTCCTTGCTCATTACTTTATTATCACTATAATACTTGATGGAGAAGAGAAAATCTAATATAGGAAGATAATCAGAAAACAGTAATGGGAATAGAAAACCTTGAAAACTTAATGACAGGTATTCTGCCATCAGGAATTATTTCAGGCACTGCGGCATTAGAAGTAACGGAGAAAATACACTGCACTTTAGGTTTTTGTTGGTATTATGGTATGCATAAAGAGCCGAAAATTTTTGTGATGTGCTGCAACTTTTATTAGTTAGCACAACTGTCAATAATTTTGGCTCTTCAGTTGTGTTCATATATTTAAGTTAGTCAATGAAACAGGTTATGATCAATCAACTAGACATACTAATAGGGAAGAAATAAAGAACTGTAATATAAGAGATGGATAAACTGTTTACAGCCTGAGATTTAAGTCAAGCTTAAGTGGATCTAATGGCTGCTCTGATGTTTGTGGATCCAAGCGAAAACTTCCCGGCCACATCAAATCCATTGCTTCCTCCCATGGCTGGGTTTCCCATGCCATTCCAAACCCTGTATTAGTCTCATTAAATCTTGCCACAGTTGCTGTTCCATGTCTGCTTGGTTTTTGCACTAGGGAGTGTGGCCGCACACCAAGTGTTCTGAACATGGGATTATGAGTAGGCAAACCCGCCATGGTCATCATCCCCTGAGACTGATATCGTCTGGCTGCGCCTCTTTCCCTCTTGTGGGCATTTTGGTGACCCCCCAATGCTTGTGAACTGAAGAACTTCCTCATGCAGAAGTTGCATGAAAAAACCTTGGTTGAGGTTGGTCTTGATTGTGATTCAGAGTCATCAGATGTTGATAATGGATTCCGTCCCAGGCTTAAATTCAGCCACTCTTCTGGACTAACAGCTGGACTTCCTTGAGCAATATCCTCGCTGGCTTTCACAGTGCTGGATGTTTCTTCCGTATTGAAAATCATGTCCTCTTCAAGCCTTAGGTTAAAGGAAGGTTTTGAAGGAAGAGGAATTCCGGAATGGGTGGAGAGATTCTATGGGGTGGCTGTGGCTGACTCTTAAATGGCTAGATCAGATAGGAAAGAATAAATAAAGATCAGAGATCTTACAATAGGTGGAAGTGAGATTAGACTTAAAATTATTTCACAGTTCTGTTTACTGTCCCCACCCATTGGTGCTTGATGCACAAGGGGACAATGCTTATGTCATCATTCACCTTGCCCATGTCAACCTCAGGATTCCCCACTTACTCAACTTTCTCCTTTTTGTTTATCTTTCCAAATAGAACCAACTTTACATGGTTTTCATTGGAGTAACTAAAAATTTACAAGGTTGACAATCCAAGATGATTCCTTTACAGTCAAATCCTGATCTTACAATTTATTTGGATTGCCTGCCATTACTGCTGTACAAGTTTTACAACCGTTCAGCTTACTTTTTGGGGACCAGGTAAAGTATGGTTTTTTTGCTTTAGGATGTTATAAAGGGCTCGGTAATTTTCAAGCCTTTCAACCGAAGCGTAAGAGCCTATTAGAGTGGGAAAGTGTACATGCGTCGTTGTAACTTACTTTTAAGTAGTATCTATTGTTGCAATGTTGTTTTTTTGCGTGTCCAGACTCGCTTTATTCTTTCAAGTATAATCTGATAGATGTAGTACAGATATGCATGTTCGTATATCACTTATACAAAATAAAAGTCAAACATGTTTTTAGTTGTTTGTCTGGTTATTTTCTTTTCGGTATACTGGCACAGTGATTTGCAAAACCTTTCATGTCAAGTAGGTATGGATTGTTCAAAAAAGATGGAACCCACCAAGGAAGGTGTGTTTCCTCTACAAAAGAATTGAGTGAATGATAATCTTCATTATAGAATGTAGATGTTGGAGTGAGTGGGGACAGAATTATTTTATATTGGCTGTGTTCTGATATGGGGTTTTGTGGAGGAGTGGTGGGCTTTGAAGATTTGGCAATAATGGAGGTAGAAAGTAGAAAGAAAGATTAGATGTTATCTTACCTTATTTTACTATTGTCTTCTTTTGAACATGAGGATCTATGTGGATGTCTTCATGTTGGGGCTTCTTTGCATTCCTTCCAGACATGTAGTGGGCAGTATATATATATATACAGTAAGAGTGCATTTAGAGCCACTTGTACTTGTAAAAACAATGAGTAGACAATATGAACTCGGCTTGGAATTAAGGGCACTGACTTCTCTCTCTCTCTCTCTCCTCTCATATACATATACTAGGGTGTTTTTGTGCATAATACGCTTTTTTTTTTTAATACATGGGTTGAGTTATTGATAATAAGTTCTCAGATATAAACGATCTGAATTGTAGGTGTGTTTGGTGTAAGCTGGATTATGTGTACTATTATATAGTTTTTTTTTTTTTTTTTTTGTGATGTGTAAATTTGGAGATCTTTTAGGAGGTTCTAAAGTGTTTTATAGAGTAAATGAGGCCATACTAGATGTAAACAGGATTAAATTTAGACAGGTCAGAGCACATCATACTTTAAACATGGACACGAAGATATTTGAAATTGTTCGTAGACTTGACAACTTTCTGCATTCTGCTCATGTGCAATGTTCTGACGCCCGCCTAATGCCAAATTCCTGAATCCTCCCTGAGTCATAGTACTTGGACGTGACGACGATCTTGTTTCTGTACAACAAATCATTACTCCGATTGTACATGGACATGAGAAATCACAATAGAAATGCAATAGAGGTAATATAAAAAGATGATAAATTATCAGAGCCTGTAAGCCTCGGTTTGTAGTAGAGCCTCTCGGATGTAACAGATAAGTAGACTAACATTATAGACAAACTAAAAGCATTGTTCAAAGTTACAGTATTGACCATATCCGATTGTTTGAGAAAGGCCAAACTTGGCAGAATGGAAGCCACTGTTTGCACGTTATGCATGGATGTTGAATCTATCTATTTAGGGTAAACAACATAAATGTCCCCTAAACTTTGCTGTTTGTTTTGAATTGTACCCTAAACTTTAATTTTTTTTTTATTTACCCCTTGAACTATTTAAATCATTTTAATCAATACCTTCTATTAGATTTCAGCGTTAAAAGGATAAAACCATAACAGCAATTGCAGATGGACTCTAATGAAGGGCATTTTTGGCATTTAACCTATTGTTTAAGAGTTTAGGTGCCAAAATTCCCTCCCATTACTTCCTGATGCTCTGTTCCTAGACCTAGACCCTTCATCTCCAGACTCCAGTTTACTATGGGATCACTTCACGTTACAATATCTTTAGGCATGAGTTTATTAATAGTGTTACATATGCCAGTGGTATGTATATATTTGAATAGGAGGGAGCACTCATGCCGCTGACTTGGAGCAGTAGGTATAAGGCCATACGGAATTGATGAGGATGCATAGACATGAATTGGAGATGTTTTGCATTTTGTGAATGCATCTACTTTTTCAAACAATTGCTCCAAAACAATTCCCCCAAACGAGACTGGCAGAAGTTGACATAAGAAAAGTATGGATAGGAGCAACTCCAAAGTACAAATTTTTGGTTGCCTATTTTTTCAAATGTTGATCATGACTCAGAATACTAAGACACCCGCTCATGGGTTGAAAATAGATCAGATTGGGATTGGAATTTTGCGCCGATTCAAAAACTATGATTTAAATACAATCAAAATACGTGATGCCCCAAAAGTCACCCATCCCGTCATTCCTAACTTTAGAAAGAAATGGAGTAAAGAATAACCTTCCAAGGAGTTGATTTTTCCCATTTCGTCATTCCTAACCTTAAAAAAAACAACTTAAGTATGAATTTAACTTGTATTTATCATATATTTCAATAAATATGTAATAAACACATTGAGTATTTACATATTTGAACTTGAATTAATGAAATATGATTAAATCATTCAGATTCAAATTATCAATCAAAAAGATATCGGATTAATTTACTTCAGATCAAAATCTGATCCCACTATATGGTCAATTTTTGTGTTTAATTGGAGTGAAAACTTGAGTGCGCATAACAGTTATGATGCACAGGGTGTAAAAAATAATCTTGTTTTTTCCCCCACGACACTGGCTTCTCCTAGAAAGATCATCCATCATGGGCTGCTGAATGGCATCTAAAGGACCACTTTGACATAAGTGCCAAGTAGTTCAGTTCACATAGTCTTGGGATCAGTTCTCCACATAGTCCTCCCCACTATCGCCACTTTGCTAGTGGCCTTGTTGGAAGTACACTTCATTTTCAGTTGGAGAATCATTAATGTATAATAGATATGATTTGAATTCATGATCGACGCACTACTATCAAAAAAACTGAGAGAAAACGTAATTGAGAGAATCTGAATCCTCTGGCACTCGCCCAAAAGATCTTTGTACTTCGTAGTTTAATGGCTCAACAATGTCTAGATGAATTATAATTGTAGTTTAATGGCTTAACAATGTCTAGATGAATTATAAATATTCCACTTGGAGTTTCACAAAGTCAAAATAAGAACTGCCATACAAAGCAATGGAGGACAGAGAAAGCTATTTTCAGTCTCCATAACCACTAATAAGAATGCAGCCTTGCAACATTTTGACCTCAAACTGAGCTACAAGTGTATAATGAAAAGCATGAAAGTTCAACAAGTGAATGACACAACCACTATGTATCATGAATTCCAGTGTACTTTGCACCAAATACATCAAACTTCAGGAAACTTCAATGGTACACTCAAAACATATCTAGGTAAAACGTTAATTCAAAATTATTGAAATCGATCCCTAAAAAGTGTTGGTATCAATCCCAAGTTCAATGGATTCATTCAAATCAATCCCATTGACTCATAACTTGGCCTGCTTGAGTCGTAGTTTAACCTGATTTGATCATAACCTTGACTATGGTATCGAAAAGTAACTTCTTGGTATATTAGAAAATCCACAAGCATGAAAAGAGGTTTTTTCAAAAATGCTGTTTCCTCGGCTCTTAATCTTTTCTGGCATGCCAACTCACTTTCGAATTAATGTTTACCCATTGACTGATTGTGTGTATTCCTCTTTTAGGAGCATCCAGTGAGCAATAAAACCATTCATTACTGCTTTCTGTTATTTGCTGATAAATCATAGGGAAACCAGGAAAATTGTGATTATCTTAAGGCACTGGGATCGGGATTGGGATGTCTCTTGACCCACCTAAATTACACTTTGTAACAAACCCTCACCTATCAACAATGTGTGTATGTGGGTGTCAAACAACAATTACTAGATGCTGCATAAATTGGATAATCCAAGTGATAACAGAAAAGAAGTAAATTTCGCAAATAAATAAAGGACAATAAAAAAGGGACCCAGCCTACAAGCATATCTCAATCTTTAACAATAGGACTGTCTGGGTCATTCCATCTCTCTTGTTGAGAAAAGAAAAGCACATGCTCTATCCTCATTGAGTTTTTCCATTCCAAAGCAAAAGTTGACAAGAAATATACCTACTAACGATGGTGGCAACAAATCTTGAAGCACTCATCGTGCGGATCCAACATCGTGTTCAAGTACCTGCCAATCCCATGATGCAGATGTGCACAAAATCCATTTTAGTTTAGAATGATAATAAAATCATATAATCAAAACCTGCTAAGTTAAGCCAACAATTCTGAATAAGGGCAGCCAGATTCTCTATAGTAACATTGGTCAAAAGACTCGACTCTATACAATCATGTAATGCACACATTTTTTTTTAAATTTTTTATAAATACACACACAATGCATATACAAGAAAAGAGTTCGGCACATTCCCCTCTTAAGAAAATATCTCGTGCTCTCACTGTCTTAATGGATTTGTCAAAATCTACGGGAAAATTGCAAAAACAAATGAATTTTGAAGAGGAGGCAGTGCCTGTTTATATGCCAATATATAAAAGCCACACTCCATGATTTGTGAGTCCATCTTTGGATCTTTTTTTTAATTATATGATGATGTGTCTAGTTTATTCCCAACGGAAAGAGAGACAGAAGCCATTAAATGGCTCAGAAGGATCCAATTCAAATTTCAGATCTGACAAGAACTAGCCTTTTTAATTTTCCACCAGATAGACATCTCACCTCTGCCGTGACTAGACTAGTGAGGCCTAGTCCTCTAGCATTTGATCTTGAAACATACGGAGACATAGGCTTATGCTGCTCATCAAGACAAAGAGTAAGGTGTTAATCGAGCCCAACCTTTTGAGCTTGGGTATGGTTAGGTTAGGCTCAAGCTTGGCTTGAGATCGGTTGCTAAGCTTGAATTCTTGCTCAAACTTGGCTTGGCTACAAACTTATGTGCTCATGTCCGACTTGAATTGAGTGTTTCTTTCACATCAAAATCTTAAATTCGAGCTCATGCTTCAATAAATACAAAAACACATGATCAATGAGGCTCGAACCTACAATTTTCTTATCAAAAATCACAAATCTACACTTTATAAATTCCATCGCAAAATATATTTGTAAAACACCATAAGCAAATCGAACTCAAGGCTACTGAGCCGAGCAATACATTGTTCAAGCTCAGTTTCAGTATTAAACAAGCTTCAAAATTTGATTGTAATTAGTAAATTTTTTGCAATGAATGAGTTTGAACAAGTCAAAACTTAGTCAAGCGCAAACCAAGCTCGATTGGCTCAGTTTGTTTAACAGTCCAAGTAGAGGGAGAGATAGGAGAGGAATTTTAGAATCTCAACATGCGCAGAGAATGGAAGTTTCCCTATTATTAGTCCATGTAATGGCAATCAAATCTTATAGTTCAGATACTATTCATGTGGTTGCACAAAGCAATCATCTATATTTAAGTATGTATATCCAACTGGCCTTGCAGTAGACAAGAAATATGAAGCCTTTAATGTAGTTATATGTAAGCCAGTCAATAGACTGGATATAGTCGGATTTGCATTTATATTTTTATCGATAATTCGAACCCGAATCCATTTATAATTTATTTCACAGATCGGATATGGATATACAAATATTCAATCCGTTTATGATTTGATCCGAATTTAAATATACATATACTATAATGAGAGATTTAATTTACACTCTAAATTATTTAGTGGTGAATCTTCACTGTCCATTTTCAACATAAAACAAGTGAAAAAATTAGGTCGAGTTCTAGACCATTCTTCTCGTTAAGCTTCTCTCCATTTCTCTCTTTTTTTCTTGGCCTTCGAATTCTGATCACGAGTCTCAACCACTTTTTCGACTTTGATCTTCCTCCCTCCGTCTTTGCATCCCTTTTCGTCATCTCTTCTTCGTATAGGTGGTGTTGTATTTCTTTCTTCCTATCTTTCTCTCCCTCTCCATCTCTCTTTTGTTTCCTCTCCAAATCTCTTTCTCTTCCTCTCTGTGTATCGCAAAGGGATTTTATGACTTTTCCATATCTTCATTAGGTTGAGAGGTTGGTGTCATTACAGGCACTTGATTTCAAGGTTTATACATAGATTTGACGGGTTTTTTTGATTTGAAAACAATGGGTTGTACATAATTTTTTCAATTTGGTGGTTCCGCTCATTGGAGTGGTAACTCTGCCAGTGTTGTATTAAATACTGTCAGTCCCAAGCCAGATTAAAGAAAGAAGATTGTGTTAGGTAACTAACAGCCAGTGTAAAATTTTGTTGGATCTACAACGATAAGTTCAAACAACAATATATGTGCTAATGCTAGATCGTTGGTGTAGTGAAAATGAGAATGTTAAGGTGTATGTTTAGAAAAACTAGAAAAGATAGAATACAAAATGATTGTATTAGAGAAATAGTAGAAGTAGTTCTAATTGAGAACAAGTTAAAAGAGGATAGATTAAGATGGTTTAGTCACATTTAACGGAGGTCGATATATGCACCGGTTCGAAAAAATAATAAAATTTCTCTTAATGGTACTAGAAGTAAGGGTAGACTTAAATTAATATTAAAAGAAATAATAAGAAAATATATAAAAATACTTAATTTAAATGAGCGTATAACGCTTGATCAAAATGAATGGTGAAGACGGACTCATATAGCCGACCCCATATTATTAGGATATAAGGCTTGGATTGGTTTGGCTCATTGGAGTGGCCCTTGCTCTCTCTCCGGTATTTCTGTTGCAATGTTTATTTGTTATTTATGATGTAGAATTGATAATTATTTGACAAATTTAAAGTTAAATTAGGGCTAAGTTTAGGTGCAAGTAAATTGTACTCGTTAGATTTTTTTTTATAAATGTGTACTTTTAAACTGAAATTGAGTTGAACTTGACCTTTAATCTACTGATTTTGTGTGGAAACTTAAATAAAATCAGGTTGTATCTTTATTTCTTTGTGGAGTTGAACAAAGCATTGTAAGTCTATGTGTGAGAATATTTTTAGATTGGATCAAATATTTAGATCAGATATTCGGGAGTTAATGGATTCGAATATGGATTGAATTTTTCAAATTTGTTAGAATAGTGGATCTAAATGAATCGAGCAAAAAATAATCAGATTTGAATTCGGATAAGTGTAATCCGAACCCGATCCATTGACAAGCCTAATTAAATGGATGAATCCTATCCAAAAATTAAGCAAAATAGTTTTAATAAAAAAATGATGCATACAAAGGAAATTATTATTATTGTTTTGGGTCCAAACAAAGACAAGTTCTTTGTATTTTTCTGTCTGTCAGAAAATCAAATTCAGGATTGAGTGCTTATTATAGGGTTATCTTTCAACTGATGCGAAATCATATCTAATGAAAGATGTCTTATAAAAATATGTAGATGAATCACTAACCAACATAAATACTTGAAGCAAGTTGATCCAAGCTAAATTAGGCATCAAATATTGGAATTTCAATCTTATACTATATTTGATTCTTGCAAATTAGAAGAACACTAATATGCTATCTATGTTTGGTTAGATGCATAAAATGAACTAAGCTACTCAAGCTTGATTCATGATCAGCTCCATCGGAGACTTGTTCAAGATTGATTACTAAAATAAATAAGCCAAACTTGAACATATTTTTAAGCTCATTCCGAAACTTATTCATGAGATGAAAAAGCCAAGTTTGAACACATTTTTTTTGGAATATGTTGTACATTTTTTAAGCTTATCAATTCATTAGTTCGGCTTGAATGCTGCTCGCTAAAATGAACTAAGCTATTCAAGCTTGATTCATGATCAGCTCCATCGGAGACTTGTTCAAGATTGATTACTAAGATAAATAAGCCAAGCTTGAACATATTTTTAAGCTCATTCCGAAACTTATTCATGAGATGAAAAAGCCAAGTTTGAACACATTTTTTTGGAATATGTTGTACATTTTTTTAAGCTCATCAATTCATTAGTTCGGCTTGCATGCTGCTCGCTAAAATAACAATTATCCTAGGACTACGTAAAAGAACAAGCTATTGTCTGATAACAGCAATCATATGTCTTTTACAAACCTTCCAAATGGGAAATCTAATAAATTGTTGGTTATGCAGAGCAGTTTGACAGATTTCCAATTTATCTTCCAAGAAACTGTATTGTCCCATGCAAAAAATTCAACTAACAGTTTGAGACAGACAAAAACAAACAAGAGGAACAAAATAAAAAACCTACTGTGGCATCATTGTCCCGCTTTTTGATACTCGAAAGCCCTGCTGCATCACCCATCCTTTCCATTCCTCCCTATCAATCCCAATAATCCCAATTCCTTTTCATCAAAGAAGAATTTCACAACTAACAAAGACTTTTTAACTACTACACCCCTCAATTCATCAATCAAATCACACCATCAACCAGCAACAATCAAAATCGGAGTCATCTATGGCATCAGTGAGTAAATTATTGAAACAATGGAAGACTACTTTTCTTTTTCTTTTTTTTTTTTTTTTTTTTCATTTATGAATTGTGTGTTAAGACTCACAAAGAAACTATTAGCGATCCTGACAAGTGCGACGGAAGGTACCGTGAGACAGCTCGCAACAAGCCCGCACATTGACGGAAAGGAGGCGGCCTTGGGCGACCACGCTGTACAGCGGCATCAGCGACTGAGCGCATCCTAGTTCTCCCATAGTCCTAATAAACCAAACACAAGAAAAAATAATTACTGTAGAATACGACATTGATGAAAGTCCCATTATATTTATAGAATACGAAAATGTTACGTTTGATTGCTGAGAAAATGAAGGACAAGAAAATAAACTGAAGCTTTGATCGTTAGATTGGGGAAGACCTGGGGTTGGTGAAGGAGCGGCGTCGGGTGTGGAGGCGAGGGGCGGAGAGCGGTGGCGGACGAAGGCGAGGAAGAGCAGGCGATGAGCGTAAGGTTGAAGCCCTAGCGGTGGAGATCAGTGATCTCGAAAGCGAACCACGCCAAGCCATTTCGAAGCACGCACTAACTGTATTTTTCGGTGAGGTTTTTGTTTAAGGGTTTAAGGAGAGGATTGATTGTTGGAACCCTATGCCTGAGGAGCATAAAGTTTGATGTGGCTTAGGTTGTGGAGTCGTAGATCATGACCGTACTGTATAGTATCAATTTGGAGTCCGGGTACGGGTCCTGTACTATTAATTTTCAAGCATAGATATAACGTTGATTAAAATCAAAGATCAAAATATTATTTCAAAATAGTCGAAACATTATAAATGTTTTTGTTTTTAATAAGACCGAAACGAATCAATGATAAGATCGAAATTTTAATACTTTGAGATGTTTCATAATGTTTCGAAATGTTTTGTTATACTTCAATGTATTTTCACAATTATTTCAAAATATTTTGAAATATTTTGGTATATGATGGTGCAAATTATTGGCGAAACAGTTTTGTGGTAATAAGTCAATGGGATAAGCAATATTCTGATTATTAACGTTTGAGTCACTTGGCTTCAGGGAATGGTGCTTAAAGTTCTCCGAAAATTGAAGGATTAACACAGAGGAAATATAGTGGTTCACCGACTAGGGAGCTCGGCTAATTCACTCTTCAATGGAGACTATGACTCCTTTTTCTTTATTGATCATACCAAATTTTACAGAATAAGTTTTTGGTCATTTGGTCATCCCTTCTGATGGGGACGTTACATAGTATTTATAGGGGTGACCCTTAATCTATGGGATCTGATCCGTGATCCTTGCCATCTATCCAAAGAATTCTTCTTGATCTTAGGAGAGTATTTTGGTTGCTTGAGGATTTTGTGCCTTGAGTGTTACTTCAAACCGCCTGTAGAGTTCTTTGTAGTATCCAGTTTCTTCCTCATTACTTCAGCTTATTATCTCGCCTGAGAGGAGCTCTAGTTTTGATTTTCTGAGCTCTGCATAACTCTGACTTTCTGAGCTCAGCATACCTGACCCTCATATTTGACCTCCGTTCTCGAGCTTCTGCTCGGGAATCATTCTGAGTATCATCAGTTGCCCCCCATCTCTTGGCCGAGCTGACTTGGGCAAGTGTTGAACTTAGGATGTAACAGTAATGGTTTCCCAATCAGCGACTTCAAATGTGCTCTAACTATGCGTTTTTACTTTAGTTTTTCCTTGTCCCCCTTGCTTTAAGGAGTGCTGAGCTCTTCGTGAAACAATAATGCTTTGGGAGTTTCATACTTGAGCTTATTGGATGAGAAAAAGTGGTAAATCTCATCACCAGCTGCTCCCTGCGTTTCATGCTAGCTTTGGCGATTCTGTAGGTTTATGTAGCCGAGCTTTTGTTGTGGTGAACTGAGAGGCATGGAGCTTAAAGCGATCTTATTCTTGAAGGCTTGGGAGTGTCTGACACAACTTTATCTTTAATGGGAATAAGGCTGTCGAGTTCAATTCTGGACTTGAGAACTGTTTGGGTTTTTCAGGATATTGGACTTGTAAACCTCATGGTATTGTAACTTCTTCTGAAAGAGTTTTTCTTTTTAAACTCCCCACCGTAGGTGGCCGAGCTCGTTGTGATAAATTTAGGAGTTCATCGAGAGCTACTGAGCTCATTTTTATTAACTTAAAGGTTCATCGTGAGCTTCTGAGTTCATTCCTATGAACTTAGGAGTTCATCGTGAGCTATTGAGCTCGTTTTCATGAACTTAGGAGTTCATCGTGAGCTATTGAACTCGTTTTTATGAACTTAGGAGTTCATCGTGAGCTATTGAACTCATTTTTATGAACTTAAGAGTTCATCGTGAGCTTCTGAACTCATTCCTATGAACTTAGGAGTTCATCGTGAGCTATTAAGCTTGTTTTCATGAACTTAAGAGTTCACCGTGAGCTTTTGAGCTCAGTCCTATGAACTTAGGAGTTCATCGTGAGCTATTGAGCTCGTTTTTATGAACTTAAGAGTTCATCGTGAGCTTCTAAGCTCATTTCTATGAACTTAGGAGTTCATCGTGAGCTATTGAACTTATTTTTATGAACTTAAGAGTTCATCGTGAGCTTCTGAGCTCATTCCTATGAACTTAGGAGTTCATCGTGAGCTATTTAGATCGTTTTCATGAACTTAGGAGTTCATTGTGAATTGAGCTCATCATGAACTTAAGAGTTCATCATGAGCTATTGAGCTCGTTGCCATGAACTTAGGAGTTCATCGTGAGCTACTGAGCTCGTTCTCACGAACTTAAGAGTTCATCATGAACTACTGAGCTTGTTCTCATGAACTTAAGAGTTCATCGTGAGCTTCTGAGCTCATCCCTATGAACTTAGGAGTTCATCGTGAGCTATTGAACTCATTTTTATGAACTTAAGAGTTCATCGTGAGCTATTGAGCTCATTTTTATGAACTTAGGAGTTCATCGTGAGCTATTGAGCTCGTTTTCATGATTTTAAGAGTTCATCGTGAGCTATTGAGCTCGTTTCCATGAACTTAAGAGTTCATCATAAGCTACTGAGCTCGTTCTCATGAACTTAAGAGTTCATCGTGAGTTTCTTAGCTCATTCCTATGAACTTAGGAGTTCATCGTGAGCTATTGAGCTCGTTTTTAGGCAATTTTACAGGGAAAAAATAAAGACATGTAATTTTATTGAGAACAATCAGAATACCGAAGAAGTTCACGAAAAAAATCTCTTAAGATGCTACGCATTCTAAGAATGAGGTAGGAGTTTGCCTTCCTCGATTTGCAACTCGTAATTTTTCGGCCTTATCAACTTTGAGATGATGTACGGACCTTCCCAATTTGCCCTCATCTTCCCGTGAGTCGGGTTCTTCCTTGCCAACAAAAGTTTTCTAAGCACTAGATCGCCCACCATGAAACTCTTTCGTCTAACCTTCCTGTTATAGTACTTGGCTGTCCTTTTCTAATAACTTTTGATACGATGCAAAGCTGCATCCCTCTTTTCCTCTATGAGATCCAAACTCAGTAGAAGAGACTCATCATTGTCCCCTTCATTGGCAAACTCAGTTCAGGGGGATGGAAGTCCAATCTTGACTGGTGCCACTGCTTCGGTTTCAAAGGTCAAAGCAAACGGTGTTTCCTGAGTCGCTGACCTGGTAGTTATTCTGTAAGCCCATAGTACTTCTGGGAGGTGTTCCACCCATTTACCTTTTAGACCTTCTAATTTAGTTTTCAGGACTACTTTTATGGTTTTGATGGTGACCTCTGACGTCTCCCCTTCTTTTGGGGGAGCAATCTCTGTCTCTTCTTGGGGACCTATCTCGTCCTCTCTTTCTTCTGGGACTTTGGTCCGTCTTTTTCTCCTTTTTTCCTTTGTCTTTTTGCACGAATGAGCTCCCCACTTTTGAGAGTAGAGCTTCTTCGCCGTTTATGTATTTTTTCGCCTTGGCCAGTATTTCGGTCATGCTGGCCTAAAGATTTTTTGAGATAAAGAACATCAGGTCTTTCGATTGGACACCCAATCGAGCTATAAATGCAGTAATGACAAATTTCTCGTCTGGGACGTCCACTTTTAGCGATTCCGAGTTGAACCTTTGAACATAGGATCTGAGGTTCTCGTGGGGTCCCTGTTTCACATTTAGTAAGTGGTAACTCAGCTTTTTGTACGTTCGAGCTCCTATAAAATGAGACACAAAGGATATGGATAGCTCCTTAAAAGAGGATATCGAGGCTGGGGGAGCCTATTGAACCATGCTACGGCTGAGCCCTTCAACTTGATGGCAAAAGCTCTGCAACGCACTTGATCCTGGTATCCATGCAACTCCATCTGGTTCTTGTAGGTGTTTAGGTGATCTACGGGATCCTTTGTTCCATCGAAAGCGTCTATTTGCGGTATTCTGAATTTCATAAGGAGGGGAAAATGCAGCACCTCAATGGTGAATGGGGATTCAGTCTGTTGTACCAAGGCATCCATGGTAACTGGAGCCTTGCCTCTCACGACTTCTTTCATGTAGCTGAGCTCTTGCTGGATACCCTAGAAGTGCTACTTCCAATATTGTTCTCTCCTTTCCTGTTGATAGGGGAAAAAATCTTTTCTCTTACCTCCTTCGTTCTGACTCTGTCCTTCGTCGTTGTGGCCATTCTTGGGGGGTATGCGAGGTTCTGGCCCCATGGTTTGACTGTTTTCCCCTTCTTCGTTAACTTCTCTGAGGGGGTCGAGGTATGGTTGCTCCCTAGGTAGTGGATTATTCTGGCCTCCTTGGGCTGGTCGCGCCTCCTATGGGCGTTGTAAGAACTTTAAAAGCTCTTCGTTCTTTTTTATCAGATGTTCATTGACAAGACGAAATGCCTCAATCTCATTATTCATAGGAAGGCCCCCCATGGGGGAATCGACTTCTTGTGCGTTTTCAGGTTGTCTGTTATTTGCAGCTTCTTGTTGATCTTGTATCCGTAGAGGATTAGTCTGACTTCGGCTCATGTTTTGCGTTGATACCATCAGTCACTGAAAAATCAATTTTATTTGTAACATGAACAGTCATTCCCACAGACGGCACCAAACTGATGGTGTAAATCAACGGCGAAACAGTTTTGTGGTAATGAGTCAATGGGATAAGCAATATTTTGATTATTAACGTCTGAGCCACTTGGCTCCAGGGAATGATGCTTAAGGTTCTCCGAGAATTAAAAGATTAACACAGAGGAAATATAGTTGTTCACCAACTAGGGAGCTTGACTAATCCACTCTTCAATGGAGGCTATGACTCATTTTTCTTTATTGATCATACCAAAGGTTTACAGAATACGTTTTTGGTCATTCGGTCCCCCCTTCTGATGGGGGCGTTACATAGTATTTATAGGGGTGACCCTTAATCTATGGGATTTGATTCATGATCCTTGCCATCTATCCGAAGAATTCTCCTTGATCTTAGGAGAGTATCTTGGTTGGTTGAAAAGTTTGTGCCTTGAGTGTTACTTCAAACCGCCTGTAGAGTTTTTTGTAATATCCAGTTGCTTCCTCATTGCTTCAGCTTATTATCTTGCTTGACGGGAGCTCTAACTCTGATTTTTTGAGTTCTGCATAACTCTGACTTTCTGAGCTCAGCATACCTAACCTCCATATTTGACATCTATTCCTGAGCTTTTGCTTGAGAATCATTATGAGTATCATCGGTATATTTTAACTAATGTTTAAAAAAAATAATTCTTAAATTTTTATTTTTTTTATTCTATTTTCGAAACAGTTTAAAACATTTCCAAAATATGTCAAAATATTTCCGTTTCTTAGATGTTCAAAATAATACATCTAAACAAAATTTTAATAATTAATTAAAACAACATTGTTTTAATGTTGCAAAAATAACCTCTCTACTTGTACAAATAAAATTGCATACATTGGATCATTTTAAGACCCCACAATAACAATCCTCAGATACGGAGTACGCCATTTTATGCATGTTATTTTATCTATCTTAGTCAAAATCAACCCTCCAAGAAGCCGATTAGGGTAACAAAAAAATGTTAATCTGATCCACGTGATTTACAAATGATCGCAAACATTTAAAATTTATTTTGGGCAGAATAGTTCTCCATACTATAACAAAAACAAGTACCCGAGAAGCAATTATAGTTTCTGAATAAAACAAAAAATTATTTATTCCACTTACAATTCTGCATCATAAGGATACAAGACAAATAACAGCAAGTAGTCAAAACCATCGTAGACATCCAAAAGGTAGGAGGTGAATGAATCAATAGTGGAAAAAGATTAGTGAGAGCAAAGGGAAAGCAAAAAGATAGAACAAAGGGAGGATATTCTTTGGAAATCTAATTGTACCAAGAAAAATAATGCTCTTCATAAGATCATTTTGATCTGAGACTTGAAAGAAAAGCCGCTTCTTCTCACAAAGGGTACGAATTAACGCATTTTAACAGGCGATTGAACGTGTAAACTCTGCCCACCGACAGTTGTGTTGTGATTGTAGATCCTCTATAATGTAATCGTCTAGTAGAATTCTGATTCTTCGACCAAATACCAACTTCATGGAGATCTCCTTCAGTCCAGCAGATGTTGACTGTAACATCACCGCGTGCCTTCAATCCTTTCACACAGCCACTCGCCCATTTATCTCTTGGAAGAGCGGGAAGGAAGTACAAGTCCTTCATTGTGCTCTGGACAAGCATTTCCGCTACTGCTGCAGAAAAACTGATGCAGCAGAAAACAATGTTTAACTACAGTATATGCATATATATATATATAAAACATTACTTGAAGACCTGTTTGACCTATATTTAACCCCTCCCTGCTGTTTCGAAGGAAAGGGGGGGGGGGGGGAAGATGAGGTGTTCATCGAAAACTAATTTTTTTATTTACTTCCATCACCTTTGACTGAGAGAGTTTATTTTTTCAGGCAGACCTACAGCAAAGTACTGTGTATTATCAAGTTCATCTGGGCACTTGCAACATGCAAATTTTTCAACAAAAAGCACATCAAAAACCTTAAAAGACCAGTCACATATGCATAAATAACCTTTTCTATTCACAAAATTGAATTCAAAACAAGGAATATAGAACCCAATATACCCTTACATTTTCTTCCTAATCTCTCCATTAACCATGAATCCCTTCACTATAGAAGCTCAACGGTGATCAACAAGCCACAAAATATGCTCATCTTCAAAGTTTGTCTTGGTTGAAATTAGAAATACCAAATGACATCATCATCCATGATTTCACCAAAAACAATAATTTAGCATAAAGCAATTCAAAGCACCCCCTATGACTTCAAGATAAAGATAATATATGAAAGAGACCTGCAACTACACCATGCTATACTAGCACCAATCAGTCAGCACTCAGCAGCTGGAATTGATTGGGACAACTGAATGGCAGGTATGATTACTTATGTACACAGAAATGCTGCTTACCCAAAGTTGGCGTCTATCTGGAAAGGTGGGTGTGCGGTGAATAGGTTACTGTAAAGTCCTCCTTCAAAATTGCTTTCATGATCAGGATCCACCAAATCAAATAAATGCTTCACCATCCTGTAAGCGTGCTCACTGTCACGAAGGCGTGCCCACAGAGCAGTTTTCCATGTAGTTGACCATCCTGGCCCATCATCCCCTGTTTCAAACAAAGCAAATCAATGAGAGCGTTTGGTGATAACTCGAGTGATATCACACTCCGTAAACTGAAGCTCGTATGTACAAATAAAGACTTAGAGTACAAGGTTAGAAGGCTATCCAAGTATCCATTGATCCATTTCAACATGCGACAACTACCCCTTTGAAGATAATAGTGCATCCCCAAAGTCATAAACAACAGCCACTACAGGATCTCCATCAGCATTTAGGCACAAAGCCATTTCTGTCTCTAAGTTTGTCCCAATTCATGATTGATATCATCTTTTAACCTAAATAATGACAAGTGACATCACTTTAAACTTGCAAATAATTACAGTTGGTGTATAACACTTCCCTGTTACCTTTTTCAGCGCGCAAGGCATTTGTTGCTTCAGGAAGCAGAATCAATTGAAGTACATGGAATATGAACAATACGAATTCGGGTTGCCACTAATTCACCCCTCAAAAAAAAAAAAAATCCAAAAAACAGAAGGAAGACCCAAGAGAAAAGTCGATAAACAAAAATGATTGCAAAATGCAAGAGTGAAGCAATATTTGATGTCTTCAGACTAACCTCTTTTATATAGGGTCTTGTCTGCAGCTATACATAGATCAGGAGTTTTCTCTACAGTTATTGTGTGTCCTGGAAACAGGCCAAATAAGTGTGATACATGTCGATGATGCACCTCTGGATCCTCAAAATCTTGTGCCTGCCATGACGCAGAAAGAGATAAAAAATCCTATTCCTCAGAGCTGGAAAAAAACCTTTTCAGCTAACTTCCTTCAAGCAACATGAACACAAAGAATGTAAATTAAATTCATGCTTTTTACATACCCATTCCATGATGGAACCATCCCTAGCAATTTTTGTTGGATAAAGCCGTGCTTGAGCTTTGCGAACTCTTTCAATCAAATTGTCTGCATTCTTTCCCAACACCTGTTCATGACATTTTCTTCTTTAATATGTGAAATATCAGATAACGAAATGATAAAGAGACAAACCTTGGAACTTATTCAGATTAGCAGGCTTACCTCAGCAGCAGAAACAATGGCAGAGAACACTTCTTTAATAATCGACATGTCCATGGTTGAGGAGTAGCTAACACTAGCAGGCTTACCATCAGGAGAAGAAAAAGTATGTTCTGGAGAGGTAGATGGGTTGGTTTCCAGAAATCCTCCCCGGCCTTCAATCAACCAGTCCAACAGAAATGCACTACATCCTTCCAACAAGGGATACGCCTTGTGTTCTAGAAAATCCTGATTATTTAGAAAATACTAGCAATCAAATGGCCTGCTCTACAGTTCTGAGACAAATATAGTGAGTCTCCAATGCAAGTTCATATCTTTTCTCATGGTAGGTGAGGGGTGAAAATGTTGACTTTTATTATAAAAGCAGCTATTTAAAACTTATAGACTTCCCTCTACCTTGATGGCTGTAGGCCCAAAGTTTCAAGGTTATATCTTCCAGGAGCAACAAAACCTAATATCAACCACCTAAAGCCAAATGTTACATCTCCAATTGCAATTATATCTACAATAAAACTATGAAGCAAACTATTTTCCTTTTTTTAAGTAGCAATTGTTTTACATTTTTGCTTTTTTACTTTTTCCTTTTCTGGACTTGTTTCCCTCCTCCAAACTTGATCTTATGTATATCAGTATTCATATGCACATACACAAGTGTATCATTTATATAAGATGCATATAGACCACTTTTGCCAAAGAGTAATCAAACGTGCTTTTATCTTTTTTGGCGAAATAATTTTTTTACTTCAAAAAGTTACTTAAAAAAAGCATTACCAGATGGTACATAAGTTTATTAACTTCGGACATGGAACCAGCTCCACCAGCAATGCAAGGCAGGATATTGAAAACATAAAATGGGAAAAAGAAAAAACGAAAATAGAGTCGTAATCTCACTCTGTCCATTGTATAAGTATAATGCTCCCACAAATGGGTGCAAAGCCATGCTCCACCCATTGGCCATAAAGCCCACACAGCCTGACCGCGATCTGGTGATGTTTTTGCCCATACATCAGACACCTGATGTACAACCCAACCACGTGCTTCATAGTTCACCTGTAACATTCTGCAACTAAATACATAAAGGTTGTACATTTATATTGGGTAATGGAGCATAAAGAAAGATTGATTTGGAGAATACAGAAATTACAGAACACTAGATGGTACTGAATCACCATCATGCAGATATATTACTTTAAATTGTGGTACTGATCAGATGACTAAAGCTGATATGAATCACTACACTAACTTATCCAAATATGTTATACAAGCAAGGGGTATCCCCCCCCCCCCCTTATTGGGATTTAACAACAATTTAAATCCACTAACAAACACACACAATCGAAGAACAAATCAAGAATATAAAGCAATAAGAAACAAGAAAGAACAAGACACAGATTTTACGTGGTTCGGCAATTTACCTACGTCCACGAAACTGCAGGGATTTCACTATTGAGAGAGTTGAATACAGAGAGTAGCTGTACAATCCACCATATTAACCCTAATCACCAAAATAACGGGTTTTATATGTCCTACGCACTGGGCTATATAACGGGCCCAAAAATTTTCCTCGAGGGCCCAAGCCGTAGCGTTCATGGACTAAGCCTCAAAAAAATTTTCATTAAAAAAAAACCACACGACATTACTTCAGGTCGGGTCATCATCCAGATCACATATACAAACTACACTCCACAAAAAAACAACACCCCCCCCCCCTCTTTCAAAAAAATAAAAAAGCCCAAAGGCACAACAGAGCCGTCAAAAACTTTTGCAATCTTCTCTTCATCTGTAAATTCCATTTCTTATGTGAAAAGAAAGTCAAATTCTTTCTTCAATCATGACATATATCAGCAGCAATCATGATAGATCTTGCAGCAGCTACAAAATTTCTGCTCTAGTCCACATCTGAGCAACCTCTTTTTTTACACATCATGTTTGGATATAAAAACAATGTGTGCATATTTCCTGTATAATTTGGTATAACGTTGATAAAGAACACTGGATACAAATTTATCAAGTTTGGAAAGAATATATGAATCAGAAATTGAAGAACGCCTTAGTTTTGCAGTTTTACTTCCATTGATCAACAAGGAGGACATGTAAAATATATAAATCAGAAAGTGAAGAAAACCTTACTTTTGCAGTTTTACTTCCATTGATCGACAAGGAGGACATGTAATCGAATAAAGGCTCTTGGCACTCTTTAAGGTTGCAAGGAAGGGAAGGCCAATAGTTCATTTGAAGATTGATATTCAAGTGAGGAGCACCACTGGGGAAGAACAAAAATATAAGGTTAATGAGTCTCTGTCTGAAAGAGAATCTTGATGCAAATAGACTCAGAACTTTGTTGTAAATCTGGTTTTGCCAAAGGAAAAACCATCTGATGCGTAAAGAATATATAAATATGAGGCAGGAGAAATCATAGAATATCAAGTAAAAGCATCAAAACAGGAAGGAAAAGAAAAAGGAAAAATGAATGCAGAACATACTCCCATGGTGGCTCAATATCCTTGTTCCATATCCCCTGCAGGTTTGCCACCTGAGTTCCAGGCCGTGAACAAGAAATAAGCAGATATCGACCATACTGGAATAAAAGCTCCACTAATGAGGGATCTTCATCATTTGGAAAAGATTTCACCCTCTCTGCAGTTGAAACTGTCTTATCTTCAGTAACTTCCAGATCTACGTCCTTTAGAGAGGGCATATCTGTTGTTATGCTCTCAGAGCTTTTGGAAAGCTGCAGCGAGACACGATGGAAAAGTTTTTGATAATCATTCAAATGGTGTGCATAAAGTTCAGAATATGATAAATTTCTTATTGAATTCAAAGTGCTTAGGGACTCCAATGTAGGATTTTTTTTTGAATCCGAAGGCTTAGTGAACGGTCCATCGAACGAGGATGATGCCACCAGAAGCATAACAGCCCAATCTGAACCCTCAATCCTTAGCTTCCTGTCATCCAAAACATGCACTGCACCCACACCATCACTGATCTGCAAATCAAGAACTGCAGAGAACTGAATTCCTTTAGGATTGTTTGCTTCATTTGCTTTTGGAGAAAGTCTTTTACCAGGACAACTTCCTTCCATGACAATCTGATTTCTGCCATTTACGTGAGACTGATGATGTAACTTGCTGTCTAAAGATACAGTAAAGGAAAGTGACCCTGATTTACTTCCAGAAATCTTTGTCACAATCACTTGATCTGGATATGAGGCAAAATGCTCCCTCGTAAATTCTACTTCACCTACTGAATATTTGACTTTAACTGTTGCAGTATCTAAGTCCAGCTCTCTTTGATACGTTTCTTCACTATATGCACCATGAGAATCATCAAATTCCAGCTCCATATCACCCAGAAGCTGGTAAACCTTTGTTTTCACAAGAAAAAAAAGGATATAAATCACAAAACAGTTTGAAGCTTCCTCAGAGGTAAATCTTCTATTTCAAACAAAGTTAACTGAAATGAGGAAGAAGAAAACAGTATGCAACAACTAAGGGAACCTTGCACACTGAATGTGCTACTTAAGTTGATGTATAAGAGTTATGCATCATATAATTGATTTCAGTGGGTCCACAAACACCTTAATTAGCTAACTATCATGTTAGCTACAGTTTGCTGGATAGCCCGAAACACCTCACTTTTTTGCATTGAGCGTCCGTCATAATATTGGTTTCTACTCGCTACGATTGAAACCTTGCATATGCACAGGGGTTGCCTGTCTGGGACAAACCACTAAATGAACCCATACAAAAAGATTATGCAATTCATTTTGACATTCCATGGGGAAAGTTAGTTGTCAAGTGAGACAAAGACCAATTAAAAAATCCTCCTATATAAAAAAAGACCAATTTAAAAACTCATTAAGTGTCCCTCACAAGGTCTTGTGTCAAGGATAGCAATCACATCCCTAATTCGTACATGCTGATGCCTTTACCAATCAAACCATTGTTTGAATTGCTATCAGGGCTAAACTCCGAGAGACATTTCACCTACAGTAAGTTTTGTATGCTACTCAACAATAAGGTGGCTTAATTGTAATCACATAGGAGGTCAACACTGATCAAATAAGCCATGGAAATTGAGAGGTCTTCAAATCTAGTAAGATTCAACAAACATTGGAGAATAATATCTGTGGGGAATTGGGTAACAAAACAAAGAGTTACAGCTGCTATGAAGGCAATGAAGTAACATACATCAGAAGGATCTCCGGATAACTTGACTGCTGCAGTAGTAGCTTCGGCATATTGGCCATCATCTACAAGTTTCCTGACCTCTGATAGTGCCTCCGGAGCATCAGGGTTTGTGTAATTCCCAGGATCCCCAGTCCAAAGAGTGTCCTCTACCAAAATTAAGTGAAAAGATACATAAGTTTATCATGAAGTTTTTAATTGCACAACTTAAATTGTACAATTTATTAATCATAAATTACCTTAATTATATAATGTTTACAATACTAATCATTGTACTCCTGTTTGTATCTAAGCAAAAAAAAAATAATATAGGGGAAAAAGATCATGAACTTTTTGAAACTTCCACTATTTGGGACCCAAGATTAATAAAGCCTCCAATCACTAAGATCTAAGCAGACTTCAATAAGCTTAAATACACTAATGCAATGGTGACTAACATCCCTTTCAATTATTTGGGTTAAAAAATAATCATCTCTCTAAATTCAGAGCAACTGAACACAGGATTCGAACTTTTAACATCTTCCTTCATCCTCTGTTTTCCCATGAACCAAACAGAGTCCCATCTGACAGATTAAAAATAGGAACAAACTAAAGTCAAGCAAATCAAACTCAACTGAACAACAGTATAGAACTCTGATAAAGACAAATCAAACTCATGAATTATTACCCATTTAACTAGATTTACCAACTCTCATCTATTTGATCATCTATTTGAAACAATTCCAATACTGCATTGCTTAAAACCCACGAAACGACATAACACATAACCACAAAACTCACAGATTTATTTTTTCCTTTATTATTCTTTCCTTTTTTGCAACCAAACAACACCAGACGAAAAAGGGGATACAGTTCTTTACCATTGAGATTGAGAGTTTCAGATGCAACACCACCCCAAACCATAGCACCAAGACGGCCATTACCAATGGGAAGAGCATCGGTCCAGTGCTTTGCAGGCTCATTGAACCTTACCTTGAGTGGCCTCGAAGTCTCTGTTTCTACCAAACTTGGGTTCCAAAAATATCTCTCCGTCGGTGGTTGAACCAGAACCCAGCCACCATCTTCCATTGAAACCCAAAGAAAAGATACCCAACTGGGCTAATTGAAACAGCAATCTTTCAAGTCTACCTTTTTCTTTCCAAAATCTTTGAATGTCACTGTATGCTTTTTCTATGCCTGTAGCTTCAGGCTTGCAATCTTTCGATCTTCTCTCTCTCTCTGGGGTTCTAAAAATCTTTCTCTACAGGCGGTCGCACCAGAACCCAGTCACCATCTTCCATTGAACCCAAAGAATAGGTACCCTATTGGGTTAATCACAATAGCAATCTTTTATGTCTTACTATGTAATTCCTCTATGCCATTGCTTGAGGCTTGCATTTTTCCTCTCCTCTCCTCTCCATTCCTCTCTCTCTAGAGTTGTATATCAGTCCCGTGAACTGATGACTGATGAGTACTAAGAAGAAAGACAGAATATGATGGCGGTTGATTGTGAAAGTGGAGGCAGAGAGAGAGATGACAGCAAAGAAGAAGCGTTGCCAGCCGTAGCATTCAATTCACACGGCATGTACTGCACATCACTTGGGTCCCACTGTTTCGCCCATGTCTATACCCACTTTCAAAGCTAGAGGCCTTTTATCTTTACTTTAACGATCCCCATGCGTCATCATTTGATCCCAGTTTTATCAATCCGGACCACCGCATTTATCATTTACCTAATATTGGGTCAATCAATTCTGTCAGAGAATCATGACGGATCTACATCAAACATTATTTTATATATATTTAACTTGTTTATTAGTTTATTTTTTATAAACAGTGTCATTTGTATCGTATATAATTTATATATCAACTAGTTATATTTTATATTTTTTTAATTAATTTTACTCAATTATGTTTTATGGGATTCATTAATTTACAAAATAGATGGTATATTCGTTTAATATTAGACGGTCATGCCACATCTTCACATAAATAAATTGTATAAATGACCCTTTAATTACAGAAGAACAGAACGATAAAATTCGAACTTGTCACTTTAAGATTCAATAATAGTGATCATTAGATCAACCAGTAACAAACTTCATCAAAGACCTAATTTATTGTTAGATTAATTATAAATTCAAATATTAGATGGAGGTCACTTTCAATCTAATAGTTGTATTGAATTAAGTCCCCAAATTAAAATCAAATAAGATTTTTTGTACTTTGTACCCTAAAAATTTTTAAGATTCTCACTTTTTACCTTTAAAGATTAAATTTTTCACATTGTACCCTAAATATATCAAAAGTGTTACAACATGCTTCAGCTATTGACATTGATGAAAAAATTAACGAAAAACTAACATAAGAATTATATTGTAACATTTTTGATACATTGAAGTGTGTAATGTGAGAAATCTAAATTTTGAGAGTATAAAGTGAAAATCTTGAAATTTTTCAAATGCAAAGTGAAATTCGCCCCAACAAAATAATATTATCCATTTCAATTGACCTAAATTTGTTAACAATTGAGCTTCTCCATTTTATAATTTACCTCAATGTAAGCCTCCCTCCTATCTTATTAAATTGGTAAATAGAACTAGGGACATAAAGTAAAAATCATGACTTTATCCTCTGTCTGAACAACTTCATCCTTCAAACATGGTAAATTAAGATTGATCGGTAAGATAAACAAGTTAAAATTAGCACCCTCAACTTAGTTTTTTTTTTAATGAACACCATTGTATCACTATTATAATAAATAATCAATTGTTACAACGTTGAACCAACAATGCATTCATACATATGCAAAAGCACCAAAAAAGAAAAAAAAAACCTTGACAGAAGTCCACAACATGGAGTTCAAAAAATTTTTACGTGGGGACATGACTAATCAATCTCGTCTTTGATAAGAATTGACTTTGTAACCTCTTAATGAGCAGAATTAGAAGTCTATTGAGGATGATCAATTAGACTAGACGTAATTGATTAATCTAAAACTAAACAAACTAATACCTGGCTTTTTCTATTAATTTGATCCATTTCATTTGTAAATAAGAACTTTCATAAAGACGAAAATGTTGAATATGTATATACTGTTTACGAATTTCGTATGTATTTCTTTGGGCCAAACTTGGTCTAGCATATGCACCCACTAGAAGTGTGGGTTAGAGACCAGGTCAGGCAAGATCCAGGCCCAAATCCAACAAAACTTCAAAATATCCACAAAATTTACCCGCCCCAAATCCAGCCCCGTTCATAAGGGGCTTTGACTCTAAGTTTCAACTCGATCTTGTGGCAGACTGCCTGTCTAAGAGGCACTTGACAAGTAATTTGTAGGGCATGATATC
Organism: Ilex paraguariensis; assembly: GCA_963454935.2. Taxonomy (NCBI): domain Eukaryota; kingdom Viridiplantae; phylum Streptophyta; class Magnoliopsida; order Aquifoliales; family Aquifoliaceae; genus Ilex; species Ilex paraguariensis. The sequence continues at coordinate 1,153,270 of CAUOFW020007946.1, read as the reverse complement.
CAAAAATTCCTCAAGTACTTTGCTACATTTCATGAGCAAGAAGTCGTCTTGGTATTGAATCCACTCTTTTGTTAACATGAACATGAATTAGATTTTATTTGTCATCCCCCAGCCCCGAGTAAATACAAGGAACATATGGATTTGAATCTTGTCAATTTTGAATTTTGTCAATTTCAATGGAATTCAATTTAATTTAATCATCTAACGATAAACTTACTGGATGTCGTTAGATTTCAATTGAATATTGTTGGGTATCAATTGGTTAAGTGTGTACATAGTATTCTAAAAGATAGAAAATTATGTATGTCAATCGTGTCAGGTGAGATAGATTCGTGTCGAGTCTTAGCGAGTATGTATCAAAAAATATTTTTTTCATACCAAATTCGTTTATTAATTCGTATCTAACAAATTGTGTTATATTGGGTATGTGTCGTGTATAACTGGTTTATAAACGAGTCATATTGTGTATTTTTTTTGATTGATTTTACTCATACCCGATTTGTTTATTAATCTGTCACATTATTATGCCACCAAATAGCATCACTCTTTATATTTTGAAAAATAGGAAGATTTTTAAAAAAAAAATCTTTTATAAGTTTGAAAGTCAAGCAAGCACGACTAATTAAAATTTAATCAACAAATCACAAATTTGGAAAAAATAGAATATGTGCACACACTATACAAAAGATTTTTTTTTTTTTTCAATTTGCTATAGTTGTCATGAATTTCTTGTAGAATTGCACTTATATATTTGAATTCTAGAGTTCATGGAAATTGAAAACTAATTTTTGATTGACCTCTAGATTTAAGTTTGAATGTTTTGTATTGGATTAATTTTTTTTTTTTCATATTCTTATAACTAAATATTTCTATATTTAAAATTTGGTTGTATATAAATCATATTTGAAATAACATATATTGATTGATTGGTTTTTCAGTATTGACATATTAACATATTGGTGATAAATTGAATAGCTTTAACGTTATGATTTCAATATAACAATTAGTTATAATTTGCCCCCACGACACATAAATCTTGGTTCCGCCCCTATCCACAGGATGGAGTAAAAAAAAATTTACATGGGGACGTAAGAAATCGATCTTGTGTTTGATAAGTATTGACTTTCTAACCTCTTGATGAGATGAGAAGACTTTGAAGCATTTTGAGGATGGTCAATTAGACTATACGTAATTGATTAATCTCAAACTAAGCAAACTAATACTTCGCTTCTTTGGGCGAAACTTGGTCTAGCATATGCACCCACCGGAAGTGTGGGTTAGAGATTAGGTCAAGCTAGATCCATTTCAAAATCCAACAAAACTTCAGAATATATAACAAATAAAATAAAGGGTTTTTTTTTGGGATGCGTGGATATTATTTTAAACTTATTTAAGAGAAAATGTACTGACAAAATTTTACTCTATTAAGTTTACTTTTACTAAAATAACTTGTTATTAGATATAAAGTTCAAATGACCTTTTTATTTATACTATATGTTTATCCTTTTTTAAATAATGCATAATTGATTGATTGTTTGTCAATTAGAAAGGTTTGATTAAATTTTATCATTCATTTGAATTTTGAATATTTATTCTTATTCTTTCTCTCACTCACTCACACACACACACACTCTCTCTCCCCGTTCCTATGTCAGTCTCTCCCTATTCATTACTCTCCCAATCTCTCTCCCATATTTTTTTCTCTCTATCACTATCTCTACTCCTATTTCTCTCTCTACCACGTATTCAAGGCACAATTACTCCCCCTCTCTCAATCCGAAGTCGATATTTTTAAACATTGTTGCATTGATACTCTAAAAAAGATACACCGAATTTTTTAATGTATTTTATCTCAAATAAATCTGATGATGCACAAATTGGGTTTGTACAACACCTGTCAATTGAACAGTAAAAATACAGTAATTGATAAGTCAGAGACAGAGACAAAAGCAAGACAAGGTTTATAGTGGTTTGATCCACGTGACCTACGTCCACTTTGAATGGATAGGGTCGCTGGATATTTTATTAACTCAAGTATGTAAAAAGAGCTGAGAGTTACAAGAGGGAGAGAGGAGATATGCTTGATTGAGTGTGATGCCCTCCAAGTGTTGGCGGAGCTTACAATTTATAGTCGCCTCATAACAGATTAGGGCGACTTAATAGTAATTAAATAGTTAATTTGACGGTCATAACGAATTGGGGTGACTTAATAGTAATTAAATTATTGATTTGGTACAGGTGGCAATCTCTTTTCAATGGGCGAGGCGGTTACGATACTCTCTATAAGACTTGGTCAACGGATGAGATAAAGGTTAGCTCTTTCCAAGGCGGTGAGGATGAGGCCTTGGATGACCTTGTGTGCTCCCTGTTGATGTAGCTTCTTGAGCTGGATATGTTGTTCCATGTTGATGTAGCTCCTTGAGCTTGACCAAGTTAACCAGATTGTGTTAGACTTGGCGGATCTTTTAGAGTTGGGCTATAAACTCAGATCGGACTTATAATTTGAGTTTGGGCCATGGACTTGGCCCATCAAAATCTATATTTTTATATTGACTTCCGTTTTTCTCCAAAATAAACTCGCCCCAAATCCAACCCCGTTCATAAAGGGCTTTGGCTAAAGGTTTCAACTCGATCTTTGTGATAGATTGCCCTTCTATAGGGCACTTGGCGACTAACTCATTGGGCCTTGATATTCTAAAATTCCTCAAGTACTTGCTACACTTCTTGATAAAGAAGTAGTCTTTGTATTGGATCCATTCTTCTATTAGCATGAAGATGAATTAGATTTTATTCATCATCCCAAGTCCTGAGTAAATACAAGGAACATATGGAATTCGAATTTTGTCAATTTTGATTCAATTCAATTTAATCATCTAATGATAAATTTATTGGATGTCGTTGGATTTCAATTGAATATTGTTAGATATCTATTGGTTAAGTATGAACATAGTATCTTAAAAGATAGAATATCATTCAATTTAGGTCTGCCAATTTTGTTGGGTGTGATGGATTTATGTCAAAAAATATTTGACTCATATTCAATTCATTTATTAATCAATGTATAACGAATCGTGTCATTTAAGATTCATGTCGTATATAAATCGTGTATAACTGGTATATAAACAAGTCAGGTCGTGTATTTTTTCTAATTAGTTTCACTCATATCCGATTTGTTTATTAATCGTGTCGTGTCAGGTCCACTTGTTTACTGAGCAAGTGACTTAAAGAATACTCAAATTTTATAATTTTGTGTTGTGTTCTTGTCGTGTTAAAGAGTCGTATCATATTTTGACAGCTCTATAAAAAATATTAGAGGTTCAAAACTCGTGAGTAATAGTTGGGAAAAAGGAAACACATCCGTTATTAGCTTTGACAGTGAAAAATATGTACATACTATGTTTTAGTGCCTGGTCTTATACCATGCTTTTAGTATTTACCAGGAATCAAAGGCAAATCAACTTCTTCACACCACTCCACACACCTTGTCTCAAAGTATGAACTCTTTACATCATTAGGCCAATAACTCAACCAAACTTGACCTCCGATTCTCCATTTCAATACACTCCCTTCCATCTCTTTGTTCAATCTCCACCCTATACTTCCACACTCCTCCCCTGAAAAAACCAAACCCCCTTTTTTTGTGAACGGCCTACTCACTCCCGAATATCTTCCTCGAAAACTATTCCCCAATTGACCATCAATGCCGCTGCCGCCACCACCACCATCAGAGGACGGTTTCCACGTAGCAACTTCGATACCAGTCTTGTTGTCACATAAAACCGCATCAAAAATTGCTAAATTTCCTTCCACATCTTGCTCCCACCTCCAATTTTTCATTCTTGTTCTCGTTGCCATCTTTGTCATAACCTTTGCCTTGGGAACTTTCAATTTTCCAAAACTACCCTTCAAAATCTTTTGCATTTCCATTTCTCTCTCCACATTATCCGTGGATTGACCCAAACTCAAACCGGCCACGTAACTCGCCCCAATCTCCGGTCCGACCCAAACTCGAATCCTTGATGGAAAATACCTCTCATTCAAATAATTATCCTCCTCCTCCTCCTCCTTTTTATTAAACCCTAATTGGGCCACGTGGAAGCGTAGATTATCGACGCGTGCCTTAACTTGAATAAAACCATCATAAAATCCAACTGTATATTCCAACTGAATAACAGCCTCAAGCTGCTGATGACTCAAAGCATATCTCAGCACAGACTCTTTGGCTTCAATCACAGGGTACAGCTTATTGGTTCTACCACTAGAGCCCCTGCACTTCATTGCCTTAGCCGGCGCGTAGCCTTTCAGAACCCAAAATCCATGAGACTCCATAGCGTAGGATAACCCAAGATTATGAGATGGCAACGGTGTTAACGATTGTAACCCTATGCCCAGTTCCCTTAAAATCAACCATTTTGCTAACATATATCCAAAGGTGCGCATTAAGAATAGCTCCACGTCAACTCCTACCGCAACGAAGAACGTTCGCAGTATGGGCGCGTGGTTACACGAAAAGGCTCCGAGGTTTGGAGCTAACAGTGCATGGAAGTACAAAGAGCCAGCTTCGGAGGGTGCGTCGAAGACACATAGCCAGAAAAGGCGTGCGAGGAAGATGAGACTGAAGAAACTCGACAATGACTCGGTCGAGTGTGAGTCAAGAAGCCATGAAAGTGGCTCCGGTTTGAGCTTCTGAAGCTGTGAACGTGGGCAGGTGCTATCATGAGCCGTGGGTGCTCGTGAAATGATCTCTTGGAGGAGTTGAACTATGAGAGACAAGAATGGCTTGTCGGAGGATAAAGGACACGTGTCAGAAACCCATATGGTTTGCTCTGAGTTAGGAGAGAGAAACCCTACTAAGCATACTGAGAAAGTCACCACCAATGGTTCCGGGTTGGACCCGGCTCTCTCAGCTCTGAGTTGAATCATCTGGGTAGTATTGCTCTTTGTTGAACTTGGTGTGGAACTTGCTAGTTGGAAGGTGAGTGATGAGGTTGACTCGGACCACTCGTCCGAGTTGGGGAGTTCAGAAATCCATGACCATATGTCCATTTTCAGCTATGTTTTCAGGTGGGTCTTCTCTGATTTTAGGGTTTGTGGTTTACAGGGTTTTGGAATTTGGTGTAGAAGAGGCTAAAAGGAGGTGGTTTGAATTTATAGAGTGAGTGAGTGATGGGAAGTTGGCCAACTTAGAGATTGTTTCAGCCGTGTAAGAGGTAGAGCTCCAAGGATGAAACTGGTGGTTCAAGTTGAGACTTGTATGTTTGATTTGTGGATTTAGTTTGTTTGCATTAATTGTTTTTTTTTTTTTTTGTGTGGCGGTGGTGCATGAATAAATTGTTTGAGTTTTTCATTTTTGCCTGTCTTTCTTGGGTTTGGTTAATTTTTTTTGAGTCGGAGACAACAAAATAAGATTAAATTATAACATAAATAAGTTAGAATTAATTTTAAAATGTTATAATCAATTCCAAAAAATTCTATATTTTAAAATAAATTGTAATCTTATTTAAAAACTGTAAGATAACTGGATAGGATTAAATTGTAATCTTATTTTAAAATAACTTCTATGCATGATGGTACCCATCATATTATCCATCTTTCTTAAAATTGAATGGATTTTTTTCAGAGAAGATAACATTTTGGATGTGATAACGAATATATTTTGCATGGATTTTGATGAATGAGATTGTTTGGGATTTAGCTTTGATCGAACTGGAAGGAGATTAGTTGAGGAGTGCGTAAATTGATTCAGACATTCCGATTTTTTTTTTTAAAAAAAAAACAATTGGGAGTTGAGATTTTTCTTTTGGGGCTCATATGCTGACACGTGTACTGTAGGATGGCCATAATATTGCATGCTGCCAAGCTTGAGAAGGAAGAAACACAAAATGAGATTTGATTTGGATGACGACTTGGAAGTAGAGAGGTGCATATGGAGATTTAAAAATTAAATTTGATAATTTTAAGCATTAAATAGGTAGTAGGTTTCAATAAATTTTGGGACTCACAATGAAATCAATGATTATAATTATTAAGTTTAATTTTTAAGTCTACTTTTTAAATCCATATGACATTGCTTGTGCATATATCATACATCGTCCAACAAATTTTTTTTAAGGTAAAAATAAATTATAAATTTATATATCATCGATTATCTACAAATAAACCTTTTTTTTTTTTTTTTATACAATAGACCATGAGAGAGAGAGAGAGAGAGATTGTGAACCTTTTGTTTTTAAAATTTTTTGTGGTAAGAGTGAGACCACACTAGTTCCTATTTAGTCCCCATGTCTGATAGCCATGTAAAAATCTAGCCTCAAATAAAGAAGCCTGAATTAAAACTAAGAAAATAATTACAATTCAAAACAATTAAATAACAAATTGTCAATTGTTATTATTACATCAAACATATTGTGCTAGCAGATAGTTGGCGTTTTTATATTATTGAAGCGTGAGTTGCATGTGAGCATATATAAATAATATTATTTGATAAAAATTAAATTATATCTTTAATAAACTAAATAAAAAATTAGAATTAAATAATTAATTCTTATTTTAATTATTATAAAATCTAATTATTGATCTATTTTACCCATCTTTAAATACCTAATAGAGCTTTATTGTAAGATTATTATTATTGAGTATTTGCATATATAATTATATTCTAGATTTAATATTTTTGTTTATCAAAGAGACTGATTAGATTGCAATACTATTATTTGTATTATAATATTACGATGTTGTTGCATATCAAAAAATCAGATATGACATATATTTGGTTGTATTACTTAATCAAAGACTCAATTCAATGGAGTCATTAGATTAATTGTGAGTCTCAATATTGAATGAAGTCAATTTTTAATTTAATAGTTGAATTAAATTAGATCCCCAGAGTAAGTTCAAATAATATTTTTCATAAATTAGTCCAAAAAAATTTAAAAGTCAATTACTACTAATAAAGGATCCAACAGAATTTGAAAATCAAATAGGGAAAAAAAAATGTATGAAAGTAAATATGTGAACATAAATGATTTTATAATAATAATTAAAAAAAAATAAAAAATCAGTTTTTTTTTCTATAAATGTGAAAATTTACATGCATAATTTATTAGAGCTCCATATATAAATGTCCAATTCTTACACTGATATTTATATATTTTTTTGGTTTTTAAATCTTTAATAATGTTGCTTTTTAATTGTGCTTACTTGGATTTTTGAACTCCATTGTCTAATCTATTTAATTGTGTATTTGATAAGAGGGGAATCCTTGAGTTGTTTAATAGCTCTTTATTATAGTTTGGCCCTTGTACAGAACCACCACAATTGCTCCTGGTATAGGTACGATGCTGCCTGCAATTTTGACCTGGCTAAAGGTTTGTAGGTAACGTAAAAATTCAGTTTAGGGGTGGGACTTTTACTTAAAAATTTTAATTTTTACTGCATTGTATTTGATATTTAAAAATTTATAAAATATAAAAATGAATCAAACGCCAATAAATATAGCATATAAAAATAAAAAAATAAAAAAAATAAGAGAAAATTTCATTTACACCCTTTCTCGATTCTGAAATTTCACTGACCCCCTTGTCAGTCTTGGTTGGGTAACAGACGTGACGAAAAAATGTCTTTTATCATTTTACCCTTAACTTTATGTTTCTTTTACTATTTTAGCCTTAACTTTATGTTGTTTATATATATAAATAGAGAAGTCACCCTTCACCACCATTCCTTACCCATTCTAATCTCCTCTACCACAGTTATCCATCCGTAGCGTCATCCGACACCCTCCTCACATTTTCCCCCTCTCTCTCTATTCTTCTCTCTCTCTAGCAAAACCGTTTTGAGATAGGAGCAAAAAATGTCAAATTGAATTGAGGGTTTTATAATGGGTGTTTATGCAAAGGTTATGGTGGTGGTGGACATGTGAAATTTGGTAGTTAATGGTGCATGTGCGTGCACGTTGTGGGAGTAGTTGGGACAAATTGGGCATGGGTGTGGGGATGAGTGAAGGTTGATCTCTCTCTCTCTCTTTCTAGCAAACCCTTTAAAACTGTGTTGAGATAGGAGCAAAAAAAGATCAAATTGATTTAGGAGTTTTGTAATGGGTGTTGATGCAAGGTTTGTGGTGGGTATGTGAAAATTGGTAGTCAACGGTGTGTGTGGGTGCACGTTGTGGGAGTCTTTGATGTCATGTGGGTTTTGGGCATGGGTTGTGGGGATGGGTAGATGCTAAACTCTCTCTCTCTCGGCATTGTATAAATGGGTGGGAGTGATGTGTGAAAACAACTAGCTGGTTTGTCCCTAATTTGCTTGCTTGTTTGATGAATTTGTTGGATTGAGTGGTTGTTGCTGCATGTTGTGTATTTGTTTTAGCTGGTCTATGGTGGTGCCGAAATGGTGGTGGTTTTGTGGAGACAATGGTGCACCGGAAGCAAAAAGGGTTAGGATGTTTTCTTCAAATAATTTGGTCTGTCCATTTTATGTAGGAATTTGTTTGATCTGCCTGTTGATCCTAAATTAAAACTAACTGCATGAAAAAAAATTAACTAAAAAAATGCATGAACAAATATTAAAAAAAATTGCATGAAAAATTTAAAATATCTGCATAAAAAAATTAAAAAATTAACTGACTAAAAATTTTTAAAAAAATTTGTATAAAAAATATTTACAAATCTGTAAGACAAAAAATATTTACCAACTTTTGTAGTAAACGATCAGTGATCAATATGAATAATAACTTCCAGCCAACCTCACGAGGTGTATATATATATAGGGAAAGGGTTGAGGTTATTTTAGTACATTTATATAAGGAGGGGTAGTTTGGACATTTTCAAAAAAATTGAAGACAAACCGTTCCTTTATTCATCGTCACTGTTAAACTTTACGGTGTAGGGGTTTTTGATTTAAAAGTGTAAACCAGAAGGGAGTGCAGTGAAGATTCAAAATAGGTAAAGGGTGCCTTTGAATTTATGCCTAACTAAAGGGGGTGTTGATGAAATTTTCTAAAAAAGTAATTACAACCCTTCAAAATAAATGGAGCTAATTACATAAAAGATACTACAATCTTTCTTTATATAACTAATCAAATTATTAGTTATTGATCACTAATTCTGTTGTGCAATCTAATTTTCATAATTTCTATAACTTAATACATAAATCATACATGACAAAAACATATCTAGATCTATCCATAAATTATCCACAAATTCATATTTATTTAGGTATGGACAATACTAATTGATACAAATATGAACAGCAGGAGAAAGCAAAATTGAAACATAGACATGCAGAGAGAGAGAGAGAGAGAGAGAGAGAGAGAGAGAGAGGGAGAGAGAGAGAGGAGAGAGAGCAAAGAGAAAACAAAAAGAGGAATACACAAGAGGCTTGTTTGAATCAATTTTTGGGGGATTTGGATTGACTTCCTCAAATTCTTCAAACTCAAATCTTTCTTTACAAAGATGTGATTCAATATTGAATTCGGTTCATACATATGTTTGGTGTGCAACACACGTACACATATAGGACCCACAAATATATCATAATTATTCACTACTGTTTGTTCAATAAATGACTATTTTAACGTTGATCAATTTAATTCATACTTATATTAAGGGGTATAATTGTCTTTTATATCCTTTATCCTTTAATTCATCTTCTCGAATCCATTCCCTAGGTTTGACAAACCTATTATCATGAGTTTAATATTCAGGCTAACTATGCGTCGGGTTTGAGAACTCAAGATTGAGTATGTCAAAATCCGACACAACATAATTGACTAACACGAATTAAACGAGTTTAGGTGAGACTTTAACGAGTTTGGGTGGTAAACGGGTTGACCCGTCAAACACATTTAATAAACGGGTTGTGTTCGGGTGGGACCTATCATCTCGTTTATCACCCTTTTATCCTTTTAAATAAAATTAATATAATAATAAATTACTAATTATATTAAAAAATTAGTCAGATTTTTTTCAGTGACATCCAAAAAAATATATGAACTACTTGTTGGTGGGGCAATGGTTAATCACTTGGCTTATGGGATTTATCATTCCATAAGAATGGGAATCAAATTTCATTACCATCAACCAAACTACAAAATGTGAATTACTTGATAATGCTCGTTCCATTCCCAAAGTCCATTCCTACGTACCAAACACATTAGTTTATGAAATGGAATTGTGGCCTTAGGGGGTGTGCTTATGGTTTTATGGAATGTCATTGTCCGACATATGTATTAATTTAGACTTAATTTGAATGATTAATTCAATACAATTATTGGATCGATAATAGACTCTATCTAACATTAGAACTCATAATTAATCCAATAATTACATTAAAATCATATTATTAAATCCTCAAATTAAGTTGTCAAATAAAAATTGTTGTTTGTTGAAGTTAAGTAATAAAAAATTAAGATTAATCCAAAAATATAAGGATCCTAAAACATTAAGATCAATGGCACCAACTTCATTTTATTGTAATTTGACTAAAAAAATTATAAACCTTATTATAAATTTTGCAAAAATATAAAAATAATTTTTTAATACCATTATCTTTGCCCAAATCTAAATCAAGCCAATTTTTGATATGAAGAACATGAAAAATAATTCAATATAACGATTACACCATATCACTATTATCACACGGTGAAACCTACTAATTATGAATAATCATATAAAATTAATAAACTCAACTAAATTATAAAACCGCCAATAACTTTCACATATTCAAAACTTTTATATAATATTACACTTGTCCTATTTATTTATTTTTTATTATTAGTCGATACCACCTTGTATATGACGGTGATACCCGTGTTATAAACGTTGCATTGAATATTTATCAGTGAAAGATTAATATACATAAAGACTACAACAAATCAAAACATCTCGCTTTTTAAAATCTACTTAACATGATAAAAAAAATTGGCTTAAATTCAGAAATAATTGATCACATATAGAGTTTCCAGAAATAATACTTGAATTATATTATATTGACGGGATACATAAATTTCCGGGAATATTTTGTTCATTTCATAAATACAATAAATGTGTAATCTTTTCAACATGGACAAACTGTCTTACAATTGCAGAATGTAACAAGAAACAATGTGTTTCTTGTACAATCATTTCACAATTACGATGTTTGTTTTCTTTACGTACGTGTCACTGCAATAGAGGAACATTTTCTGGACATTGTGATTCCAAGTTACTACTAACTCCCAAATCCATTGTTTCTTCTTTTGCTTTTCCCCACAAGCTCACATAAAATCCAAAGGATACTATTAACGCACCAACAACACTGCAACAAAGAAAATTAGAGAAACCATGTAAATCCACAACAAGCAAGTAGGCAAATCAGGTAAGATTGTCAAAAAATATTGATAATTATAAAATTGATCATATGGCAAGACTAAATGATTAAACAGCTGCTAACAAAGTTATGATCGTTCCCATTTTGTCGTAATCTCACCTTTATTTTGTAGTAAATTGTCAGCACAGATAGAATAGTATTCCTTATATATCTTAGAAGATAAGATGTGAGAGTTTACTCTTACCTTCCGATATAGAGAGAATCACCTAGCAAAATCACACCCATAATTGCAGCAGTGACAATTGACATTGGCGCGAATAGTGCTACATAGACGGCCCCTTTCACACGCAGGCTCCATGTGAGCATGGCGGTAGCAAAGGAAAATGCAACTAGTCCCTATAACAGGAAATAATATTATTTATCCAAAAAAAATTATTAAATAGTTTCCAACTAATTAACTGCAAAACAACCTATTTCTAACAACACTATTAAATTTGAAATAGTGAACTTCAGGCTCTTACTGCAATTAAAATGGCCATCACCATTATTCCTGAATTTATTTCCCATGTACTAACGTCTGGTTCAAAAATATAAGCAACCGGGAGAGCTATGGTGGCCACGACTAAGTTGTACAGAGACGCTACAAGTTGTTCTGCTGGATATTTCTTGATTGCTTCAGTCTGTAACATGTGTAGATTCAATTCTTTAGTTCTCCGAGCGTAAAAGTGTTAACTGAGCCGAACTTATCAGGTTTTAATAAATTATTTATGTTTTTGTACTTTGAACGAGTGAAAATCGAGCCAAATAGACTTATCAATGTGTATTTAAAAAAATTTAGATACTCTATCTAGCATAAGAAGAATGAAAAAAGAAAAGAGAACAAGACAATTATACCTGAGCAATGTACCACATAGAGACTAATAGATACGCAACAGCAAAAAGAATACCACCAATAATCCAATCTGATTGCAATGACCCCAATTGATAAAACAATTTGGATGGTGATGAATTGTTCAATATAGTTGGGCCCTTGTACAGAATCACCACAATTGCTCCTGATATAGATACGATGCTGCCCGCAATTTTAGCCTGACTGCTAAAGCTCTTTAATTTTACCTTTTCCATTCTGGTAGGGCACAAATTCAAGATAAAAAAAAAAAGGGTTGTTAGTTAGGTAACATAATTCTCCCCGAAAAGAGTCAAACACAGGTGAGTATAGCATATAGAAATTATAAAAAAAAAAAGACTAATTACAAACTTTCACAATAAATGAAATTAACTGCATAAAAGATACTATAGACTTTATGCAATTAGTCTGTAGACCAATCAAACTATTAGACATTGATCACTTATTCAGTTATGCAATTTAGTTTTCATAATTTTTTAAACTTAAAAAATGAATCCGACATTACTCTTCCATAGAATGATATACATTTAGATCGTAATTTTTTAATTCAATTTGGGTTAGAGCATCTCCAATCATGATTCAAATTTAAATTAATATTTGAGTAAAAAATTTGATTTGATGTAAAAGACTCTAATGGACAAACTCAAATTTAAAGAAAGAGAAACTCAAATTTAAATGAGGTAAACCCAAATTTAAAAGGGAGTAATGATGACCATTGGATCTTAGTAAGGATGACCATTGAATCTTTAAAAGATGGTGAAATATCACCATTAAAGATTTAAGTCTCCCTTAATTTGCGTAAAAAAATGAGTTTTTTTGATTTGGTATAAATTTGAATCGAGGGTTGGAACAAGTTTCTTAGATTTTTTAAATTTGAGTAAAGGTTAAAGATGCCCTTATTTAACATTTTTCATCATATATTTATACACATCCCACTCATACACACACAATATATTCTATATATATAATTGATCCGTAAAACAGTCGATATTAAAATGACATCTATTTCCGAATCCATTTGTAAAGGATCACCGGGTCAGATAATCCGGCAAAATTTAATCAACTGGTGATTCGACTCCAACTATTTATGTTCAATTTCATCTAATTTGATCAATAATTCCAAGCAATTAGTCAGCAAAAACAAAATCTTAAATCATATCCTACCTGAGTTCCATGCAGAGTCCTGATGAGATGTTCAATCTAGATGAAGCCCTAACATTCAAAATTCAATTTCGAGCAAGATATTCGCACATGGGTGGAAAAAGAGAGAAAAACAGAGACAAAGAAGGGACAGAATACTTCCATGAGAGAGAGAGAGAGAGGAATACAAAATAGGAGTTGTCCATGGGTATTTTTGCCAAAAACCTTACACCCAAACACCATCGCTCTTCATCTGCACAAATACACATGTACCCAAACACCCTTCTTCTTCCTCGTTTCTTTTTTCTCTCTCACACTCACACACACGCCAAAGCTCACGTCACAGACTCTTTGCTCGCTTTCTCTCTCTCTACGATTAGCTCTCTGTGCCTCCCTTGCTCAAACCAGCTCTTTCCACTCTCTTTTCTATCTTTAATTTGCTCTCTCTGCTTCTTTCTCAATTCCAACGCCATTGCATCTCCACCAACCACACTGACAGTAACAATCCACCCAATTCAATTCAACATACAAAATAATAAACACGATTCAAGTCAATTCAACGCTAATTCTCAACACCACCAATCTTATTCCATCATTCATTAACCCAATTTGGTGATATAGATGGAAATACAGAGGAGCTGTTGGGTTATGGAGAGGAAGTACTCATTCCATTCAATTCTAAGAAAATCTCTTATTACTACCCGATTGACTTTGTGAAATTACCCACCAAAATTCGTCGTTACTTACACCTTGGGGGGTATGAACGTATGGGTCTATGATTGTGCAGAAACAAAGGGGATTTAGGATTATTTGTGTGGCGGTAGGGATGGTATAAACTAGAAAAGAGGGGGAAACAAAAAGAAACGGAGGTGGTAGAGGACGAATTTGAGAGCTCCATCTCGGTGGGGGAAGAAATATAGGGAGAGGATGTGGGTAGGGGAAAGGGGTTTTAGCTGGTTAGGGCCGGCAGAAACCTGTTGTGGATGGGGAAGAAGAATCATTGTCGTTGAATTTATTACGAGTGCATCTCTAACGATAAAATCTATTTTAATTATTCAATAAGTAACATTTTTTATTTTAACTAATTATTTTTTAATACACATTTTAACAGAAAATTTTAAAAATTATTTTTCATTTATTTTATATTATTTTTTTTTGAGAGTAGTGAAAGAGAGGAATTGATAAAATAAAAGAGAGAAAATGACGAGAAAAAAAATATTATAAACAAATTTTATATATTTCTACAGTGATACACTATATTTAGAGTATCACAGTAGCAAAAATTTATTTTACAATATCTGAACATATTCTGTTGAAGTATGATTTTTTTTCTTTGATTAGCTAAATTTTAGCTATTTTTGTGTTTTACAGCATCTCTTGGAGATGCTTTGAGGTGTAGTAGTTTATTAGATATGTTTTTTATTCAATAGTTGTTATTATCAATTTTTTTTTAAAATTTATGTAATATTATTCAAAAAACAAATCGTAGACATACTCTGATAATAAATGGTGGAGAAAATATTAAATATAACCGTTACACAATATCAACATACCCAATCAATAAAAAAGAAACAAAACAATAAAATAGGACTCACTTCTTATTATGGAAGTGGTTGTATATTATTCCCTCAATTCCTAAATATCTGTCGTTTAAAGTTTTTGCACAGGAATTAAGGAAGCTATTAAATAACTCTAATATGAGTAAAAAATAATTGCACAAGATTAAAATACCCTCATTTAATACGTATTGGGAAGGAAAGGAATGTGCAAGACACTCAACCTACACTTAATTTATTAAGCACGTATTGAAAAACAGAGATAAGGGTAAATTTGGAAAAAAATATTAATTATGTTTTGATTTCATAAAACGACAAATATTATGGAACAAAAAAAATTGTGTAAAACGATAGATATTTAAGAATAGTGGGAATATATGATTGGATGGTTAGTGAAATCAATTTACTAACTTGTTTATCAATTAATGGACCATTATATTATGTGACATTCTGTATAATGGCTACACTCATAATAATTTATCCAAAGAGTGAGGCGGAGGAGTAAATATTGGGTTTTCCGGTTAGACCATGTTAATATTGTGTAACAATTCAACGAGGATAAGTTTTATTTATTCTAAATTTTTAGGGTGGATCCAATTTAAGAATGTTCAAAAAAAAATATACAAAATATATATAAGTAAATGTATTCCCTCCACTGCGGGTGGGGTGTATGTATGTATGTATGTATGTATGAGTGGAACTAATTAATAGTTTCCTGTGGAGTGGGAATAATCCCATCCTTTTCTTATTAAATGCCAAGTTGCCAACACTATTTATTTGATTACTCAACCAAATTAACAAGCAAAACATGAAAGTCAAGAAAAAAAAATACTACTAACAAATAGGAGGAACCTGAAAATAATGGCAAGTGCAAAGGTAAACGCTGGTGTGAGATTACTGATGATTGAAGAAACAGTCGGAGTACTGTACTCTAAACCCATATACCCCAACACATGACCTAAAAACCTGCAAAACCCAGAAATAAACACACAAGAAGATGACCCATATTCTGAATCCAAACCACTATATATATAAGAATAATTAACAGTATTAATTAGAAATTTAGAATGCTTGATATTTTCTATACCCAATAAGCCCAAGGAGGAAAATTCTACTGATGAAAGAGAAGTTGAGCGGAGGAAGTCTCTTCTTTCTGGAAATTTTATAGAATGGAACATACAGAGATAGATACTAATATGTTAGTTGTTGTTCTAATAAAACAAAATTGTGAAGGAGTTACTAGTGTGTGTATATATATATATAGAAGCGGACCTTTCGAAGATGAAGGCGAAAGGAAGGAGAACCAGACCAGCTAGAGAATGAGCGTAAACCATGAAGACGCGATAGCTAATTCCTTGAGATGCTGCTGCTTTGAACGCTGTGGTTACGCCGACGTTGGAGGACAGTGATATAATCACCGCTACAAATGGCAGCACTTCCCTGTACCAATACCCTCCCCTCCCCATTACTCTCTCTTACTGGTCCGGTTCTTGAGTTAGACCGTATATACAATCAAACTGTTTGAAAAACGCTAAACCTGCCAATTTTTCAAAAAAATCAGTGAACTTGACAGTTTGTGAAAACCAGAGGATTGGAATTTCAATTCATATAAACATGTATAACCATTTTTGGGCTATTTTTTCCTAAATCAATTCTCACCTCACTGAGTCTTCTTCAGAACGAACAGGCAGCTCAGGCGATGAACAGAGGCGACCAGCTCAGTCTTCTTCAGAGCGAACAGGTAGCTGAGTCTTCTCCCTCTCCCTCTGCTACTGAACATTGATGTATACATAATATATATACATATATATCATTCACAGATTCAAGTATCTAGACGACTTTAGGTGCGTTACAGATATGTATGTTGATGTTTTGCAGAAAGAGAGAGGGAGGGAGCCAGGGCAGTCGATTTGAGGTGTTTTTATTTGTTTCTGAAGTGGGTACTCCTCCTACTTTCTTATTTCATTATTTATTTATTTTTATTAGAGTTTTAATTGATTTAAAATATCTTTAATTTATTAAGAATTTAATTATTTTAATAGTTTTATTATTACTTGAATTGTTTTGTTTTTAAAAGACTTTGTTAAAATTAACGATATCATAGCGTGAGTTGATAGATATTCCATTATCAAATAACAGAACATGGTTTTAACGTGAAGTTTTGCATCAAATCTCCTTCTTTCTTCGGTTTTTTATTTTTTTTTAATTAATTATGTGCGAGAGATATTTAAGTGTTTAATATTTTTTTATTCTGTCTGGAATATTAAGAAGAGTAATGCAAGCGGAAGTGGGGCGGCGGTTCGTTTTTATTGGTGGTTCATTTGCTCATATGAATCTTGCACGCCATCATAACTACTATTAAATGGAAGAATCATCAACTCTTTTGAACAATTGAATGCTTAAGGTATAAACCCAAACCATGTGGAGTAGACTTATAATAAATCAATCCAACTCTAAAAGAATATAAACCGTTGCTGGCAAATTGGAGAGTTTGGTTGAATCTGCAATAACAGAGAGTCTTTTTTTTTTTTTTGTAAAAAATTCCTCAAAATCAATGCAGATCGATTGAGATGGCCGACAGGCCCACTTGCACAAACGAATAATAAATAATTTCGGTGGTAGGATAATTTACTTAAATGCCTTATTGTATTTCATTTTTGGAAAGGAGACGAAATAGCATAATTATTTATGGGACCCTACTGAATGCCATAATAATTCTCTAAATAGAAACAAAAAGATGTCGTGATGATTGTGTCGTGCGAGGTCATGTTATTTTAGATTTGTATTAAATATTAATCAATTCTAACGTAACTCGTTTTAACTAATCGTGTCGTGTCGTATTAATTTATTTACTTTCGTGTCACGTTTGTGTTGACCCATATAACCCGTTTTATGTCTAAAATTTCATTATCACTTAATTGAACTTATACTCATACTATTTCTATAAACTAAAAATTAACTTACTAAATATAATAATAAAAATGAGTATAAATTAATTTTTTTGTACAAGAATTAGGTCACTATTTGATAAAATATAATAAAAAATTGAATTTTTTTTTCCTTATAATACAACTTAAACGTGTTAATCGCGTCAATTTCGCGTTTGATACTAACATAATCTATTTATTATTCGTATAAACGAATCATATCATATATGAGTTTTCGTCAAAAAATATTCAATCCTAACCCACTAACTTTGTATTAATTTTAAATAATATTTTCGTATTGTGTCAAAAATTACCACCCAACCCTTAACTCTAAAGAATCTGGGACAGGCAAGATTGCCTGCCTTCCCACAGAAGCGGAGTTAGAACTTTTTTTTGTAGTGAGAGTATTTTATAATTTATTAATAATGAAAACCATAGTGTTAAGATTATTTAATTTATTGCATACAAATTCATTTTTTGATACTAAAAAAATAATTAATCAAAATAATTTATTTAAAAATATGTTTATAAGAGCAAAATTTTTAATATAAGAATCCAATTAAATAGAACAAATTTAATTTTAACAATTTGTAAAAAAATTTAACCGATCATAAAATACACGAATTTGAATTTCAATAAGTCAATAAAAAAAATTTAATTCATCACTAGCTAATTATAGAATTCAAATACAGAATTGCAGTTCCATAAAACTTAAAAAAAAAAAAAAATCATATTGTTGCATTGTGTGCGCATGTGTTCTCTCGTTTGAATTGTTTTTTTTGTTTGTTAGTTCAAATTTAAAAATTGAATAAAGTACAAAAGATAAAAAGAATGGACAGACAGAGAGTTCTGAAACAACCAAATTGCAATTATCAAAATTCGTCGCGACTTTACAAATAAATTTTTAGGTGACTTTTTGTCAAAGGGCAAGAGAGAATTTGAGATAAAAGAAAATTTGAAGAGAGAATCATGATGGTGGATTGTATAAAGAAAATTTTAAATCTAACTTTTAATTCTTAAAAGAATCCTATATATTTTTTAAAATATAAAAGGTGATGCTATTAAAATACCAAAAATTGACCTTATTTGTTGATCTAATGATGAAACAACTAATATAGTAGAACTAGTTATTGCATGTGCTTAAAGACACAAAATAATAAAAAATGATAAACAATAAACATATTTGTATTCATATCCAAAATCAAATCACAAACATAGAGAAAAGATAAATGAATTTAAATATTGGTTATAGTGGATGTAAGAGGTGGTGGGCAACAGTGATGGTGGTAGGCGATGATGATGGTTGTGGTGGGTGACAATGACTATGGCGGCGATGGTGGCGGGGGCGACAGTGGTGGCGACGACAGTGGTTGTGGAGGCGACAACGACAACGATGATGATGGTGGTGGTAGCAACAGTGATAGTGCGTGCGATGGTGGTGATGGTAGTGGTGTTGGTGCCAATGGCGATGGAGACGACGACGACGGTGGTGATGACTGTGGTAGTGGTGGTGGTAATGGTGCCGACGTCGGTGATGGTGGCGGCCGCGTGGTGGTGGTAGAGGTAGTAGTGGTGAGGCGATTTTAAACACTATTTTTTTTTAAAATATTTATGATAAATAATTCATAGAAGTACTTTTAAAAAGTAACTTCAGACGCACCTTAGGGGCCTGTTTTTTCTATTAAATTTAGGTGTTAATATTAACCCTTATATTAACTTTAAAATAAAATTTAAAGCAATCTGAACCGCGAAAAATAAAAATTATTTTATTTATCTTTTAAAATTTGAATTGTAAACTATTTTATTATATAGACTGTAGTATTCTAATTACAACTATTGGACTAATCCTTTGAGACAAATCACTTAATATATTATAAGGACAACAAATTAGCCAAATCTAATTTACTAGGCATTTTACTTATACTCACATTAGTTTTCATGCATTGATAGGGTATTCATCGACCAAATCACACCACACCGAATTGCCTACTACCTTTCCAAGAACCCAGACATTTCACTTTCTCTTGCACCTTTGAAAGAACCCAGACGTTTCACTTTCTCTTCCACTTACGAGAGATTGATTGATCAAACAACATAACAAGTTAGATTTCCATTGCGCACCATTGTAGTCTATGGGACATCTTTTTTTTTTCTTGGGGACGGGGAGGGAAAAGGGGGCTTGAATCCTTAACCTAAAGAAGACAGTTCTATCACAAAGTAAGAAGTACCATTAAATCAAAGGGTCATTGATAAAAGGAGAAAAATATATTTAGGAAGACAAAGACTTTATAAGGTAATGTATACCATTAGACCAAATGAATTTTTTATATTTACTTTAATATTTTTACAATAAAAATAATAAGAAATTTAAAGGCCGGTCCACCTTTGCGCACTTATTTGTTGATAAGTTCATTAAAAAAATTTGTTTAATATTAAGTTAATTGGTCTCCATTATCCAAAACACCCTCCGTAATATATATTTAATTAAAACAAATTAGAAAATTAGAAACTCCAAAATTTTAAGAATTTGACTAACATTAAAATTATCTCTCATATCTACTAGTAATAATCCGTGCCTTCTAATATAAAAATTGACTATCCCCAAAAATCGATGGTGGTAGATGTATTTTAGTTAGTCAATGACAAAAGTATACCAGAAAAAAGGACGCAAAAAACATTAACAATTTTGAAAGCAAGATGTCCGAAAAAGAAAAGTCAAAATAAAATATTTTGCTAATTTTAAGGGCTTTTAGAAAGGTTTTTCAAAATTTTGTTTCTTAAATTTATATTTTAGGAGCTACTCATTGGGAAAAAAGTTATTGGCTATGTTCTAAATGAATGATTATGGGTCAAAAATTAACTTAGGATGTGCTAATGGGACAACATTATTGAATTGTAATCTCACTTAAAACTTGTAGCTATTTATTAAGTATTGTTACAACATTATACGATGGCCAATTTTGAAAGAAAGAAAAGTTGGAAAACGAAAAAAGCGAAATAAAATATTTTGCCAATGCCAAGAGCTATCAAAAATGTTTTTCAGATTTTGTTTCTTAAATTGAAAATTTGAACTTGAATCCATGATGGATAGGAAAATATGGAAATTTATGTTGCCAAACCAATGATATAAATTCTTATAATTTATGAAACTACATGACTTCTAAGAATGTCCATTGACGAAAGCAATCGACATGCTAAATTTTCAACTCTAAACTTATATCTTGGCAAAACCCAATAGTTTGAAATCATATACACAAAGTACAATCATATAATTGAAATTTTCTAATAGCCCCCATTGCAATAGTTCTTCATGCTCAAATCTGATAGTATGTGCCATTGGTCGACAAAGAATACAAAACAAAGGAATGCAAAGGTTGATCTAAAAGAAATTAAGGAAAGTTTAAGGCTAGAACATAGCCTGGAACATAGCATACATACATGTATTCTACCTCCGCCCTTTCTACCCTTGTCGACAACTCAATTCCCATACCCAAAAAAAAAAAAAAACAGGATTTACATAGTGGAAAGTTTTTCACCGGGATCAATAATCTAATTAAAACAGAGAATCAATAATGTAATCAAAATTGGTAAGGTCAAACCACAGAAAACAACTTACAACTCTTAAAAATATTTAAAACTATGCTCTTCCAAAATTTCATGACCATTCCACAATTTCAATTTCAAAACCCATTTCAGATTTCTTAAGCATAAAAAGAATAATTTCAAATAGTTAAGGGTAATGTACGTGTGTGTTATGTGTTCTATAGTGCATGCATGTGAGCTTTGTGACGTGTGTACTGTTGTGTGTGTGTGTGTGGGTGGACTGTGCGACGTATGACGTGTGTGTTGTGCAGGCTATGTGTGTGCGTTGAGTGTTAGGGTCATTTGATCGAACACATTGTGTGCATTTGGTCGAACACCTTGCATGCGAGGTGTGTGTTGTGTGAAGAGAGAGACAGAGATAAACAGAGAGACTCGTGTGGTTGCCGGCGTCGAAGAGAGATGGAGATAAGAGAAACGTAGAGGGAAATAAGAGAGAATGAAAGAATTAAGAAGATGGGAGACGCGAATTAGGGCATCTATAAAGGTGGTCTATGCGTAGAGAGGATGACAAAAATAAGGAAAAGGAAAGGGAGGGGAGAAAGAAAACTATCTTAGAGGGACGCCAGTGTTGCGGTGGTGGGGTTAGCCTTATCTTGGAAATCCGATAATAACGAAAAGAATGCGATGTGTGCGTTTCATCGAACACCTTGTGCACATCGCCGTCGTTGTTGCTATTGGAAGACGGTGGTTTGTTTTAACTGGGATGGAGTCAAAGAACAGAGAGGAAGGTGAGAGAGACGGAGGTAAAGGAGTAATGAGAGGATGAGAGAATAGGCAAAGATGGGGAAAGATATGAGGGAGTTGGGTATGCTGGGCAAAGAGAGTTGAAGCAGAGAGGGATGAGGGAAGAGGGATATGACATGTGAAAGAAGGATTGTGAGTGATTTTAACCTTTGGATCAATTTTAGACCATTGAGATTTAGGTTTGGATGTGACATATATGAGGGGAGAAAATTTTGTGGGAGTAATTTTAGACCATTGGATCAATATTCTTAAACAAATTTGAATTATTCTTGTGCTTTCCTAACTTAGAGATTCAAATTGGAATCTATCTTATTAGCATAGATGACTTTCCTCTTCTTCTAGATTTTTCATGCATGTCTTTCTTTTTAACTTTTTCGTCTAATAATTTTCAATTTAAGAAATTAATTTAAAATTACTTTTAAAGTCTTTAAAATTTCTATCCTTGAACGGAATAACACTATTAAAGATATTTTAATTATTTTAGAAAAATGGATTTAAGTATTTATTATTAAGATAAAAAAAAGATTTATCGCTAAATAATTTTTTTTAACAGACTCTTATTATTATAATTTTATTAAAGGGGATTTAGTCCCAATTTTTATTACAAAAATAAATCAAGATAAGAGCTATGAATGATAACGAATTTCGGTCTATGATGTTTCTTAAATGCCATGAGCAATACTTGTTGGGAAGGAGACGAAGCAGCACAATTATTTATGGGACCCAACCGAATGTCATAATTATTTTTAAATTTTTTTTAGGTACTGTAGACTACTCTCATACAAATAATTCACTCGACATGCTGGGTTTGTAGTTTTCCGGCGGAACAGTGGTTACAGTGCTGAATTGTCTCAATTCAATCATATGGTGTAACGTCGAACCATTGGTGGTCCCACGGGAAATAGAAAACCACTGATTCTTTTAACTGGGCCAGGGCCACCCACCTTTAAACTCTTGATATGGAATCGAGATATTAACTAGGGTCAATTCAAAGAGCATACTATAATCGGTGTGAATTCCAACTCCATAGACTTTCCTCACCACAAGGCAACTCTCACAACCATAAAGGTCTGTTCAAATCGATTGAAAGATCAACGGTTCGAAACACGCATCCTATGGAGTTCGTCACAAGGAATGACTCAGAGGCAGGTAATGATCTTGGTAGTCGTTCCAAACACATATCAGAAGCAGCAAAATAGGTAAGGGTGTTAGCCTAACCAGTTAATATGAATTTGATACTGTTATGGACGAAACTCAAAGGCCAGGGGTTTGATAGCCCAAAGGCCTGACCAGCCCAAGATACTGGAGCAGAGAATGAGGATCTAACATCAGCAAAAAACTTATAACCCAGTTGTCCAGGTCCAGTTCAAACCATAGAACAGTTTAGAGAAGGAAATCCTAGTCCAAGTTATTCCTAGATTGCCAGTGGGGACTACAAATCCTGGGAGTCCAGGGGGATCATTCTTGATACCTATGATAATCTTAGAGAAGGCAGAGCACCAGGCCGCCAGAGATCATGGCAATGGCAGCACCGAATAAACAGAAACACCGGCGGATGAACAACGATCGTGGTGGCAAGAGAAGCAGGAAGGAGGCAGAAGAAATGACAGTTGGAGGCCCTAGGAGGAGCTGATATAAGTAGATAACGATAACCTAGGCAAGAGAAGAACTCCATCTCCCCCACAAAAAAAAGATCAGAGAGCACTAAAAAACCAAAGAACGTAGAAGACTGAGAATACCTAGCCCCTCATCCTTTGTAAGTGGACCGCGAGTCCCCAAATTACAAGAGGCATTTCGCCAACCGATGAATATATAAATTCAACGATCAAGAAGCTCCGTTGATAGTGGACGTAGCCTTAGTCATTCAACTAAGGTGAACCACTTATATCCCTAGTCTAACTAATCATAAGTCCATGATTTGCAAAGCCATTTCGTAACGCCATCCCATCATAATTGGACTTGGGCCTTAAAATTCGAGCACCATCAGTTGGCACCATTTGTGAGAATGGTTTTCATCGTTTCCTTATCTGATTTCAATTTGATGGTTTCGGAATATGAGTAAAGCTCCTGCCAACCCTCAAGCCCACCAGAACCTGCCAGAGAATCCCCTGATTCTAGAAGTTGACGTCGCAAACCACTTCACAGCGACGAACCTTCTCCCTCTCGAGGGGATAGATACCTTTCACCGAACCACGATGTAACTTATGAAATAAAACCAGGAGTTGTTGGAATGGATACGGACTCACCAGCTCCCTCCATTCCTACCAGCTCAACAAGAGCCCCCTCCATCACCAGTAGGTCACGACGCTCCCCTTCGAGGACACTAGGCTCCACTAAATGTAGTCACAGAGCTCCACGAGCACAACCACTTCGGAGAAAACCATCGGAGGAGACATCCCGAAGAACAAAACGAGGACGAAGCCCATAGCCGGGCTACAACTGCCTTCCAACAGGACAGACCTCATCCCCTGTTCGAAACCAATGATCGCATATGGGAGCAGAGAATCTGTGAACTTCATCGAGAGCTGGGTAACGTGAAAGAAGTGGTTAGAGGAAAGGCCTCCGACACCATGGATGCCCTAGTCTAACAAACCGAGTTGCCATTTACACCTGAGGTCCTCCATTTCCCTCTCCCTCAGAAGTTTCGGATGCTGTCGATAGAAGCATTTGACGAGACCAAAGACCCAATCGACCACTTAAACTCCTACAAGAATTAGATGGAACTCTAGAGGTATCTTGACTCGATTCGTTGTCGAGCTTTTGCCATCACCTTGAAGGGATCAGTAATAGCTTGGTTCAATAGGTTACAGCCGGCGTCAATCTTCTCCTTCAGGGAATTGTCCATACAATTTGTCTCACACTTCATTGGAGCAAAGACGTACAGAAAGCCGTCCTATCACTTGCTGAGCGTCAAACAGGGACCAAATGAGTCCCTCAGAAGTTACGTCCAACACTTTAACCAGGAATGCCTGAAGGTGGAAAGCGTGGACGATAAATTCGCGTTAACCACCTTCATGTTGGGACTCGGAGTGCAATACAAGGACCTTCTCTTCTCGATTGCTAAGAACCCCAGGCTACTATGGCCGAGGTGTTAGCAAAGGCTGAAAAGTACATCAACGGCGAAGAAACTCTTCGCTTGAAAGGAAGTTCGGCAACGCCGGAAGGGGACACGAAGAAGTGAGACCACATCCCCAAAAGAGAGAAGAGGTAGACCGGTCCCCAAGAAGAGACCGCTCTTCGAGAAGAGAAAAAGAGCCTTCCCCTAAAAGAAGAGGAAATGTCCGAGATCAACTAGGACCTCCTCTGCAGGAGCTACAACCACGGTATGCTCCAGCTCGACTCCCGCCCCTTGTCACCTCGATCGCTTAAGTTCTCCATGAGGTCCAAAACGAGAGGTTCATCCGATGGCCATAGGGAATGAAATCTAACCCCAACAGGTGGGACGCCACTAAGTACTGTGAGTACCACAAAGACACCGGTCTTGAGACAAACGATTGCACACAACTCAAGAAAGAGATAGAATATCTTATTCAGAGGGAACACATGCGCCACTACTCGACGGCAGATGGAAAAGTTCAGAATAATCAAGGTGGAGAAGACCGAGCTGCCCCAGAAACCCCTCAACAGCAACCAACAAGCCCTTGGCAAAATTCACGTAATCTCTGGCGGGTTCGCCGGAGGAGGCGAATCCAGCTCAGCACGTAGAGCACATGCTCAGAAGGCACGTTCGGAAGATCACCTTGAAATCCATACCGTACGAAAGGTGCCTCGCTGAGAAATGGAGATCATCTTCTCGGATGCGGACCTCGAAGAATGCT
Source organism: Ilex paraguariensis (assembly GCA_963454935.2). NCBI lineage: Eukaryota > Viridiplantae > Streptophyta > Magnoliopsida > Aquifoliales > Aquifoliaceae > Ilex > Ilex paraguariensis. Next base: position 1,127,268 of record CAUOFW020007946.1, on the reverse strand, counting down.
AGTAACCACATGACGACCCCCTGGTCATAAGGGCGATCGTCGCCAACAAAACCGTGCACCAAGTACTTGTCGACAACGGAAGCTCCGCCGATATCATTTTTCTTGTTGACTTTTGACCAACTAGGCATAGAAAGATCGAACCTCGAATTCGTAAAATTCGACCTACTAGGTTTCTTGGGCGAGAAGGTACTGCCAGTTGGATCCATCCAACTCATCCTCACCGTCGGAGAACAGCTCTGCCAGGCTACGACCACCGCTCGATTCCTGGTAGTAGACGCTCCATCTACCTAAAACATCCTGTAGGTAGGCCATCTCTCAACTCCATCAAAGCGATACCTTCGGCATATCATTTGGTGATTAAATTTCCCACAGAGAATGGGGTCGGCATGGTCAGGGGGAACCAACGCTTGACCAGAGAATGCTACGTTTGCGTCGATGAAACAAAGGGAGGTGAAATCGGTCCAACTCGAGGACCTGGATATGAGAGACGAATTAGATACCAGGCCTACCCCTACGAAGCAGTTGGAGCCCGTACAGTTGGACGAAGACCTAGGGCACGTGGTGTTCATAGATTCAATGTTTCTCCCATCCATCAAGGAGAAGCTCATCTCGTTTCTGAAGGTAAATGTTGATGTTTTCGCCTGAAAACAAGAGGACATGGAGGGAATAGACCCCACAGTGATCGTGCATCGTTTGAGTGTTGATCCAAGCTATAAACCTATCAGGCAGAAGAGAAGAAGCTTCGCGCTGAAAAGACAAAAAGCCATTAACGAGGAGGTGGCTAAGCTGCTGCGAGCCAAGGCCATCAGGGAGGTTGATTACCCGACTTGGCTGGCCAATGTCGTGCTCGTAAGAAAGGTGAACGACAAATGGCGACTCTGTACCGACTTGAACTGGGCATGCCCTAAGGATAGTTTCCCCTTACCTTAAATAGATCTGATCGTCGACGCAACCGTTGGTCACGAGCTCCTTAGCTTCATGGACGCCTTTTCGGGCTATAATCAAATCAGAATGGACCCCAATGACCAAGAGAAGACATCGTTCATCACAGAACAAGGGGTATATTGCTACCAAGTGATGCCCTTCAGCTTAAAAAACGTCGGAGCTACCTATCAGAGGCTAGTCAATAGAATGTTTCGCAAAAAGCTCGGTCTGACCATGGAAGTCAACATAGACGATATGCTGGTAAAATCACTTAAGGCCAAATCCCATATTCACCACCTCGGGGAATCTTTTGAGATTATGCGCTGATACAGAATGAAGTTGAACCCGACAAAATGCGCCTTTGGGGTATCAGCAGGGGCATCGAAGTAAATCCCGAAAAGGTTAAGGCCGTCCTCGAAATAAAACCCCCCATCAACACTAGGGAAATGCAGCACCTAACAGGAAGAATAGTGGCGCTTAACCGCTTCGTCTCGTGATCAAGCAATACATGCCAACCTTTCTTCAAAGTGTTAAACAACCCTCTGGTGGAATGGGAAATGCGATGAGACCTTTCAAGCCCTCAAGGCTTACTTGCCTCCCCACCCGTGCTGGTAAGTCCTAAAGAAGGAGATATCTTGACCCTCTATTTGGCCGTATCAGAATTCTCGGTTAGCGCTACCTGGTAAAAGACAAAGAAAAAATCCAACAGTCGGTCTACTTCTGTAGCAAGGCCCTTCGAGGAGCCGAAGAGAGGTACCCGAAAATAGAAAAGCTCGTGCTAGCGCTATTAATGGCAGCCTGAAGACTAAGGTCTTACTTCCAAGCGCACACCATAGAGATCCCGACGAACCAACCAATGAGACAGGTCCTGCATAAACTGGAGGCCTCGGGAAGGCTCATCAAATGGGCAATGGAACTTAGCAAATTCGACATCAAGTTCAAGCCCAGAATCACAGTCAAAGGGCAAATCCTGGCTGGCTTTCTAGTCGAGTTTACTGCACCACCTGAAGAGAGTATGGAAGACCGCGTCGGCTTACCGACGTGGAAGCTGTATGTAGATGGGGCCTCAAATGCCCAAGGATGCGGAGCAAGCCTCGTCCTTACATCCCCAGAAGGTTATGACCAAGAATATGCCCTGAGGTTCAACTTCCAAGCGTCCAACAATGAGGTAGAATATGAAGCACTCATAGCTGACTTAAACCTGGCTATGTCAATGGAAGCACAACAGATTATGATCTATAATGACTCGCAATTGGTGGTAAGACAAGTCGAGGAAGAGTACGCTGCCAAAGACGAGAAAATGGCACTATATGTGACCGAAGTGCGAAAGCTCTTGAGAAAATTTGTATCAGCCGAACTGGTTCAAGTTCTCGAGGAAGATAATTGTCGGGCTGACGCCCTGGCCAAGCTGACCACCACCGGCGAACATGGCCTCCCTGGACAGACACCTGTCAAGACGTTGACCCTGCCTAGCGTACGGCTCGACGTCGAGCTAAACAAAGAAATTTAGGTCCTCCTAGTTGATGGGGATGCTTCTTGGATGGACCCCATTAGATCAATCTTGTTAGACGAAGTTCTACCTGGAGACCTAAAGGAAGTTGCAAAGTTAAGATCTAGGGCGGCAAGGTTCACGCTGGTCAGAAGTAACTTGTACAAAAGAGGTTTTTCGTTTCCACTAATGAAATGCGTGTCTGAGCCTAAAGCAGATTACATCCTGAGAGAAATACACGAAGGGATGTGCGGAAACCATATTGTAGCAAGGGCGTTGGCGAATAAGGCGCTACGGCAAGGCTACTTTTGGCCAACCATGTCCAAGGATGCCAAAGAGATAGTAAAGAAATGTCAAATTGCCAGATTCACGACAATTTGCGACACTGTCCGCCAGAGCAACTCACTCCCGTGGTCAGCCCTTGGCCCTTTTAGCAGTGGAGGTTAGACATCCTATCCCCCTACTAAGCGGGGTCGGACAGTGCAAGTTCGTCGTGGTCGCAGTAGATTACTTTATAAAATGGGCTAAAGCAGAGCCTCTGGCCAAGATTACGGCACAAAAAATCAAAAATTTCGTTTGAAAATCCATCATATGTCGTTTTGGTGTCCTTAGAGTAGTCGTCTCGGACAACGAGAAACAATTTGATAATCCTACATTCACAGGCTTTTGCAAAGGACTGGGGAATCCAAAATTATTTTTCAGCTCCCGCGCACCCACAGTCCAATGGACAAGCCGAAGTAACCATCAGAACGATCAAGTTGGTGTTGAAAACCAGGTTGGAAGCTTCAAAGTCACAATGGGTAGATCACCTCCTAGCGGTACTATGGGTGTATCAAACAACAGTGAGGATAGCAACTGACGAGACACCTTTCAGCTTAGCGTACGGGACAGAAGCAATGGCTCCGGTCGAGGTCGACATTCCTTCAGCAAGGGGCCGAACTCTTTGATTCCGAGTAAAACGATAGATCTCTACTGATAAACCTTGACCTCCTCGACGAAAAAAGGGATGAAGCACTACAACGAATATTCTCCTACCAGAGGGACATGGCCAAATTTTACAACAGACGAGTAAGAAGAAGAAGTTTCAAGCTAGGCGACTTGGTGCTGAAAAAGCTTCTCTTAGCCAGAAAGAACCCCTCCTATGGCAAACTCGGTCCCAACTGGGAAGGACTTTATCTTGTGAAGAGAATAGTATGACCTGAAAATTACGAGCTGTAGACAGAAGAGGGACGTAACCTGCAACACTCATGGAATGCGGATCACCTAAAGCGCTACTACCAATAACTTCGCGAGAACCTTTTGTAATAGAAGAATGAGGATTGCCATGAAAGTTTTCCTTTGGAAATCAATAGAGTTTATTTTTTTTTTGAGAAAAGAAATCTTCATAAGGAGCAACCAGGCTTTTCAGCCTAAGAGAGCTCGTGAGCTCGGAGCGACTAGGCTTATTAGCCTAAGTGTTTAAAAGCTCATAAGCTCAGAAAAGGCAAGCTTTTCAGCCTAAGAGAGCTCGTAAGCTCGGAGCGACTAGGTTTTTCAGCCTAAGTGTTTAAGAGCTTGTAAGCTCATAAAAGGCAGGCTTTTCAGCCTAAGAGAGCTCGTAAGCTTGGAGCGACTAGATTTTTTAGCCTAAGTGTTTAAGAGCTCGTAAGCTCATAAAAGACAGGCTTTTCAGCCTAAAAGAGCTCGTAAGCTCAGAAAAAACAGGCTTTTCAGTCTAAGACAGCTCGTAAGCTCAAAGTGACTAGGTTTTTCAGCCTAAGTGTTTAAGAGCTCGTAAACTCATAAAAGGCAAGCTTTTCAGCCTAAGACAGTTCGTAATCTTGGAGCGATTAAGTTTTTCAGCCTAAGTATTTAAGAGCTCGTAAGCTCAGAAAAGGCATACTTTTCAGTCTAAGATAGCTCGTAAGCTCGGAGCGACTAGATTTTTCAGTCAAAGTGTTTAAGAGCTCGTAAGCTCAGAAAAGACAGACTTTTCAGCCTAAAAGAGCTCATAAGCTCGGAGCAACTAGGTTTTTCAGTCTAAGTATTTAAGAGCCCATAAGCTCAGAAAAGGGAGGCTTTTTAGCCTAAGAGAGCTCGTAAGCTCGGAGCGACTAGATTTTTAAGCCTAAGTATTTAAGAGCTCGTAAGCTCGGAGCAACTAGGTTTTTCAGCCTAAGTGTTTAAGAGCTCAAAAGTTTGGAAAAGGAAGGCTTTTCAGCTAAAGAGAGTTCGTAAACTCGGAGCAACTAGGTTTTTTGGCCTAAGTGTTTAAGAGCTTGTAAGCTTGGAAAAGACGGGCTTTTCAACCTAAATGTTTAAGAACTCGTAAACTCGGGACGATCAGGCTTTCCTAGTCTACGAGAGCGCAAGCTTCAGCTCCATCAGGCAAACCAGTACGAAGGCCCAAGAGCACAAAGGCCTATCAATCCGAGTCCAAAATAAAGAACGGGCGCAAAACACAAAAACACAAGATCAACAACAAAAAAGTAGATTTCATTAGTTAAAATAGGCCAACACTTCAGCCAGTACAAAAAAAAATAATAAAAGCTGGCAGGATCATAGAGGCAACAAAAACTGGGACATAGAAGCAACAACAACCGGGACATAGAAGTAACGACAACCGGGACATAGAAGCAGCATAGTCAAAAACTCCCTCCCTTTTTCGGGTCCTCCCTAGCAACCCCCTTCAACTTGCGATCTCGCTTCTCCAACAGGGCATTCACCTTCTGCAAAACGAGTAAGCTCCCCCTTCAAAGCATCTCTCTCGCTCTCCACCTCCACCAACCTCTTCTTCAGCAACTCCACCTTAGCCTCCATTCCACGGGGTAAGGAAGGCATAACCCGGGTCCTGGTCGTGCTTCCCCCTATCCCATAATGGGCAAGGTTCTCAGGGGTAACAAGAGTAAAATAAGAAAGGGGAGAAGCTTTCTCAACCTTGCGAATATTGGATGCCACCTGCGGAGTAAGGCAAGGAATACCTGCACAACACAATACCGGCAGAAACAAGGTCAGCACAACACTTAACTGCAAAAACTGGTTTAAAATCCACAAAGAACAATTACCCTCTCTCCTTGAAATTCCCCCAAGAGTGAGGGATCCAAAGGCGACACCCTTCATCCACCACAGGCTCCCACGAGTCCGTCAATACGAAGAAGAAGCGCTGGGCCCACCCATCGAGAGAGGGGGGAATGTTAGCAACGAGAGGTAGGTGGAAGTACCATTTGAAAACAAGAGAATAGAAAGAAGGGAGAAAGTCAAAGGAAAGATCAAGAAAGTAGAAAAACTCAAAAACAGTAGGAAAAGCTTTGAAACCCTGCATTTTCCAAAAGATAAAGAAACTAACCAAAGCAGCCCATCCTGAAGGGGAAAGTTGACGGGACACAGACCATGGTGAGAAAGAATTCGAACAAAGTCCTGATGAAAAGGGAGATGAAGGCTACACGCAAAGGCCCCCTCAAAGAAAACAAACTCTCCCAAAGCAGACATACTGCAAGGTTCATCAGGGGATGGGGCCCTAACAACCAAATCTGCGGGCAGGTCATACAGATTTTTCAGATTGGCAACATTTGCCCCAGTGAGTGTGGATGAAAACAAGAAGATAGAGTACCAGTCCCCCTTTCAGAGACTCTTGAGCGCGACTTTTAAAAAGCGAGGAAGGGGTCATTAGTCCAAACCTTTAAAACAAACACCGAAGGGAGTCAAACGTCTGGGAAAGAAGATCTCTGCAAGGAAGTGGGAATGCTATGGCCTGAAGTATTGGGGGATATATAGCCTAGAGAAACGACTGCTAGAATTCTGCAGACGAAACAACATAAATAAGGGTGCAAGATTTGGAAAGGTGGGTGAACCATCTAACAGTTAGCTTAAATGAAACAACCGTTTTACACGCTACCCAAAATCACGCGTTTGCACGTAGCCCAAAAGCCACCCATAAAGTAACATTACTCCAAACAGACCAAGGCCTCTTTGGAGCAAGGGGGCAAGGGAGTGTAATGCCAGTACCAGCAGATACATCACACACATCACATCAGAGAACGTAGAAGGAAAAGGAAAAAAGGTGTGTACAAATTCCATTACCAAAAAGTGTTTACAAAAAAACAAAAAATATAGAAATAGATTTTCAAAGCTGTTCGGAGGGAGGACTCGGTGGAGCAGCATCAGAAACACCATCACCCGAAGGAGCATCAAACTACGACTGAAACTACCCAAGATCCAAGTCAGGGAACTCCTCAATTGCTTGATCGACAAAATTGAAAAAACTATCTACAAAGGCCCTGGCCGTCTCCAGTTGAGATTTCTCAATCTCCGTTCGCTAACTCTCGACCACCTGACGTTTAACCACCGAAGAGTTGCTCAGCTCGGCATTTGCGGCCTGCGAGTCCTTCAGTTGGTCCTCCAGTAAAGATTGAGCAACAACAAAATCAAGTAGTTCCCGGGTCCGGGCTTCACAATCTTCCTTAGAATGAGCCAATTCTTCTCGAAGAAACACCTCGGTAGAAGTGCTGGCAACCAGCTGCTTAAAAATCTGAGCTCGTTGGTCGAGAGCATGCTCCAACTCCACCTCGGTGGCTAGACCCTAATCCAAGAGGTCGAGATTTTGTTGACAAACTTCCTGAAGCTCATTCCTCAAAGTGTGAATCTCTGTCCCAAGTGTGCAGACATTTGTTGTAGACTGAGAACAAATGGAAAAATTAAAAGCATTGCAGAAGCAAAGGTGGGAATAATGAAGCAGAAGGTAGAATTGCCTCAAGAAGAGCGTGAAGCGTTTCCCGGTTGTGACCCCAAAAAGGAAGGTCCACGGAACGTCTCAAGTCAGCCTGAGGGGTCAATCCCATCAATGCGCGACTACTCAGACTCACATTCCTCAGCAGATTACCCTCGGGATCGATCGAAGGAACATACGAAGCACCCACCAAGCTGGAGCCAGCGACACCGGTGGAGTTGAAACCTCGCCGAACCGGTCCTGTTACCGCACTAACCACAACTCGACCCACCATCGCAACAGATCTCGGCTCAGGTATCATCGCCTTTGCGGCACCAGACGGGGGCCTAGTAGTCGGCAACAAGGTCGTGACTTCACTACCAACGCCCAGAGCCGAGCCCATATAATCCCCTCCTTGACGAGCCCTCTTACTGGGAGGCTCAAAACTCATGGGTTGCCTCCTTTGACCCACCTACTCCAAGATCGCCCCCGTTGTGTAACCAGGTATGAAGGAACTACATAAATAGACCAAAGAGAGAAGTAAGGGCCCTGACGAACTATAAACGGTGGCGAGAGGTCAAATACTCACGGCTACTCGACGAAGAGGATGGAACATGACACATCAGCTCCATAAACGAAAATGGAGGACAAGCCTGGGCATATCCAACTCTGGTCAGCTCCTTGCCCGATAAAGGCGGCAACTTATCTACAGCCACAAAGACAAATAAAGTTATCACCCCCCGAGGAGGATGTAATAACATGGGCTTACTGGGATTCCTCCACGATTAAGAAATATAACAGAAGAAAAACAACAGATAGAAACCTACCCAAATTCCTGCGCTGATCCCATTCAGCAGGAACCCTGGCTGTCGCTGGAAAATGGGCCCTATATTCCCAGCCAACTCTAGAAACAAAGAAATACCTACTCTTCCACTCTTTAGGCTCCGGAGGAAGGTCAGAAATGAGAACTTATCCTCCCCTCCTGGGAATAAAATGGTAAAATTCAGACACCTCCTCAGGGTGAAACAAATGAAGAAACTTCAGAATAGTAGCCCTAGACTAGGGAAACAACCTCCCCCACATCGCCGCAAAGCCTAGCAGGACTGCCCAGGCCGCAGGAAGGAGCATGGCAGAACAGAAACCAAAAAAATGCAAGACCTTTCTAATAAACGAGGGAAGGGGAAACTGCAACCCTAACAAGAAAGGGGCCTCAAAAAAATAGGCCTCGTCCCGGACTAAACAATGAAGACGATGCGTATCGGCATGACGCATAACCATACCAGGTGGGATATCAAAATGCCTGACAAGAGAATGAGCCTCTTCCTCCCTAATCTCACTAGTCTCAACATCAGGAAACAGACGCTCCATAACATCGCGAGAAGAGAGAGGGACCCTAGCCATGAGAACAGAAGGAAAATATATTCTCTTGAAAGCACCGAAGGAGAAAAGTTGTGACCACGGAGAAAGAGAAAAGTTCTAATGCCTAAAGCAAGGCAGTCAGTCCCCAGAAATGCCCATTTATAACCCTAGCTGACGTGCATCCATCATCTCAGCCTGACGCAATTAATGCACGTCCCTCGCAGTTAAGTAAGGAACACATGGCGTCATGGGAATCATTGAAGTGTCACGATCAATGAACCACTATCCCCACTGACGGCGCACATTCTTTAACAGATGAAACCGTTATGTCTAGAGTACAGAGAAAGGTGTGCAAAAAGACCAAAATTACCCCATGATTCGTAGGAAAACACTTGAAGGGGGGAACATGGGATTTCTGGCTGAATCTGCCATCTCGCCTTGGTCTATGATTAACCGACCTTGGAAGAGGGCCAAGTCAGCTTGGCTACACAAGGCCAAGGCCTTGGCCCCACCACGGCCACGCAAAACAACTCGGGAACCATAATTTGGGATCTCGAAGTCAGCAGACAACATTATCACTTTCATTAAACAGAACCAGGGAGGAAGATATCGTTTACAAGAAATAAAAGAACAACGACATTCCTAGTAAGAAGTCGTACTAAACCAAAAATTACATCAAATTCACAAAAATAAAGTACTACAAAGATCTACGTTGAATCACCAAAAAAAAAAGGGAAACGCAACCACGGGTCCACCTTAAGTAGCCGCCTTACCATTGCCGCCGACCCCCTCGGCAGTCTTCTCGGCTGGGACACCGGGTTCCTCAGAAACAAAAGCCGCCTTAGCACTTGACACCACAACCTCTTCAGTAGCCACGGACCCCTTCTTATACTCAAGCCGCGACACAAAGGAATGCAGGTCGAGGTCAGGATGAACATCCTTGATTTGGTCCCTACAGTTTAGGAACCCTTTCACAAAGGTAGAGGCGTCCTCTCTCAACAGCTCGGTCACCCGGGCCCGCAAAGACGACAACTCAAAATCCTTGGCCTTCAGATTTGCATCCTTGGCTTTGATTTCTTCATCCTTGGTTGCGAGGTCTACATCTCTAGACTTGAGTTTAGCCTCCAAAACCCCAATCTTCGACTCTTTGAGTGCGATATGGTCCTGATGGCGGGAGTCTAACTCATCATTAATCCTCTTCAATTCCGCGACCTCAAAAACCAGAACCTACAATTTCCCCTTGACAACATCCTTGCTGACCGTCATAACACCAAGAGTATCCTGAGCCTTCTGGAGATCCCGCTCATGATGGATGTCCAACATCTTCACGCATGCGAGCAACTACAAAAAAAGAGAGGGGGATCGATCAACGCGAAAAATAGGAAAAGAATTCAAGAATGACTGAGTAAATAAACTGAACAAGAAGGTACCTCGGCCAGGCCTTGGATGGTATGCTGGATCTTCTTTTTAAAGGGAACCTCCATCACCGACTGAGGATCCGACGTGGAGATCAGCTCTAATAGAGCAGCCACTCCGACTTTAGGATCGCGAAGAAAACCGCCCCCACGCACCTTAAAATTAGAAGGGGCGGACTCCCCTCTTTCACCCTTCGGAGAAAAATTCTCAGGTGAGGTAGAATTGGAGGCCGAAAAGTCAAGTTTGTCTACTGAAGTCCCTTCCGAGCCGGTGTCGCCCTTGGAAAGTGCAGGAGAAGGCGGGGGCACGACAGCATCCCCTCGGGGAGGAACGACTCCACTTTTTTGTCCCAAAGAAGTGGGTATGGGCCCCGTGGCCGATGCCTCCTTGGGTGGCAGCTGGCCTCCCTTCGCCAATCTCTTCCTCTTTCTCGACTGCTCGGTATCCGAGAACACCGTCATGATCAGATCTTGGTCCATGTTGCCCGACTAGGAGACAGAAGGTGGAGCAGCCTCTAAAGCTCGGATAATGGGTGGTCCAAGCCTGTGTTTAGCGGGATTTTCGTCGGTCACCAAGTCGAAGAAATTTCTCAACCCAAAGGCCTCAATTCTAGCAATTCGAGTTGTCTCCTCCGTGTCGAGTACTGGGCAGAATTTTACAAACCAGATCAAAAGTTAGAAACACAAAAAGAAAAGGAGAAAAGAAGATAAGAAAGGGGAACACGGCCGATAGATTAGCCTTACGAGTGTTCCTTGGGACACCCCAAGATCTTGGAACACGAGGAACGTCGCCAGGCTCCCCTGACAACTCCCGGGAATCGCCCTTGGCAAAAAAGAACCTCGATTTCCATATTTTATTGGAAGACGGAAGTCTAAAGATCAGAGTCTTCGCCTTTAGTCGTTTAGCAAAATACAAGAAACCTGAGGAGGGAGAAGACTTCAACTGGAAAAAGGAAAAACAAATTCTCATATAGAGGGAAGGGGAAGGTTCCCACTCTTAAACCAATGGACAAGGAAACCAACCAGGAGGCCCCAACCGTTGGAGACAGTTGGGCTAGGGTAGACGTTGTAGAATTCGAGAACATTCTGAATAAAAAGATGGATAGGAAATCGAAGACCAGCCCGGAATGCAGACTCCAAGAAGCAAGTGAGTTCAGGGAGAATAGAATTTCACCTTTCGTGCATCCTAGGGGAATGTAATTCCACGAAGTCAGGAAAGTGATACTCACGCTTCAACTCCTCCAAATCCTCATCACCAAGACAACTAGGGGTCCCCTCCGCACAACAAGTCAAGTCAGACGGTTCGCGACGAGTTATTTTTTAGAAACGGGGGGCGGAGCGGCCCAGATTTCCTCTTCTTCGTTCGAGCCGGAGAACCAGGAGGTAGGGTAGAAAGAGGTGCAACTTCGGCTGGAGGCACCGAGAATATAACTCTAGTAGTAAACTCAGGGGCTCCGCTACTGGTGGAAAGAGAACGCCCACTAGAGGAAGCAGTAGTGGTCTCCTCGGCCTCCCCACTGACAGATTCAGATTGGGAAGAAGAAGAAACAACAAATTTCCCCATCAAATGGTCGGACCTCACACTAGAATGAAGGGAAAGGAAATGCAAGGCACAATCTGCCAAAATTAAAGGTTTCAAACACCAAGCCCTGAGTAAGGATACCCTCGCCACTAAAGAATCACTAACGAATCGCGAAAGGAAAGAAAAGTCGTCGGAGTGCTCTTTAAAATAACTAAACCTCCAGATCAGGAAGCGAAACCCAAAACCTCACCAGGGAGGGTTAAATGGATCCAGGTCGAAATAGCAAGGAGAAAGGAAGAAGGACGTACCTAGTGAAACGCTAGAGGAAGAGGAGAACCAAGGACAAGGATGTCGTAAGTCCCCCAAGATTCTGGATCAAATCACTTCAAATGCACAGAAAGGGAAAGGAGCACGAAGGAAAGAGGGACTTGGAACCACAGAACAAAAAGCCAAGAAACCTTCCCCCCTTTTTATGAGGGACGTATATATATGTGTGAAACATTAAATTCGAGACAGGCAAGTGACAACACATGCTACAAAAGTCGTATCCACGAGCTCACCCGATTGTGACACGTGTGTATTGTCATTCCATCATCGTCGGTAAACGGAGGCAAGACCCAATCTTAATCAGAACCAATAGCCGGGCATACCCATAACAAGCCCAGAAAAGTCATTTTGAACCCCAGGTCAGAAGTGATAACATCTTCATGACCTAGGGCTGGGGGGCAACTGATACAGACGAAACTCAAGGCCAGGGGTTTGATAGCCCAGAGGCCTGACCAGCCCAAGAGACCCGGAGCAGAGAATAAGGACCTAGCATTGGCAAAAAGCCTATAACCCAGCTGTCCAGGCCCAGTCCAAACCATAGAGCGATTTGGAGAGCTATTCAACGACTTTAAGATTTGCTTCAACAAAGGATTTAAATTTTATTATTTTTATTTTTTACATTTTTTTTGTATTTTATCAAGGTTAAAATATTAAAAAAATTATATGAAACACTCGATCCAAACAATTTTCACTGTTTTCTATTTTGTAGAATTATTTTTAAAAATATATAACTAAACATAATTTTTTGAAATTCTTCTAAAAAATATTTTTTTAGATACTGTTTTCTGAGTTACAATTCAAACACGTCCTAAACTTTTTTATGACATTGTCTTTTTCAATGCCAAATCTCTAAATCATAAGAGAGACATTAAATGTTAATTAATAGATTAACATCAAATATTATCTGTACTTTTTGTTTTTGTTTGCAACATCCACCTGCAAAGCAACTAAACAAGACATAGAACGCAACCAACCCATAGTTGTCTGTTTTTTCAGACACAGAAAAAATCAACCAACCCCATAGTTGTCTTTTTTTAAAACACAGAAAAATCAATGGGGGATGGGTTAGAATGAGATATAATTTTTCCTTTTCTGGAGGGGGGAATCAGACAAGATACAGCTAAATGACAGCGCCAATGCCTTTCCCTAAACATTGATCATTTTCAATTAATTAATTAATTAATTGTTGCAGTTTTAGAGGACGTGGCAATTCTTCTCCTGCACCATTTGTCTTTAAATTTCTTTTTCTCCTGTGAAAATAGATTCAAGTTAGTATATTGGTTACAACTAAAATTTTTGTTTCTTTGTAGTTAAAGCCAAAACAAGGAAACTCAATTGGGAAATCTATCTGTCTATCTATATATATATATATGTATAAATTATTATTATTTATTTATTTTTATTGAGATAGGACTTGAGAAACTTCCTCTCCTATTTTTCTTAATTTTTAGAATTTTTATTTAATTAATTACAAAGTTAAGTATTCTCTAATTAACAACTTACCAATTAATTGGCTATTCATTTTTTTTTATAAAAAAAAATCAGATTCAATCTTCTATAAAATTTAATAATTTTTGAATTATCAATGTTATGTGATGGAAAAAGAAGAAGACTAGGAGGGTGAGAAGAAACGAGCCAAAGCAAGACGGGTTTATTAATTTCATACTCTCTAGTTCATAATCAGAACAATAATAATTTTTGATTGTCAATTCTAACTTGGTCAATCTAACATAACTATTTCAAGTATTTAAATGCACACGAGAATTACCGTTCAATACTAGAGCAAACAAATGATCTGTAAATCTTGAATTTTCATTTTAGCCACCTGATGGGCAAAGGGCAACCCGACACATATTGAGGCTTGAAGTTAATGAAGCTTTTTAATTTTTTTTTAATACTAATGTAACTTTAAAAATAATAAATTCTCGCTAATTCAAACACACATTTCTAATCAAATTATTGTATTTTCAAAATTTGTTATCATACCTTTTCAATTACTAACATACCCTTTTGTTTGATACTTGTAACAAATTTATCAAAAGATTTTTTTAGGTAAAATTAATTTTTCTTATTTTTAATTTTTTTATATCCGAATGGTTATCTATAATATATAATCAAAATAAGTACATATGAACAAAAAGAATCTATAATTACAAAAAAAAAAAAAAAGTTTAAATTGAAACAAAAGCCCTAAAAATATGAAACAATAAAACTTAATTCATCAATGTTACTCTAAAAAATTAAAATTTAATATTTTGATTCTCTCATAATCAAAGTTAGATTATCATTCTCCCCAACAAAATTGAGTGAACTATTTTTATGTAGGTTCAGAAGATATGAATATTGTGAAGCACTAGTCTAGGACAAATGGAGAGATATGAATTTTGGATTTTGTGGGCTGATCTATGAATGAGTCGAGACAATTAAACATAGAATTATCTTATTAAGCTTTATCTTTATAAGTTTTCTTGGTATTGACTTAGAATATTTTGGGTTTAAAGTTTAGCCTCAACTATACTATGAAGATATGAAAGATGAAGCATCTTTTATAATTAGGACCTAAAATCCACGTTTTTTTGCGTGCCTTATTGGACCAACACTGTCGATGGGATTAGAGTTATGTCACATGAGAAGACACACACAATTAATTTGGACTTAGAAAATTCAAAAATATTACCTCTTAATATATCCTACTTAAGCTAGCCAATTTTCCATATTACATGCAATGGACAAAAACCACATGGAGTGGAGGTTATGTGCTGAATTTTGAACTGTAGGAGGGGTGAAGTGCTAAAGGCTTAAACCACGGGGGACAAATTGAATTTTATCTATATATATTTACTTAATGAATGAATTACACTTTGTACCCTAAAATATTTTAAAATTTTATTTTATTCTCTCAAAATATTAAATTTTTTATATTACATTATCAACATATTAAAAGTATTACAATGTGACATTTCTGTTAGTTTTTATGTCAGTGTCAATGAGTTAGCTTTGGACAGAAAAAATAACATAAATTAATAAAAAGATCACGTTGTAATACTTTTGATAAAAGTATAATAAAAAAATTTAATTTTTGAAAGTAGAAAATGAAAAACTTAAATTCTTTTTCTGGCACAAAGTGCAAAAAACCCTTAATTTTGCCAGCTAGAGCATTCAGTGGCGGTTTGATCTGATACTTCTTGGAAGAGAAATGCAGAGAGCTTTACAGGCCTACGGTGAAGTGTTGAGGCTAGTAAGGCGACTCCCGAAGGACACAAGGCCTTATTATGCCAAGTACGCCAGAGAAAACTTCGTCAATTACAGAGAGGTCGATGCCAACGACGACACTGCACTCAAAGAACTACTCAGTAGGACTTATACCCATTCCCTCTGGGTCCTCAACAAGGTTCATACAACTTCCACACAAACTGACTCACACACACAAGAAAAAAAATCTGTTAATGTGACGAATTGTTCTGTTTAGTAGCATATCCATTTGGATTTTATTGTGGTTGCAGTATTCGGTGGATGAAGGTGCCGCGGAAAAGTTGAAGGTGATTTGCGGTGCTTGATTTTTGAGTTCGCCTGCCATGTGTTTGCGTTTATTTCCCAAAGAGGCAAGTTCTCGACTTCTCTTTATTTGATGTCTTTTTACGGTTGTGAGCTTCGATGGATTGGTCTATATCCCCGGATTATTTGATTCTTGATTGATTAAACGAGTTTGAAACAGCTCACAGATGTCTACTTTGAGAATTTAATCTTGGCAGTGTCCAATAAATTTCCTTGCGCTATTTGCTGCGTTCAATTTGATATTTAAGATGCTGCGAGTTGGTGAGTATGCTTATATTGTCGTTTGGCATGGTGATTTCTTGTACATTGTTATACTATATTGAAACTCGGGATCATTTGAAAATTTTGACCAATTTGTTCATGTGATAAGTTAGATTGCTAGCGTACTGATACAACCTACATGAGCAGACAAAGATTAATCGTGCTCTTTCCTGATGTTTGGTTCATTTCGCAAACTCTTGTGACTCTTGTTGGAAATGTGACAACCATTCGGAATAGGGTACTAGATAAACTCGATGGTTGATGGATTTACTCGGTCTAGAAAGAAAGCTTTAATCCTGGGTTGGGAAGCACAAGCTGTGAAATGATTCATGTTCACAATTTCACTATGGCCAAACTACGACCATTAATGATTTCGATGATGAGTCTTGCTTCCTCAATTGGAGATTCCTTGATTTGATAACCTAAATCAATAACCTCAAAATCATTCTACCGCTCTTATGCTATAAAGAAAAAGTTCAACACCAGCTCCCGTTGTCATAACTATTAATCTGAATCAGCACCGTCGTCATAGTTCTTCCCTCTCTTTCCATGTTCTTTATGTGTGCACGAGGCAAATTTTTTGACATATTCTCGTATGTCAAAGTTGAGGACAATACCTTCTCCGTGGTAGATTAGGGCAAATTCTTGTCGAGATTACTTTTTTCCGGAAACTAGTTCCTTCTCCTTGTTTTTGGAATTTGAGTATTTATTTACCGGTATGAATTCATTCCATTAGCTCGTTTGTAAATTGGATTATCGATTTGCATTAATGCTTAAATGGACAAGATATCATGATTGATTGAGCAGAGGCTATCTAGTCAGAAGACAAATTCTTAGATAAACATATAGACTAGTCGTCCACAAGTTATGCTGCACATGACCTTTTGAGTTGTTTAAGAGTTGTACTCCGATATTAGTTCATCCACTTTTGCGCTTCCGCTCCTGCTCTATAAGATCTAGGTCCTCCCTGTTTCCGTATGTTTTTTATTAATGTTTGTTTTGCTTGGTCTTTTTTTACTTTTCTGTTTCTTGTGGGGATAATAAGCTTGCAAATCTATTTCGCATTCCTGGGTTGTCAGTGTGGGCTGGACCTCGGCCTGTGTGTTCTTGTAATATGTAACAGGCTTGAGCTTTGGTCCCAACTCTGACAGCAGAAATCGGTGTAGTTGTAACCAAGCAGGCTCCCCTGGCCCTTACCTCACAATTTATTATTTTTTTTTTTGAACCAGCACAATTTATTTTTGGAAGAGCTTCTTTTAATGATGAGCACTGCCATGAGATCTAATCATCTGTCTAATTCATTGGATTAATTGTGAATTTTAAGATTGGATGGAAGTCACTTTTAATCTAACAGTTGTAATTGATTAATTCCCTAAATAAGACAACTTAAACTTGACAAAACATTTGAAAATCGGAAATATACCTTGAGGGATAAGATTATAGTACTAAAAATTAATACCCAAAAAAATGTATGTATTAGTTTAATTTATTCCAAACTATTGATCATGGAAATTGATGGGGTCTTGGAATAATAGCCAAAACCCAATCGATGAGTTGCTACTTGGATTAGTGAGTTCAATTGAGTATGAGGTTAACTTGTGAATAATGGAAGGCATAGAGTGTAAGTGGTTCACCTTAGCCGAAAGACTAAGGTTACGTTCACTGTAATGAAGTCTTTTGCTCCTTAAGGTCGTATATTGGGATCAGGTGACAATGCCAAGATTGTTGGCACAGAGCCTTTGCAAGGGCTTATGCTTAGTTCGTTGTGTATCTAGAGCTGAGAAATACAGTGGGGGAGATCCTCCTTTGGTAGGTTGACACTGTTTTATCTATACCAGTCCTTCCTTCTAGGGTTTTCGGTGGCTCCTTCTACCTTTTTGTTGATTCTGTAGGGTTCCTTGTCACAGTCCTGCAACAGTCTCTGTCGTTCGGCGCTGTTATGCCCTCGATTTTTGGATCGTAATGCCTACCACTACTGTCTGTGTTTGAGAGGGTGCAACTGTCACAGACGTCAGAGATGGTCTCCCTGTCTTTTGGACACGTGGCATGGCGGGGTGCTCCTAGGGCGAGGACTTGGCTTCTCGGTACTGGGTTATCCTTTGGCTTGTCGTTGAATTGGGCCTGGGCTGCACTGCTGGCCCTCTGGTGCCGTTGGACTCTCTTTTTTCGGCCCTTTCTGCTCTTCAACGTGGACTGATTGGGGTTCTCCCTTTGAGTTAATAAACAGGCGAGGATCTTCTGAGTTTATTGGACTCTAAGGTTATGGCGGCTCATGCCTAAAATTTCGCCCTTATCAGAAATAATAAGATAAATTACTCATATATAAATTAATTGGAAAAAATAGAATACAATACCAAAACATAAAGGGTAAATTACAATATACGGTCTTGAAGTATGTAACTAATTTTTATTTGGTTCTTGAAGATCCAGTTCCAACAATCAAATCGGTAGAATTTTAATTGAGTTTCAATTTTGTCTTTGCATCAAAATATTAATTTATTATGACATAATGGTATTTTGTGACCAATACATAACTTGGGCAAAGATGCATATTTGTTTGGTGAAAAATCTGAGACTCGTAGATTAGAATATTTTACTTTATTTTATCTGATTTTGAGAAAAAAGAAAATAACAAATTTGAAAAAAGATACAAGGTGAGAATTTGAGAGATAATGTGAAATAAATAGAGAAATACATCTCTATTTTTTGTTTGATAAATATATCCTTATGGACAAGTCCCACGCTGTCTTTCTGTCAAAACAAATTAATAGATTAGAATAAGAGATTAGGATTGAAACTGGGCTAAAATTTTAAAAATGTAGTTGTTTCGGTTGAAACTGTAAAGATCAAATAAATGCTATCTGCATACATTAAATGTATAAATTATAAATTATCCAAAAGTAAACTTTTGGTAACATAGATATATCCCAATTTTAGGAGCAAATATTAGGTGCAACGGTTACATCAAATTAACATTATCACGTAGTGTAACCGTTAAATGAAAATGCACCAAAAAAAAAAAAAAGACTTTACTCATTTAAATAAAGGTTAAATGCAAAAAAACAAAAAACCCATATATTTAGGGTCATTTACACATAATTTCCTAGGAGTTTTAATTGTTATATTAAGTCCCCTTAACTTAAAAATAAGAGCAATGCTACAAGCCCTTCTCTCCCTTCAAAAAATGGATGGGTTATGTAGCATTTTTCTAAAAATAAAGTGTTACCCTTCTTCTATCTCAAGCCCTTCTCACCCTCCTTCTACACACCCTTTCTCCCTTCCTCACTAAAATCCATCCATTGAAACTCTCTCTCTCTACCCCACTAAAACCCACCTCTTCCAACTCTCCCTTCCTCACCGAAACACACCCCCTATAACACTCCCACCTCACTGAAACTCCCCTATCCTAACCATCTCATCTCTCTTTCTCTCAAACTCTTCCACCAATTCAATATAATCCACAATAAATTATCATATACCCATCAATCAAAACACAAAAGACAACAAATATGCAATCGATTTTTTGTATACCTCAAGAATAAGCTTGAAATGCTTAATGCTCCGTGTCGAGTTACAATCAAATTTGTGTCGAGTTTGAGTTGTGTTATTGTGTCGAGTTAAAAATTTTCACCTCTAGTTAAGATGAATAAAATATTTTTTTAAATTTTAAATTTTTATTTTTTTTAATTTTTTATTTAAAATTTTTAAAGTATATATATAAATACATATTTTATCATTGTATTTTTATATGAAATTAATGTATACATAATAAATAGACAAATAAGATACATTTCAACACAAATAATTAACTTTTCATCCATTTTTCTTTCGATTTTGGAGGGATTGATTTTGATAAGTTGGAAAGAAAGTTAATCCCTTCACTTTTCCATCATTTCTATTTTTCTTCCTTACCAAATATGATGTTTTATTTATTCATCTAACTTTCTATCCTTCCAATTTTTCATCCTTCTATTTTTTTATTAGCATAAATGAAAGGGAGTAAGCGGGAGTCGATGAGATAGAAATATGGTGGTGGTTGTGATGGTGAAGAAAAAGCTTTAAGATGGTGGTGGGTTGGAGTTGTGTGTTCGTGTGTCTGTGTGAGAGAGAGATGACTGAGTAGGGGTGAGCTGGCATGGGGGAGGTGCTGCGGGGGTGGGTTTTGCTACGGGAGTGGGCTGCGATAGTTGTGTTGCAGGTGGTGGATTTCAATGGGATGGCTAAGAGGGGGGTGGGCTGGCATGGGGGAGGTGCTGTGATGACAGGTTTTGCTGCGATAGTGGACTACGGAGGTGGTGGGGTTCGGTGGAGAGAGAGAGAGATGTTTGGGTTGGGATGAGGTTGTTAATCGGGCTTGATTTGAGTTCAACTTGGGTTCAACTTATTCAGATTTGATTCGTTTTTTAAATGAGTTTGAATTTGAATAAATTTTTAGACTTGTTTAGAAAATGAGCTTTATAAGCTCGGTTCAAATTTGATAAACTCAACTCGTTTATGTGTAAATATTCAAGTTCGACTTATTTTTGGCTCGTTCAGGTTTGGCTCATCTCTTAAACTAGTCGAACTTAAACATTTTTTTAAGTTCGATTAAGAAACAAACTTTTCAACTTCGGTTTAAACGGTATAATACGAATGATTTTGAGAAAGATATTAATGACCGTTGGATAAATTTATATTAGACCTTCGAATAAATTTATTGAAGCATATCATATTTTGTATTATAGAATAATCATCCATATAAACAAATTGAATATAAATCTTAGTTTTTTTTATACGAAAGAGCAATGTTACATGAATTTAAAAAATAAATTTAAAAATTAAATTTGATAATTAGATTTCAATATGAGTGTTAGTATTTATTAGAATCCATTACCTATTCAATAGTTAAAATTTATCAAATTTAATTTTTAAGTTGATATAATTTATAGCAATGGTGATTTCATGTGTACTTGTGTACAATACCAGAGAGAGTGGCACTTTGTGTAAATAATGAATATAGCGACCCTCTTCCCGGAGCGTGGAAGAAAGCAAGATAGAAAGCTGTGGGTGTCGGAAGATGCAGTATCCGAGGAAGCAAATGTCTGGTGCTTTTTTTAACCTTTTTTTGTCATTATGTAGGATTTCTTACGTTTCCCCAAACACAATGCAAGATTTTCCACACGTGTCCCTTTTTTGGCTCTAATTCCCACGTATCTTCTGGCTGTTGCATTTTATTTTTTGGGTTGTGTCTTTTAGTATGGTAACTGTCCGAAAAGTCACCAAAGTGTCTATAAGTATTCAGTTTCATTTCCATTATGCATCAATTCATTTTTGACATTAAGGCAAACATTAGTTCATTACAGTCTGCATATCAGCATTAAGACAGTGTCTTGGAGAGTACTGAACATAAATTTTGGTTTACTGAATGAGTAGATTTGAGTGTTATTTTTGCTTGTGTAAAGATGATTGTATCTTGGGAGGTAGACGCTCGATATTCCATAAACACCGTGTGTGAAGGCGAAATCTGTCTTAAGGACATAGTGTCAAACACTAACCTTGATCTACATCAATTTCAATGACAGTTCTTGTTCTGCAACCAGATTAGTACTCCATCCGTTCCTAAATATCTGTCGTTTAAGGTTTTTGCATAAAAATTAAGGAAGCTATTAAATAGCTCTAATATGAGTAAAAAATAATTGCACAAGACTAAAATACCCTTATTCAATACGTATTGGGAAGGAAAAAAATATGAAAAATACTTAGCCTACATTTAATTTATTAAACACTTATTAGAAAACAGAGATAAGGGTAAATTTGGAAGAAAAAATATTAATTATGCTTTGGTTTCATAAAATGACAGATATTGTGGAACAAAAAAATTTGGGTAAAACGATAGATATTTAGGAACGGATGAAGTATTTATATTAATTTGGCATAAAGTTACATGAAACTTTTTCGTGTACTCTTTTGTTTCTGTGTAACTCTTTACTGTTACTATTGCGTAAGACTGTTGTAATTCTTTTCTTGTAACTCGTTCGTGTAACTTTTTTTTTACTGTTTTGTTATATATTATATAGTTCAAATCAAAAATTTCAATATATAATTTTGTAATATTTGAATACCACAAACAACAAGGCTTACTTTGAAGATCCAAAAATCCACTTGAATATATCTTGTATGATCGTGTATTTGAAGATCGGTTAGGGCTGAAGAAATGAAGAGCAGAAGAAGAGGACAAAGAGTTAGAAAAATAAAAAAAAGCAGCATTTGGAAGAGAGAAAAGAGGTTGAGGAGTGAGGAGAGGCGGTGGGAAAGTGTTCTCAAGAAGAAGATGAGGTATAGCGTTCGTGAATTGAGGGATTTTATATATATATATATATATATATATATATATATATTTATTTATTTATTTATTTTTTTAAAGGACAAAATTATTTTGTTATATTATTAATAATACTGTTTGAACGGTTCAGGTATTTCAGATTATGAACTGAACTTATCCGTCATGCGAACCGATTCAATCGGATAATGGTTTATAACTTCTGCAGGCTGAATTAGAAGCATTTTTAGCCATCTATTTTCATTCGGAAGGGTCAGTTATAAATCGGGTGGTCGTATTTTCTGGGTTTGTTTGCACAGCCCTACCCAATTGTCAGACCTTGGTGCTCGAGGTTGAAAGCTGTGCGTTGAATACTCAGCTTCATTTAATACCCAAAAAAGAAAGAAAAACAACACATCTTCGTGGGGTCCACATCCCCGGACAATGAAAAATATTACTTTTTTTTGAAAAAAAAAAAATTACTTGGACTCCGAAATTTAACACGAAAATGATATTTTTATTGTTAAACTTGGTAAGTTAAACTGTATAAAATTTAATTAACTCGACCCAAATTCTACCTTGTCCAAAGACCACGAACCCAATAAAGGATAATGTCAACAATATCACGTGGTATAATTGTTTATTAATAAATGACCAAATATAAATGTGAGTCTCACAAAATTTATAATCACTCATGTAAGGAATTTAGATTTTATAAAACTCATTTACTCCTTTTTTATCTTTTTGTTAAATGATAACATCATTGTTAGTCTGATAGAGTCGTGTCACCCTTACATTTAAGCATAAGAAGAAAATTTCAACCACTCCTTTTGATTTATTTTTCTATTACAAAAATATTATTGACATACCTTTTAATTTCTATTTAAATATAATTGATATTACCGCTATTAAACTACCATTTATAATAAAAATAAATTATCTAAAATATCAAAATTATTCTTACATAAGCTTCAAACAATAATTCTACACAAAATTCGAGTCAATTAAAATTTATTTTTTTACATATTATAATTTGAGCTGATTAAAATTTAATTTGAGTTAATTAAATTTTATTTTTTTTACGTATTAAAATTTGAGCCTATTAAAAGTCTTTTACGTAGCCAATTTGAACTCTACTTGAACTGTTAGTTTTGATTAAAATTTGTTTCGAATTGATTAAAATTTATATTTTTTTATTTATTAAAATTCAATTCAAGTTGATTACAATTTGTTTTTTACATATTAAAATTTGAGTCAATTAAGTTTATATTTTTTTATGTATCAAAAATTGTACTGATTAAAATTTGATTTGAGCATCGAATAAAATTTTAATCGGCTCAAATTTTAAAAGGTAAGAAAATATAATTTATAATCAACTTAAATTTTAATGTATAAAAAATAAATTTTAATTAGCTCGAATCAAAGTTTAATTTGCCTGAATTTTAATACGTATAAAAATTTTAAAAATAGAGAGAGTTTCATTAAAAATATGTCTATTTAGAGGAGTGTGGATGTAGTTTTTTTCAAAATATATCATGACAATTTAATAAAGTTGTATTCTAGTTAATACTTTTAATTTGACTGGAGGTATCATTGAAGATTCAGAAAATAGAAAGGATATCCTTAATACTCTGTTTGATACGATGGAAAAGTAGGAGAATAGAAAGTTGAAGGGATAAATAAAACATCATATTTGGTTAGGAAGGAAAGTAGTAAGATGAAAAAGTGGATGAATTAACTTTTCTTTCAACTTACCAAAATCAATCCCTCTAAAATCGTAAGGAAAATGGATTATTTGTGTTGAAATGTATCTTATTTGTCTATATATTTTATGTATACATTAATTTCATATAAAAATACAATGGTAAAATATGTATATATATTTTAAAAAAATTTAAAAATTAATTTAAAAAAATAAAAAATAACAAATAAAACAAATAAAATTTTAAATTTAAAAAAATATTTTTCCATCTTAATTAAGGGTGAAAATTTTCGACTCAACACGATGATACGACTCGAACTTGATACGAAAATAAATAAATCAACTCGCAATTCGATACGATAGATTTAGTTAAATGAGTTAAGTTAGGTTTGATTAATATTCGATATAAACTTGTAATGACTCAATACGAATCTGACACGACGCGATTCGACTTTATTGTCACCCTTAATCTTAGCCAGCACAAAAAAATAAAAAAATAATCATTTTTATTTTTCATCCATCCAACCAAACACAAAGGAAAGAAAGTGAATTCTTCCTACTTTCCATCTTTGAAGGATAGAAAGTGTATCCCTCGTATTTTTCATTCTTCTTACTTTCTATCTTCTCTGTCAAACGGAGCATAAAAATATGATAAATTAGAAAGGGTATGGTTGAAATTTTTCTAAGTATAAAAATCATAGTTGGTTCTTAAATTTTATTTTCGATTTTAATTTATTGCATGACCTTTTAATTGTTAAAATTTAATCTCTTAACTATCAATTTTCGTTTTTATTTAAGTCATTCTATCAATTTTTATTGTTAAATCAATTAGAGACTAGTTCAATCTATCCATTTCATTGTAGATGTAACGGTAAAAGTGGACATAATGACTTAATTGATACAAAATTAGTAGTTAAAAATTAAATTGAGATAATTAAAGAATTAAATTAAAAATCGAAGATAAAATTGAAAGAACTACTATAATTTTTACCATACATTCAATGTTTCTCCCAAACTAGGAAACCGGGTTTGGTAATTGATGCTTTGGAATTTGGGTGGACAAACCATGGTTTTCTCGGGCCAGGTGGGTTTGAAGTTTGACTGAGACGACAATACCAAAGCCTTGAAATGCAAGTAACGGCCGTAACGCCAACCACACAGAGAAAGAGGAGAGAGAGAGCAGCAACAAGTGTAAAACAACACCTTGCTGTGCTGAGCTAGCCATATCTGTCTCATCCTTTTTTACTCCAAAGAAGCTTCCTTTCCTGTTCCCATTGCCTCACTCTAAAACCCACTCTCTCTCTCTGTCTCTGGGTCTATACATTTAATCAAATCACTCACTCACTCACTCACTCACTCTCTCCCTCTCTCTCTCTCTCTCTCTCTCTCTCTCTCTTTATATATATATATATATCTATCTATGGCGGAGAAAAAGGACTTTGATGGTGGCAAACTGGGAGGAGGGTGTTTTTCGCAGCTACTGTTCTCCGATGAAGATGTGGGTCTTGATGCCGATGGGTGTTTCAACTATACATCCTCATTTTCTTCTGTAAATCCTCCCAAAATGCTTTGTTTCGGGGGAGATTGTGGGAATGAAACTGATTTGGGTGGGTTTTCTGAAACCCCCAAAACTGCTCAGAAATCTGGAGTTACATGCAGCGATTCATCTTCAACATCTTCAACTAATAACAGCAACACCACCACCTCCATGCCCAAATCAAATGTTAGTTCCATGCCAAAAAAAAAAAATCTGTGATGGGTTTGTGAAAATTGTTTGGTAAAGGACAAAAGTAAATGTTGTAGATTGTTGATTTTGCTTTGATTGCTTTTGTTTTTTTTTTCTCTTTGATTTTCTTGTGTAGAAAAAACGAAATGGGTCAGGGAATGAATCGGGTCTAAGGTTGAGCTCTGGTCCCGGAGCTCCGGAAGGAAGAAAGAGAAGCTGCAAGAAAACCAAGTCGGAAAACTCATCGGAAAACGGGCATGCAAAGGTCACCTTTGCAATACAT
Source organism: Ilex paraguariensis (assembly GCA_963454935.2). NCBI lineage: Eukaryota > Viridiplantae > Streptophyta > Magnoliopsida > Aquifoliales > Aquifoliaceae > Ilex > Ilex paraguariensis. The sequence continues at coordinate 1,101,723 of CAUOFW020007946.1, read as the reverse complement.
AAGATTTATTTATTTCTTATTTCGTTTGTTTTTTTTTGGGTACTTTTTGGAATTGTTGATACCTGATTGTTCTGAGTTTTTGAGTGATTCAGGTGAAGAAAGAGAAGCTTGGAGAAAGGATCACTGCATTGCAACAACTTGTATCACCCTTTGGCAAGGTTAAAATTTACAATATTGGATTAATTTAATTATTTCTTATGCATGTAAAATAGTTAATTCACTTAAGTTTACAAAAGAGGAGTTTGGTGTTCTTTCTTTTTACTCTAATTATTAGAATAATATCCCATGTTTTATTCTATTTAACCACCATAATGTCTTCGGTTTGACATATTTTCACCATATTCACGTGGAATCCATTATTTATATGTTGATCTCTTTATTCACGTGCGATAGGTGTTCTATCATTGAGTAAAATTATATGAAAAAGTAATACAGCGGGTGTAAATTGCTTCTCTCTCTTTTATGTTTAACCACATTTAACTTGCCCTCTAGTATATTTAGCTACTTATATAGTTTTTCCCTCTACTATATTTAACCACCTATACCTTCCCTTTTATAATATTTAATCATCTTGATTTATTTATTTTATTTCATTTCTGCTTATTGTTATTATTATTATTTTTTGGTACACCCCTTTTTTTATCCAATCAAAGCAAAAAAGATATAAAGTTCAAGTTGAACTTACAACCCATGTTGTACCCTCAAAGTGTGAGTTCGAACCTCGATGTCCTCTGTCCCCCTTCCTCTAATAGTGGTCCACAAAAAAAAAAAAAAAAAAAAACTAATATAAATGGTTGAACATGCATCAACAGATTATGAACAATTCTATATGAATCTTATATGTATTTTTTCGATAAGTATTTCGTACTGTTGAAATTTTATTTTATGGTATAATTAAATTTTAATTTTTGGAAACATAATACATATGAAATTAAGTAATGGGTGTGCAGACAGATACAGCATCAGTGCTTCATGAGGCGATGGGATATATCAGGTTTCTGCAGGACCAGGTTCAGGTCTTGTGTTCTCCTTACTTGCAACGTCTGACTTCCTCGCCCCACCTCCTTGTAAGTACTTTTTTTTTTTTTTTTCCAGAGTTCACGTTTAATATTTGAATTAACCACCTTTTTAAAAAAAAAAAGTTAATTTAATTACTTTGTTTTACTTTCTATGGTTTAAGTAATTTTTCGAGTGAAAAAATACTTTCGTTAAAAGAGGGAAGCGTCATCGATTAATCTTTAAGGATCGAGATCTTTACGTAGGCTAGTATATTCTCCTAATATTACAAGATGTTACAGTTTGGCTGGTGAATAGTAAGACAAATGAGTACTTGGTAGTGTGTTGTTACAAACGTGTGTTTGTGTTACGCCCAGACAAAAGGTCAAAACTTCTGGTGTTTGGGAGGACTTGGGCATAAAAGACTGGTCGATTGCACAAGATGTTGTGATACTTGACATGACAGTGTTGTACACTTAACTAGGTTGGTGAACCTTAGCCTTGATACTAGGCATAATTGGGGCCTACCATCGAAAATAATGTATGGATGGGTGAGTCTTGTTGATTTTTTTTCAACTTAGTTCATTTTGAAAAATTGTAGCCCAGCATTGCCAACCGGTTGGGCCAGCCTGTTGATCGACCACCATGCTCAACCCATGGGTTGGGCTGATGGTCTTTTTTTATTTTTTTGGTGGGATTTTTTTTTCTGGTAATTATAAAAAAAAAAGTGAGAGCAAAAGAGAGCCCTTAGAGATTATCTCGATAGACTTTCACTAGTGAAGTCATGAGACTCCTGACCCTTGTCCGTTACACCTTTTGAGAATGAATCTAGCTTGGCACCTAGTCTCGATGTGGACTATAAGATTCGAAGTTTTAATTTCAAGATGAAAAATTCTATCGATACTCACCTGAACCACCCTACTCGGTGGTAGATTGGTAACCGATTGGTGTGTTGTTGATAAGGCTATACATTGCGCAATTTTTACAAGGAAAGGACAACCCCCAAGTCTTGCCCTTAGGCTGTTGTTAAGGATCTTTAACAGATTGTTCATTGGGTCAGTCTTAATGCACTTATTATTTTAAAACTTTTCTTGACTTTTTTCTTCAAACTCAACATAATTTTTATTTTTTCAAAATTTTGATGGGTCACTGTGCCAGGGCTAATTGGGCTTCCCTGAGGGTCTTAATGGGCCCTCCTATGGGTTCTAGTGGACAAAAAATGAGCCGTGGCCCTACCCATCGAGCTCATGAGTTGCTTGCATTATGGATTGGTTTTGGTATTATTAATTAACTATGAGTTTTTAAATTGCAAATTAATAATCCAATGCTTTTGGTTTGTGGATAATTAGACGGGTCTCATGTTTGAAGTGTTGTCACAGTTTGCAAGATTTTTAATTAGTTAGGATGGTTCTAATTAAGGGGCAAAAAGAAAGAGAATGAACAAAAAAAGGAAAGAAAAATAACCAGAAAATTAATGTTTCATTGGTGAAATATAATGACAATCAATTACATATCGCCACCATGGGATAAGCAAAAAAGTAACTATGATCCTTGGGGAGCTTTTAGATTAGGTGTCTGTCATTTCTTGTTAAAATTGCCCTCTTTTATTTGAAAAGTGAATTGCATATACTTTTTTTTCCTCAGAAAGTGAATTAAACACGTTAAAATGAGTGTTTTAACAATATTTTTTTTAAAAGAAAAATACTTTTCAATCTAATGCTTTCTAGATAAGAATTCTTGTATTGTTTTTGCTTAAATGCTTAGCCAATTCCTATCTTTTTGTTATGTAATTTACATGTTGAAATTCTTTGATTAACAAAGTAAAAGATTATTATATAAAAATAACAAATTAGGAACTCCATCGATCTTCCATTTTTCTTGTCATTTTTTCTTTTTTGGTTTGAAAGTTGACTGATGGGGACCCACCAATTCATCAAGCACTTCTTTCGTCAAAAATTTCAACTCCCAGGTTATCCACCTTAGGGATCAACTCCAAATGCGGTATTTTGTTAGTGATCTTCTCAGGGCTTTGGTTTGTCACATATTTTTGAATTTCATATTTTTGTATATTCATAAAAAAAGTTGTTTTTACAAATCACTTACCTTAAAAGTGTGGTTGTACCTAATGATTTTCAACTGTGCATTGGGGTGGGCAGGAGGGTGGAGAATGCGAATCAAGGAAGGATCTGTGGAGCAGGGGTTTGTGTCTGGTTCCGATACAGTGCACCCTACAAGTAGCAGAAACCAATGGTGCTGATTTCTGGTCACCTGTCACTAAGAATAACCTTTCATCACAGCTCTGAAACCATTCCAAATCTCTCTCTCTTTCTCTGTTGTTCATGGCTGCCTACTTGAAACTAGTAATTTGATACATGCATGCAATATATTTTGATGAACATGACGAAGGGTGGTCAAAAAAGGACTGAAGAGAAGTGTTTTTGAATGCCCTTTCTGGGTGTACAGAAAGGGGTAACTGCTTGTTGAGTAAATATTGGGTGTAGCTGTGACATTACGTCATCATTGACACACGATGTCACTATCCAATAATAAACCGACAAATAAATAATATGAATCCCACTTGAGTGGTCGCTAAATCACATGACAGTGTGGTTATTAGAATCTATGAGATTCATGTTGTGATCGTGCAGCAATTATGGTGAATAGTAATGAATCAAACAATTAAGAAAACAGGAGAAAATAACACACAGAGATTTACGTGGTTCGGCAATGTGCCTACATCCACGAGAGCGAGCGGTCGTTCTTTTCCATTCTTGAAGTAGGGTTACATCTTAAGTATTTATATAACTATAATATGGACGTATTTATAAAAATACCTTGTATCGTATCGCGGGGGCGTTGCCCCCGCACCCTCAACTAATCAGCATCCCCTTTATATAAATCCCGCAAGGTAGATGCTGTCGCGAGCTCCGCTCCGGCATCTGTTTCCTTGTCATTATGTACACAGCAAATATGAGCCACACATACTCTAACAATTCACTTATTTATTTGTAAGTTTATTATTGGACGGTGACACAACGTGACAATGATCACGTGGTGGGTTTGAAAAAAGGATTGGAATGTTTATGTTTAACATGTCATTTTGGAAGAATGAGAGTGTTAAAAGACTTGGCACACCATGTGTAGGGTTTTTTAGTCTTTACCAAATGCCAAAATGACCGGGTAGTCAAGTTTGATGGATTGGTTGATATGAGCCATTCGATCCACAGCCATATTCGATTTTGCACCAATAGGTATCTCAATACATACATACAACTGCAAATGGATGGAGATGGATCGAGTATGATCCGTTTTTTCCGTTCTATTTCCTTTACAAACTTTACAACATAAAGAACTGCAAATGAACAGTGAAATCTAATTATAAAAATAATGAAATGAAGATGATCTTAGGTCCTTTTAATGAATATAACTAAAGACAAAACATATTGATTATTGAAACAACATAAAATGATTTTTTTTGACATGTTCTGTACATTTGACAATGAAAACCCTTGTCTGTTCAGGGAGTAAATATTCTTTAAGAAAGTTAGAAAATGGATAAAGTAAATTCTTTTTCTTTACATAGAATATATTATAGGGTAAAATATATTTTTACTCGTGTGTAGAGTGTCTATTTAATCCTTAATCTTTTAATTGTATCTATTTAATCCGTAAGATTTTTAATTTGTATTTATATGGTCCCATCAGAAACGTCCGTAAAAAAATCATTAATGTCTTTGGTCACGCTTTAATTACGTGGGACCAAATAAACACAAATTAGGAACTTTATAGACCAAATAGATATAAAATTAAGAACTATAAAATTATCGCGTGACTAGAACCGTCACGATTTTCTTACGAATGTTTGGGATTGAACACGTAGATAAAAATTAGGTATTTTAGGGATTAAATAGACACAATTAGAGGATTGAAGACCAAATAAACACTAAAAACATAATTTTGGACTAAAAGTGTATGTTATCCTGTATTATATAAATAACAATTATTAAATTTTATGACACTCGTGCGCCCATATATTCACTTGTTAATGGACGGTTATATCAAGTGATATTGGCATTGCAGACAAGGTGTAATGGTTATATCAAGTGACATTGGCATTGCAGACAAGGTGTAATCGTTACGCTCAATATTTTGTACTGTTCATGATGTTTTGAGAACGAGGTCCCATGATTTATTCTGGTGATAGTGCAGTTCTTCAACGTAGTCTTTACTAAATTGTTTGAATGACTTGCCTGCCACGGCATCCTCATTTGAAATGGACAAAAAAAAACACCCACTTTATAATGTAGGTAAGTCATTCATCTATATAAAAATCATAATGCAAAAAGCTCACACACCAGAAAAAGAACAGCAATCAAGAGCAAATGACTCGCGAGATCTTCTTTATCTATTTTCTGTTAATGTTAGTAGCCATGCAAGGAAGCCATGCAGTGAATTACACTGTGAAGAACACGACTCCCACAACCCCAGGTGGTATCAAATTCACAAAAGAAATCGGAATTGCATACAGCAAGCAAACACTGATATCCTCCACCCACTTCATATGGAGGCTCTTTCACCAGAACTCCACGGCCGACCGGAAAAATGTGCAACGAGTGAGCGTTTTCATCGACGACATGGGCGGAGTGGCGTGGACTAGTGGTGACGAGACACACGTTAGCGCCAACTATATGGAAGATTACTCCGGTTATGTCGAAATTATTTTGTTTACACATTAGCTCTCATATGATCATATCCCTTGTTGGAATTTATTTATTCAAACTAGCTCTCATAGAATTGTTCGGGACATAATTAAGAACACAGGCCAAAGAACTATATTGATGCATTATGTATGGTCAACTGATAACCGGTTACATAAAACCTATCTTATTTATGGGATGAGAACTATTTAGGATGTTATTAATTCATTTTTTATCCATTATAGAATTCTCACGTGTCATATCCCAACAGGTGATGTTAAAACGGAGATCACCGGAGTACAGTATCATGAGAACACACACGTATGGCAGTGGGATGGTAATAGCACTGCTAATGGAGGGTTGATTGAAGGGATTGCTGATTATGTGAGGTTGAAGGCCGGTTTAGCGCCTAGCCATTGGGTGAAACCCGGCGAAGGAGATAGTTGGGACCAAGGATACGATGTTACAGCTCGGTTTCTAGATTATTGTAATAGTTTACAAAATGGGTTTGTTGCAGAGCTAAACAAGAAGATGAGAACTAGATATAGTGATGACTTCTTTTTTGATTTGCTGGGCAAGACAGTTGATCAGCTCTGGAGTGACTATAAGACTAAATATCCGCCAAGTTAATGTATTTGGCTATATGTTTGTGTGTGTATGTATATTGAAGTGGTCTACTAGTGATTTGTATTGAACTAAATAAGTTGAGAGAATGGAAGACAAGTACACATTATTTCTCACAGAACTGAGTTCACAAGCCATCAACTTTGGTAGTAATGTGGAAGTGTTTTTCTACCCTTTTTTGAAAACAAAATTGATGTTTCACATGCGAAGGAAGAGAGAACAATTTGTTGATGTTTTATATTAAAGCAGAATCGATGTTTCACATGAATGCATTCTCTCCTAACCAAAATCCCGGGCACACGCGTATGCGCACACACACATGAAGAAGCATTGATATTCGACCACAAAATCTGACCTAATAATATAGCAAGTGATATGTGCCAATATCATTAGCTAGATTAGACAAGTATATTTCTTTTTTTGGAAGATCAACTAGTTTTGGTGCAAAAATTTAATGTTTTCTTGAACTCATCTCCTACCCTCAACCTACTGAATGAGAAAAATATTTGTATGTACTTAAATACTTAACCCAACTTTAATTCAAATCCGAACTCTTCAATCCGCGTATTGTTAATGTTTAAATTTTTTAACTTGCGAATTACAATTCTCATTGGAAAATAAACGACCAATTTGAGGATTTATAATTATGTGTTCAATGACTTTCTTAACGGGCGTTGAGAAAGTTTTTCATGTGGAGGCCCTCCTTTACATTGTGCTATCAATTTAATGGGTAGGCCCTCCTTTACAGGCCTAAATGGTCAGAGACCTAAGCCCATTCCCTGCCGTGTAGCAGTTGGAGAACTGTCGGGCTATGGGCCATGGTATGTTTTATATTAATGACTTTCAAATAATATCATTCTAAAATAATTAAGGGTTAGTGTCTTTAATTATATTAATTATGTATAAATAATTTTATTCTAAAATAATTAAGCTACAAATAAGAAAGGAAAACAGTTTTTTTTGGTTTGGTTTGACAACAAAAACCTAGGGCATGTTTGGTTTGGTTTTCAAAAATAGTTTTTTATTTTCAAAATATTAAAAACAAGAAGATGCTGTTTATTTAGATTTTTTATTCTCTAATTTTTTGAAAATTTTGGGAAATGAGATGTGATTTTAGATAACAACAAAATGATGTTTTCTGAGTTTTCAGACTAAAATAAAAAACAAGGAAAACAGCTTATCATCTTTAATAAGGTTCACCTATCAAACTTCCTTAACAGCAAAATGCATTTTTTTTCTTTCAAGTATAAAAGCCATTCATTACCTGTTTTCTCCATCTCCTCTATGTGTGTGTGTGTGTGTGCAACGAGGCTGTGCAACGAAAACAAAGATCTTCGACGAAAACGAAGACGAAGATAGAGATCTTCGTCTCCTCTGTGTGTGTGTGCAACGAGGCTGTGCAACGAAGACAGAGATCTCCAGCAAAAACAAAGACGAAGATAGAGATCTTCATCTCCTCTCTCTTGTTGGGATAAAATTCTATAATTTTACAAATATTAATTAACAACATAATTATAAAAACACAATATAAAAAGAATTCAATCAAATATATAATATAATAATATGCAATTAGAATAGTATAAAATAGACAATAATAAATTAGAAATAGTTAGCCTGTGATATCTAGGAGGCGTGTGATCACTGTCCTAAAACAACTATGCCTCCCCACGTGAAGGTACTAACATACATATGCAGCTCCAAGATCCAACCCAAATATACTCACAGTAGCACCTCCTCAGAGGTCACGTCTACTGGAAGGTTGGGATGAACTTGACTCGAATTGAAGTTGCCCAAAAAAAATAATTGAAAGATACATATACAATATATATGAAAAAGAATACATACTAAAAAACAACATCCTCCCATTATATCATTTGAGCTCCTTTTATATATATTAGAGAATGCTAGCTATTAGAGGCTTTAAAAGTCCAACATCTAGTAACCCCGATCATATAAAGGCATTCAAATATCCAATTCAAACAAAATATAATTACTCATTTAAATCATATAAAAAACCAATTAAATCCTAAATTAAAAGTGATCCATTAAAACATATAAATTAAATGAGAAATTTTAAATCTTTTATTTTATTTTTTTCAACAATCCCCCACAAGTTTTAATATTTTGAATAACAATGATAAATATAATTTTATACACATATACATATAAGCATAAAATGAACATAGAAAAATTAGGATAACTATAATATTGTGTAATGAGTGTAGGTGTTTTTCGGACTTGAACCATCACTTAGTGTTGACAACCTCCCTCTGAAGGATCATAGTAACCAAAAGCTTGAACTAAACCCTTTGAGCCAGAGTTTAACTATCACACACACAGTACCAATATTGGTTAGGATTCGCAGATCAGTGCGTTTAATGGTCATTCACTTGATCTTGATTCTCATGAGAGTTTCTAGATAATAGCCCAATTCTCATAATCGCGGCCTCACGACTACTCTCACTTAGGTGAGCTCTCCAAGGATACATGTGCACAATACCCTACAAGAGTGTTCTTGTCTCGGTCTCATTCAGGATAAAATCTTGCTTTATCGTCACATTACATATGCACCTCTGCCATAGGGATGAACATGAAAATATTTTCTTTTAGGATATTTTCTCAACAACGGTACTAATGAGTCACACAGTATGAATTATTTCTACCCATTGAACTTCCTTCATGGGGTCCCCAATCACAGAAGTTGGGTTACCTCCCTAGGTGACTCCTTTGCGGGCTTAGGCTCATCTCCCTCGATAATTATTCTTCTCAGATGAATATTCCGCTCACGTGCACGCCTTCCTAATTCCTTGTTGCATGGATTTGTCCTTTTCAATATCACAAAACACAATCAAATGCATTAAAGTAAGGACTTCCTTCCATCATTATACTTCCACTGGGGGCAAGCCTTAACAATTTGCTAATATATATATTAGCACATTAAAATATGTAATCTCGAAATTTGAGATAATAATTAATTCAGGATAACTTCAATAATTCCCCCCCCCCCCCAACATTGTTGGAATACCTAGCCCAATGGTAATATCTCATATTGGATGATCTTAGTTCAAGGAGTGTTTTTGAATGAGTGAACTTTAGGGCTTGCATATACACAAAACATTATACACAGAGCACAACTATGCTTTGAATATAGGGTTAATCTCATTTTACACCCCGAAAGATAGTTCGAATATTAATTTGTACCATCAAAGAGCAAAAATTTTAATTTACACCCTCAAAGATAAAAATTTGTATCAATGTGCACCCCAAAGATCAAAAATCTCAATTTGCACCCTCAAAGATAGAAATTTATATCAATGTGCACCCTAAAGATAAAAAATCTCAATTTGCACTCTCAAATATAGAAATTTGTATCATTATGCACCTAAAACTAAATTGATAAATTATACCTAGATCCTCTCATGTTTGTCACTTAATCATTTGGACCTCTTTACATTTAGAATATTACTCCTACATCTCATGACATTTATGCACGTACAACGTGTAACCCATTTTCATTGATATCCGTTAATATAACCGTTAAAAAATATAATTTTATCCTAATAAAAAATTATAATTTCATATTATCCTTATTTTATGGGTCCAATATACTCTAAATTTTAAAATCAAGCTTACCATTTGAATGTCTAATAAAATGTAGATATTTATATAATGTTTTTCATATTTTCCTTTTTATAAATATCTACATTCTATTAGACATTCAAATGGTAAGCTTGATTTTGAACTTTAGAGTATATCGAATCCACAAAATAAAGGGTAATATGAAATTATAATTTTTTATTATGATAAAATTATATTTTTTAACGATTATATTAATAGATATCAACGAAAAGTGGTTATGTTTACAAATGTACAAACGTCATGAGATGTAGAGGTAATATTCTAAATGTGAAAGGGTTCAAATGATTAAGTGACAAATATGAGGGGATCTAGGTATAATTTATCAATTTAGTTTTAGGTGCACATTAATACAGATTTCTATCTTTGAGGGTGCAATTTGAGATTTTTGATCTTTGAGGGTGTACATTGATACAAATTTCTATCTTTGAGGGTGCAAATTGAGATTTTTGATCTTTGGGGGTGTACATTGATACAATTTTCTATCTTTGAGAGTGCAAATTAAAATTTTTAATCTTTGAGGGTATAAATTGAAATTTGAACGATCTTTTGAGTACAAAATGAGATTAACCCTTGAATATATATACTGCAATTGCACTTATAGCACTCATGCTTACTAATAGTCTAGAAAAATGGCATGCATCCGATAGCTTTAAATGAGTCTACTTAATTAAGATGTAACTCTCACCTTTATTAAATTTCTCAAAATTTCTAAAGCATCACTTTTGAGCTACACATATAGGATCATATAAAGAATATTAGCCCACATTGCAAGATTTTTCAATCTCACAAAGTTATACAGATCATTTTTCTACTTAAATTACACATTAGTCAATATCAAATAAAATTTGATGGCTTGAATAAACATAAAATTGATATAACAATAGTAATAACAATAATAAAGAGTCTCATGACTTTGGTGTGCATCCATACATCGCAATATTGTTACCAAATTCTATCATCTAATTTTGAACTATCCATATTAACCTAAATGTAAATATGTTGCTAATACCGACAATTCAAGGATATAAAAATATAACATCAAGCCATCTAAATTAGAAATTATAAAAAAAAAATTCATATATATATATATCCCGTATGCGAGGTGCTCCCAAATTGTATCTTGTATTTCTTGGATTTACCTTCATCAATGACACTAGGAAATATCATTGCAATGTCATTATTATCATAAACACATTCATAGAAATATATTCTACGTGTTAGTCACACTGTTAAAATGTATTAAGACTGGTGTCTAGGATAATCAATTCAAAACCTAGTTGTTTTTGATTATCCATTGAGTCATCTGAGAGATGAGTTGCTCTAAGTTTGTTAGAATCATAGAATATGGACTAACAATAAAATAATGTATTTTAATTTGCAAACCTAACTGTTACAAATCTACCAATAATCTGATATAATTTAAACCTTTAAAATAGTGCCACAAATTGTTACAAAATAGTACGAGATTGCTTTAATGATAGTTTGCTATATTCATGTGAAAAGCTTTGATCAATGACTCAACGACCCGCATGAACAACTAATGTGGCCACCTACTGATGAGTTCGTACAGTATGGAGAACCCATTAAGCTACCAATTTTATTATAACCAAAAGAAGAGATTCCATTAAAAAAAAACTTAAAGGATTCATCCCTAGACGAGGTAATGTACTAAACAACAAAGTTATCAAAAACAATGGACACAAGAGCAACCATCAAAATAGTTCCACAAGACTATGAATCCAATAATACATTGAAAAATATATCAAACTCCATGTTGATGCAAAATCTAGTTAATAGAGACATTCAATACCACACAAGCCAAATAACACTTTTTAGCTAAAAGGATAATTTACTCAATTATCTTGACTTTAAGTTTTATCTTAGTTCTAATTTTTTTTTTATACCAGTGATCTACTATTACAGTAAACTTTGAATAGTCAAGAGACAATTTCTAAGAAATCAGGATTCAAGGCCCTATGTATGTAAGGGGATCTACTGTATGTAGTTTTGTCACTCTGAATATGAAACAATTACAATAAACTCTCGTATTTAGTAATACACGACTTGCCACCGGTAGCAAGAAATTGGAGAGGTAAGTGATAAGTAGTCTTATGACTCTTATCCTTATTTTGTATATTTGGATTTTCATGCTCGCACCCACGGTGAATCACCACCTACCAAAGGCAATAATAGAAAAAAGGAAGAATTATGCAATAGGATGATTTGAGGTGCTTCAATCAACCAAAGTATACTATAGGCTGATGCACTAAACTCTAATAGCTATGTGTAGTATGTCTTTCCCTTATTTCATTCTCTAGACATCAACAGAAGTTGGGTGGGGAAAAAGTTTTCCTGTTATAAGCTTATCAGTACCCCATAGTGCTTAACATCATCAAATCTATCCTTTTTCACTGCTTTCTTTGCTTCTAATCTTGTCAAAGATCTGGCTTACAAGTTCACTTAGTTTAAGGTCGAGTTTCACACGCTTGAGAAATCAAAAGAAGGTGAAAAGGAGCCGTCTGAAAGACTATTTGTCAGCAATTGGAAAATTCATCTTCCTTGCTTTTTTTATTTCTATCTGGGCATCATTTTTTTTCTTTGAAGTGGGTTTATCCTTTGTTATTTAATGGAGGATCCTATTTCAGATGTTTTTAGGGTTCAATTTAATATAGTTAGATTATCATACACTTATTGAGCCTATGTTGTCATGTTCTACTTCACAGATCATACCAATAGCAAGTAACAACATACCCAAGAAAACTCTGTGGACTAAAAATACCACAAAAACATTGTCAGTGGAAAAAAAAAAATCACTGTTCCTTAGAAGATAGAAACATATACTGGAGAAATCAAAAGTAAAAATATTAGATCTTACATTTTAAGTGAACAAACATATCAAATGACACCAAAAACGAATACATACCATTGTATAAAAAGTCATACTCATTTTTTTTTTTTTCAAAAAGAATGCTATTACTTTGTTTTTACTTCACATCCCAATATTAGTAACTACTGACATCCACCAGAGGTTCCGGATTAGAGCGACGACATATATCAGTGGAATAGCATACCAAAAACAAAATACACTGCTGGTTCCGGAGTGAGCGACATAGATTGTTTGCTTCAGATGAAGATAGTGAAGTGTGATGAAATTCCAATTGGAAGTAATGGAATTGCTGAGGTTCAAATTCATTGTTGATATAGGCATTGCAACTGCATACTTTAAGACTCATAATGAGCACAATCACATGGAGTAAGGTCAGCTGATAGTGAGTCAACATGATCAAGTTTTTAAAATTTATCAATGATAAAATCAAAAATTGTAAATTTCCTCAATCTACAAGTATTCCAGAATAAGCTTCCTTATATTGCAAAAAAAAAAAAACATAAGATGATAACCATGAAGCTCCAAAAGTCGCAAGAAAAACTCAAAGCCACCCAAACCGGTTCACTCATATTTAAGAAATCAATTCAAAGTCGATTTAGAATTGGATAAAAAGTAAAAGAAATAAATGCCTTATCTACAAAAATGTAGTCTAGAAAAATGTTTTCTTCCTCTCCCAACGTCATTTTCAACAATTTGTGGGTTCCTTGATATTTACTAAATTCTTTAGAGTGGACTGTTAGAAGAAGCTAAGCTTCTATTCAGTGAAACAAAAACATATCATAAGATCATATTTTTTTTAAAATCACAATTATGCTGTTTTAAAATAATATAAAATGGTCATTAAAACAATTTTGTCACAACTAGAATATTATTTTTCAAGGACTGTTTTATACCAAATTCATAGCTGCTTTAGAATGTTGGGATAAAATTCTATAATTTTACAAATATTAATTAACAACATAATTATAAAAACACAATATAACAAGAATTCAATCAAATATATAATATAATAATATGCAATTAGAACAGTACAAAATAGACAATAATAAATTAGAAAGAACTGACATGTGATATCTGGGAGGCGTGTGATTACTGTTCTAAAGCAATTATGCCTCCCTATGTGAAGGTACTAAAGGACATATGAGCTCTAAGATCCAACCCAAGTATGCTCACAGCAGCACCTCTTTATGAATTACGTCCATTGGAAGGTTGAGGTAAACTTGACTCGAATCGAAGTTGCCAAAAAAAATAATTGGAAGATAGATATACAATATACATGAAAAAGGATACATACTAAAAAACAGCATCCTCCCATTAGATCATATGAGCTATTTTTATATATATTAGAGAATGCTAGTCATTAGAAGCTCTTTTTATATATATTAGAGAATGCTAGTCATTAGAGGCTTTAAAAGTCCAACATCTAGTAAACCCCCACCATATAAAGCATTCAAATATCCAATTAAAACAAAATATAATTACTCATTTAAATCATAAAAAAAATCCAATTAAATCCTAAATTAAAAATCCATTAAAACATATAAATTAAATGAGAAATTTTAAAGTTTTTATTTTTATTTTTCAACACTCTCTCTCTCCTCCACTTTGACGAAGATGAAGACAGGGCCTTTTTTTTTTTTTTTCTGGATCTGGGTTCAGTATTTCGGTAGTGGTTGTGAGTTTTGGGTGGTTGGGGTTTCGATGGTTGTGGGTCTTGATGCACAGGTTTTCGGTGGTTATGAGTTTCTCATTTGGTTTTGTGCTTTGTGGTCTTGATGCACAGTGCGAGAGAGATAAGAGTTGAAACAAATTTTATAATGTTACTGTCCAAACAAATTTTATAATTTTTGTTCTTTAAAATTATTTTCAAAAATATATAATCAAACAAATTTTGCGATCTAAAAATTTTTAAAAATATTTTTTTAAAACTCTTCTTAAAAATAATTTTTAGATATTATTTTTTAATATGAAAACCAAACAGGCCTAATCTGTGCAAGATTTTCCACCAGCATGTCCCTTGAATAAAACTCTTACACAAATCCCTGACTTTTGTTTTTCACAAGTCTTTGGAAATATCACTCCTTCCATTTTATTATTTTTCTCCCTCTTCACCTTCCACCCAATTTCCCACCATACCAATTAAACAGCCACTAGTCAAGGTCAATGAAACATCATAGCACGTCAAGGAACCTCTCTCTCTCTCTCTAGATCTAACTCTCTCTATCTAGATCTAACTCTCTCTCTTTCTCTTGAGAAAACTTGGTCCAACTATGCAGGGCGGAGCCAGAAATATATTTTTGTATGAGAACACTTAATCAGTAAAATTTAATTTTTTTTCTCCAATCAATAAAAATATTGTGATATATATTTATTTATTTATATCGTATTATATATTTAAATATTCATTAAATAAAAAAGGGTCAAACACCAATATCCGTAGTCTATGCAACCAATATTCAATAAAAAAAGGTTAATTACAACCCTTTACAAAAAATGAGGTTAATTACAGTCACGTACAAATTAACAATGTTATCGAAAATGTTTTTCTTTATATAAGTAATTAAGTTAATAATAATCAATTTCAGGTTAAGTTTGCATCAATTTTAAAAAATTATAACAATTTCAAACAATTATGAATAATATAAGATTAAGAGTTATAAAAAAAAGGCTTAATCATTAGTCGCAACTTTTTACCATATTTTAACATTTCTTTGAGTAAAAAATGTGTCCGATTATTTTTTTTACACAACATTTAGTTGATTCAAACTTATTAGAGTGAGTTCAATATTTTTGGTTTTTGGTCATGAGGGTGGGCCTAATTCCAACTACCTAATAAAAAATCATAAATATACAAAGGTACAATTTTTTTTTTCCAGGGTGGGCATGTGCCCCCCTAGTCCTTATGTCCCTTCGCCCTTGGTTACATGCCCTTCAGTCACCAACTAAGAAGACCCCATCATCAATTCATTACATGTTGTATCTAAACTATGGGTATCTTGAAAGATATATACTAAAATGCAACATCATTTCATTATTATTACAAAAGACCATGTAGCAACGGGAATGATTTTCATTCACACCAGTAAACATACACTCAATGCAGACAACTTGAAAGCTGTTGGGGTTAAGAATAACTCATTTCTAAAGTTCTTCTACCCACATTTTTGACTATGACTTATGCTATCGTTGGAATAGTTGATACTGTGTTGAAATTTACAAATAAATGCTATTTAGTTATACTATTTTAGATCAAGAGTTATTGTTCAAAAAGGTCAGTATAGCTCTACACGGCCTGATTCTGAAACAAAAATTATGCAATTCTGATCCTAAAAAAGTTATGATCAATCTATAATAATTTCATTTTAAAATGAATTTTACTGGTTTAAATCGTGACCTTAAATTGTTTTTTTATCCAATAAGAAACAAAAATAAATTATGAACTACATCTATATAATAAAATACAATATAAGTTATTTTTATTACTCAAATAATAAAATTTATTCTTTTGTTGCTAAAGAGGATCAAAGTTGAGATCTCATTAAATTCCCTCACAGGTGCTTGCTTGTTTTGTTTTTTGGATGTTTTCAAAAACATTCTTTTTGATGTTTCTATATTTTGTCATTGTTTTTAAAATGAAGCAGTGAAAAAAAAAACAAAAACATTTATCAAATGCCTTTATATTTATATTTATATTTTTCCATAAAATGAAAAATAAAAACTTCTCATTACCAAATGACACCTTAGTTATTAAACCTCAAGACCATGTTCATCCCTTTCAAATGCACTTTGAGGCCATGGTCACTAATTTTTGCTAATGGTGAACTTTGTACTAGCAGAAATGGTGTTCTTCTTGGTCCTTTTGTAGGCACTCCAAGCCTCTGAGGAAGGAAGATAAGGTCAGTCCAATGGTACATAACCTATGGCGGAGTCAGAAATGTATTCTTGGGTGGGCGCACTTAACTAGCAAAATTTAATTTTTTTCTCCAATCAATAAAAGTATTGTGGTATATGTTTTTTTTTACATCATGTTACATATTTAAAGATTCATTAAATACAAAAGGGTCCAACACCAATATATGTAGTCTATGCAAATAATACTCAATAAAAAGAGGTTAATTACAACACTTTACAAAAAATGAGACTAATGACAATCATGTACAAATTAATAATGTTATCGAAAATGTCTTTCTCTATATAAGTAATTCAGTTAATAGTAATCAATTTCAGGCTAAGTTTGCATCAATTTTAAAATATTATAACAATTTCAAACAATTATGAATAATATAAGATTGAGAGTTATCAAAAAAAAAAAAAAAATAGGCTCAGTCATTAGTCGCAAATTTTTAACATATTTTCACATTTCTTTGAGTGAAAAATGTGCCCGATTATTTTTATGCACAATATTTAGTTGGTTCAAACTTATTAGAGTGAGCTCAATATTTTTGGTTTTTGGTCATGAGGGTGGGCCTAATTCCAACTACCCAATAAAAAATTATAAATATACAAAGGTACAATTTATTTTTTCCAGGGTGGGCATGTGCCCCCCTAGTCCCTATGTCCCTTCGCCCTTGGTTACATTCCCTTCCGTCACCAGTTAAAAATGTCTCATCATCAATTTATTGCATGTTGTGTCTAAACTATGGGTATCTTTAAAGATACATACCAAAATGCAATATCATTTCATTATTATTATAAAAGACCAAATAGCAAAGAGAATGATTTTCATTCACACCAGTAACCATAAACTCAATGCAGCCAACTTGAAGGTTGTTGGGGTTAAGAATAACTGATTTCTAAGGTTTTTCCACCCACATTTTTACTAAGATGGAGAAAGCAATACAATTAAAAGTTCTAGGGTCGGACTATGACTTATGTTATCACTGGAATAGTTGATACCGTGTTGAAATTTACAAGTAAATGCTGTTTAGTTATACTATTTTAGATCAAGAGTTATTGTTAAAAAAGGTCAGTATAACTTTACACGGCCTGATTCTGAAACAAAAATTATGCAATTTTGATCCTAAAAAGGTTATGATCAATCTGTAATAATTTCATTTTAAAATGAATTTTACTGGTTTAAATTGTGACATTAAATTACTTTTTTTTATTCAATAAGATACAAAAATAAATTACGAACTATATCTATATAATAAAATTCAATATAAGTTACTTTTTTTTACTAAAATAATAAAAATTATTTTTTTGTTGCTATAGAGGATCAAAGTTGAGATCTCATTAAATTCCCTCACAGGTGTGTGCTTGTTTTGTTTTTTGGATGTTTTCAAAAACATTCTTTTTGATGTTTCTATATTTTGTTCTTGTTTTTAAAATGGAGCAGTAAAAAAAAAACAAAAACAATCATCAAATGCCTTTTTATTTTTATTTTTTTTTTTTTGCCATAAAAATGAAAGCAAAATGAAAAATAAAAACTTCTCATTACCAAATGACATCTTAGTTATTAAACCTAAAGACCACGTTCATCCCTTCAAATGCACTCTAAGGCCATGGTCACTAATTTTTGCTAATGGTGAACTTTGTACTAGCAGAAATGGTGTTCTTCTTGGTCCTTTTGTAGGCACTCCAAGCCTCTGAGGAAGGAAGACAAGGTCAGCTAGTGGTACACAGCCTATGGCGGAGCCGGAAATGTATTCTTGGATGAGCGCACTTAACCAACAAAATTTAATTTTTTTTCTCCAATCAATAAAAGTATTGTGATATATGTTTTTTTTTTCTGTTTTTACATCATATTGTATATTTAAAGATTCATTAAATACAAAAGGATCAAACACCAATATACGTACTCTATACAAACAATACTCAATAAAAAGAGCCTAATTACAACCCTTTACAAAAAATGAGGCTAATTATAGCCATGTACAAATTAATAATGTTATCGAAAATGTCTTTCTTTATATAAGTAATTAAGTTAATAGTAATCAATTTCAGGCTAAGTTTGCATCAATTTAAAAAAATTATAACAATTTTAAACAATTATGAATAATATAAGATTGAGAGTTATCAAAAAAAAAAATAGGCTCAATCACTAGTCGCAACTTTTTAACATATTTTCACATTTTTTTTAGTGAAAAATGTGCCCGATTATTTTTTTGCAAAAGATTTAGTTGGTTCAAACTTATTAAAGTGAGTTCAATATTTTTGGTTTTTGGTCACAAGGGTGGGCATAATTCCAACTATCCAATAAAAAATCATAAATATACAAAGGTACAATTTTATTTTATTTTAGGGTGGTCACGTGCCCCCCTAGTCCCTATGTCCCTCCGCCCTTGGTTACATGCCCTTCAGTCATTAGCTAAGAAGGTCCCATCATAAATTCATTGCATGTTGTATCTAAACTATGGTTATCTTGAAAAATACATATCAAAATGCAACATCACTTCATTATTATTACAAAGGACCAGGTAGTAACGAGAATAGTTTTCATTCACACCTCTAACCATACACTCAATGCAGACAACTTGAAGGTTATTAGGGTTAAGAATAACTCATTTCTAATGTTCTTCCACCCACATTTTTACTAAGATGGAGAAAGACGCAATACAATTAAAAGTTCTGGGTCCGGGCTATGACTTATGTTATCTTTGGAATAGTTGATACCATGTTGAAATTTACAAGTAAATGTTGTTTAGTTAAACTATTTTGGATCAAGATTTATGATTTAAAAAGGTCAGTATAACTCTACATGGCCTGATTCTGAAAAAAAAATTATGCAATTCTAATCCTAAAAAGGTTATGATGAATCTGTACTAATTTCATTTTAAAATGAATTTTATTGGTTTAAATCGTGACCTTAAATTGTTTTTTTATTCAATAAGATACAAAAATAAATTACAAACTATATCTACATAATAAAATACAATATAAGTTATTTTTATTACTCAAATAATAAAAGTTATTTTTTTGTTGCTAAAGAGGATCAAAGTTGAGATCTCATTAAATTCTCCCACAAGTGCGTGCTTGTTTTGCTTTTTGGATGTTTTCAAAAACATTTTTTTTGATGTTTCTATATTTTGTCCTTGTTTTTAAAATGGAGCAGTAAAAAAAAAACAAAAACATTCATCAAACGCTTTTTTATTTTTATTTTTCTGTCATAAAATGAAAAAAAAAAAGAAACAAAATAAAAAATAAAAACTTCTCATACACCTTAGTTATTAAACCTAAAGACCACATTCATCCCTTTCAAATGCACTCTGAGGCCATGGTCACTAATTTTTGCTAACGGTGAACTTTGTACTAGCAGAAATGGTGTTCTTCTTGGTCCTTTTGTAGGCACTCCAAACCTCCAAGGAAGACAAGGTCAGCCCAGTGGTACACAGCCTATGACGGAGCCAGAAATGTATTCTTGGGTGGACGCACTTAACCAGCAAATTTTAATTTTTTTCTTCGATCAATAAAAGTATTGTGGTATATATATTTTTTTTACATCGTGTTGCATATTTAAAGATTCATTAAATACAAAAGGGTCAAACACAAATATACATAGTCTATGCAAACAATACTCAATAAAAAGAGACTAATTATAACTCTTTACAAAAAATGAGACTAATTACAATAATGTACAAATTAATAATATTATCGAAAATGTCTTTCTCTATATAAGTAATTAAGTTAATAGTAATCAATTTCAGGCTAAGTTTGTATCAATTTAAAAAATTACAACAATTTTAAACAATTATGAATAATATAAAATTGAGAGTTATCAAAAAAAAAAAAAGCCCAGTCTCAACTTTTTAACATATTTTCACATTTCTTTGAGTAAAAAATGTGCCCAATTATTTTTTTGCAAAAGTTTTGTTGGTTCAAACTTATTAGAGTGAGTTCAATATTTTTAATTTTTGGTCATGAGGGTGGACTTAATTCCAACTACCTAATAAAAAATTATAAATATTCAAAGGTACACAATTTTTTTTAAGGGTGGGCATGTGCTCCCTGGTCCCTATGTCCCTCCGCCCTTGCTCATATGTCACCCACTCAACTATATATA
This sequence comes from Ilex paraguariensis, assembly GCA_963454935.2. Taxonomy (NCBI): domain Eukaryota; kingdom Viridiplantae; phylum Streptophyta; class Magnoliopsida; order Aquifoliales; family Aquifoliaceae; genus Ilex; species Ilex paraguariensis. The sequence continues at coordinate 1,080,878 of CAUOFW020007946.1, read as the reverse complement.
GATGATGCCAACTTGTGCAAAGCCCACAGACACACGAAACAATAACAATTAAGAGCAATGGCTCATCACATGATTATCTTCCTTCTATCTTCTTTCTTAACCCTTGCATGGAAGCCATGCAGTAGAATACACTGTGACCAACACTGCGACTACCCCCGACGGTGTCAAATTCATGAACGAAATCGGAGACGAACATAGCAAGCTAACCCTAATAAACGCCTCAGACTTCATATGGGGGATCTTCCAACAAACCAACGCTGCCGACAGAAAGAACGTCGAACGAGTCAGCTTGTACATTGACGACATAGACGGCGTCGCATACATTGCCGGTGACGAGATCCACGTCAGTGCAAGATACATACAAAGTTACACAGGTGACGTTAAAAGAGAGATTGACGGAGTACTGTATCATGAAATGGCACAAGTGTGGCAGTGGAGAGATAATGGAAATCCAGGAGGGTTGATCGAAGGAATTGCCGACTTTGTGAGGTTAAAGGCCGGATTGGCGCCCAGCCACTGGATGCAACCCAGGGCGGGTGACCGGTTGGATCATGGGTACGATGTGACGGCTTGATTTTTGGATTATTGTGAGAGTTTGAGAAATGGGTTTGTCGCAGAACTTAACAAGAAAGTGAGAACCGTTTATAGTGCTCAGTACTTTGTTGATCTTCTGGGGAAGACGGTTGATCAGCTTTGGATCAACTACAAGGCTAAATATGAAAATTAGGAGAAAATATTCGTTGTAACGACAACTACATTGCATTAAAGTGGTGTAACCCTTATAATAAATATTTTAGTAATAGGATGTTCTTAAATATAAGAAATAAGGCATTTCTACCGATGGCCAAATGAAGAAAATGAAGTGAAGTGTTTTCTCATCAAATTCTATTTGATTTTAAATAATTGGTATTCGTTTCAATAAATAATTCCCTACTTACTTTCTACATAAAAATTAAAATTAGCTTCCACCTAAATAGACATAATACTACAACTACGTCTTTTTCCAGAATGTAATATTACAATTACCTCATTAAGTAGAGAATATAAGAATCGATGTTCAATTTTATTGAGTTGAGAACTAAGAAATCAACTTCCAAATTTTTGGCCAGGTCTTATATTTTTTCAACAACTAAATGGAAGTATTGTTCACATAAAATTGAAAAGTTAAATTATCTACTTGTGCAAGTAGAAAAACAAGAATTTTTTTTGAATCGACAATACATAATGTACAGTTTAGTTTGAGGTATTAACCACTTTACCTTAATATTATGATTTGAAAATCTTGTCAAGTCACATCTAGTTGAAGATATTTAGATCTGCACCTAGTTTACTCACTGAATTGAGTATAAGTAAAACCCAACATTTGGTCATGCATTCAGAATTTGTAGGGAAAAAAAATCAAGAATCAAGTGTGAGAGAGAAAAAGATTACTATTAATTTGTAAACAAAATATATATTTAATACGATATGGACACTGGGATATGACAAAGTTTATAAATATAAGACGCATGTATGTCAACAATACAACTAATTAAAATAATATAATATATTTTTAGACAATAATAAAATTATAATATACTAAAAATAAAGCATATTTTATAATAATATTAATAATAAGATCTAGCAAATATTATTTTTTTGATTAAAATTAAAATAGATCAAAATAAACATCCATAATTTTCACCAAACATCATTACATACATTAACATTCATACTGTGTAAGTTACATAACAAAACACACACACACACCAAGTTACAATCATTTAAAAAAAAAATATTGGTCGTGTTCGACTGAATTTATTATTCAGGACACTTCTAATTAAGTTGGACACATGTCTGGTTGTGTCCAACACTACCACGACACCCTCGAGAAGTATACATGTTTTCTAGTCTGCAACTAACCCACTATTTTGATTTACTATTATTATGTGATGTGTCTCACCAGTTAATAGGATATCACAAGCTTCCATTATCCAAAAGTGGCGATCTGGATTATATTTTTATTGTATTCCTTATGTGTCGTATGAAACATCTAGCCAAGGAAATAAAGAAAGATAATACATTCATAAACCTAATTGATGTAGACACTGCATATACTTTTAAACACAAATCAATGTCAGCCCCTTTTAATTATATGCTCAGAAGAAAAAAAACATAAAAATTTCAAAATTGTATATAGTCCATAATTGCCTATAGAAACTCATGGGGGCTCACCTGAAAATACAAAAAATGTTAAGTATATGCATTCTATGAACAAAAGTCATTGCTAAAATTTGATTGCACCAGGAACAAACCTGTCCCCTGAAATTTCTTGAGTGCCAATTCTTTCAAGTGAGCTCTCCAAATCAAATGATGAGTGTAGATTTGAAATTTAGATAATTTTTAAGGATAAGGAAAAAGTTCCTCAATGGAGTAACTCGCATTAAAGATTTAATTGTAACATTCTCAAATTTAGTATTTCTAATGTTATTGAGTCCCACCTAAAAATATTGTCAGAGCCATCAGATTATTATTAGCACTAGAGAATAGTGAAATTGGACACTTGATTGTCTAAGTTTATATTCAAAATTGTCTAGAATATACCAATGGGCAACAAGAATGAAATGTCATAATAATAATAACAATTATCAGAACCAATAAGTGTCCTAGACCATTGCCTATTTCTATCAAGTTGTTGAACTTGCGTCTGAGTAAACCAGTACAATAATATCAAAGAAATCGAACGAGGAGATTAATCAACATAGGAATATAAACTATTAGCAAAGATTAAAAGGATAAAAAAATTGTTACATATAAAAAGCAATTAAAGCTAAATATTAGTGAATCTCGAGTTAATAACATGTCGAATGTCGTCTAACGAAGAGTCAATGATTTCATATCTATTAGGAAGGCAATGAACTTTCTCTATTCAAAGATTGTGTGAACCTGATGTCCTGCTTCAAGGCTATGAGTGTATGCATGAGATTTCTGGCATCTTCTTTGGTAATACTTTCCATAGACCAAACACACATAAAAATTCAAATTCGAAAGAGAAATAGAACAAAACTTCTCGAAATCAAAATCCAAAATCTGCAGAGAAAAAGCTATAAAAGTCAAATGCATCTGCAAATAAAAGCACATAAAGCCACTACCACCTCATGAATAATGAGATGTGCTCCAAAAAAAATTCAATAAGCTCATGAAACAGCTTCTACCTCTAGGAGTCCTCGACCATTGTATTCTTTTCTTCTTCTCTCTTTGTTTTCATTCTATTCACACATAGTCCAAAATTTTGGTGAGTTAAAAGAAATTGGAGGATTGATAAGATTGTAGACAGATGCCCACAAATTGATACAACAAAGAGCCAAAATTTTGAAATATAACAAAGCAGAGAAATGAGATAATGAAAGACAGAGAATATGATCGAGAACAATATTTTTTGTATCAACAGAGAAAGATTTATTTGTTGTGGGAGACAATGAGTTGTAAACGTTTTAGGGTTAATTTAAGGACTTGAAATATAATCAATATATTAATTTAAGGAAATTAAATATAATCAGATGATCGTGCACTGGATATGATTGACTTTATACCAATAGTTAAAGATAAAAAGAGAATATAAATATTTTTCATGTTTTTCTCACTTTTTAAGTAGTATATAGATATAGATATAGATACAGATATAGATAGATTTGGTTACTGAATGTTCCCACAATGAATCCTATTGTACAGGCCTTAATGGTTAGAAACCTAAGCCCATTCCTTGCCTTGTGATAGTTGGTGAACTGCCGACAAGGGTGCAACTTGGACGGGTTGGACAGTCAATTCTAACTTAACTCTAGATATATAATCTTCAACTCTAATTCTAACCCTAACCCTAACCCTAACCCTATCTCAGGTTAAGAGACTCAACCCGTGTACTCCCCGAGTTTAATTCGGGCAAGCTCGGGTTGAATTCGGATTAATGATTTTGGACTACTTTACTGGTTCAATTTGGGTTTAGCCCAAAATAAACTTTTTGTTCTAAACCTGATACATATATTACATAATATTCACCTAAATTATCAACCAACAAATTCAATCAAGTATTTAACATAAAAATTATAATATTAAGAATTCAATGTTTGAGATAACGCAACCACAACCATACAGAACACAAATAAACACAACCAGAATCCTTGTACAAACATAGAGTTCACTGCTTAAATAGTGAGTCAAGGAGGCGCACAATGAAGACTTCAGAATAGATTAACCATATACTTAAAAATGTATTTATATGGTTATGAATATTCGGGTTGAACTTGAATATTAAATCGGGTTGCACCCAATTTTAGTATTCAGGTTCAACCCGAGTGGTCAATCCGAGGCCCGCCCAATTTGAATTCGGGTTGTGATTTTTTAACCCAAGCCTAATCTAAGTATTAAAAACCTTAATTTAAGCCCTAATTTTTTTGGGTTGGGTTCTGATTAAAATCGGGTTAACCCGCCAAAGTTGCACACCTAACTGCCTGGCTATGGGCAATGGTCTGTTATATGTTAATTACGTCCAAATAATATCATTCTTAAATAATTAAGGGTTATTATCTTTAATGGTATTAATTATGTATAAATAATTTTATTCTAAAATAATTAAGAAACGAATAAGAAAGCGATGATGAAAAGGAATCAACGGAATCAGAAGTAAAAATGGAAAAAGACCTAAAACCACACTTCCAATTATAGTCCTTCTGGTCAAAAAAAAATTAGAAGTCCTCCTTAGAATAGCAACTTTTTAGGAGAATTTATATTTTTTTTTTGGGTTTAGTGATAATTTCTTAGTGTTTTTAGTTATCATACTAAAAAAAATTAGGACCAATCACAAATATCTTTTAAAAGTTATATCTTAAACCCGAAAACTTAAAACAAGTCATAATTTTTTTAGGATCCGATTCGAAAAAAAACTTTTAACTTAGTCACAAAACTTATTAAACGTGGGTACCCAAATCAATCTAAATTGATAAGAATGTAGAAACATGACAAAAAAAATCCTAATTTGTGCAAGATTTTCCACTAGTATGTCCCCACATAACTAAATCTTTTGAAATATCACTCCTTGGGTCCTTCCATTATGTTATTTTTCTCCCTCTTCACCTTCCACCCAATTTCCCACCATACCAATTAACCAGCCTCTAGTCAAGGTCAATGAAACATCCTACACGTCAAGGGACCCCCCCTCTCTCTCTCTCTCTCTCTCTCTCTCTCTCTCTCTCTCTCTCTCTCTCTCTCTCTCTCTCGAAAACTTGGTCCAATTTTGCTGCTCATATGTCACCCATTCAACTATATATAGATGATGCCAACTTGTGCAAAGCCCACAGACACACGAAACAATAACAATTAAGAGCAATGGCTCATCACATGATCATCTTCCTTCTCTCTTCTTTCTTAACCCTAGCAGCCTTGCATGGAAGCCATGCAGTAGAATACACAGTGACCAACACGGCTGCCACAACCCCCGGCGGTGTCAAATTTACGAATGAAATCGGAGACGAATATAGCAAGCAAACCCTAATATCCGCCTCAGACTTCATATGGGGGATCTTCCAACAAACCAACGCCGCCGATAGAAAGAACGTCGAACGAGTCAGCTTGTTCATTGACGACATGGACGGCGTCGCATACACTGCCGGCGACGAGATCCACTACAGTGCAAGAGCCATACAAAGTTCCTCCGGCGACGTTAAAAGAGGGTTCGATGGAGTACTGTATCATGAGATGGCACATGTGTGGCAGTGGAGTGGTAATGGAAGTCCCGGAGGGTTGATCGAAGGAATTGCCGACTTTGTGAGGTTGAAGGCCGGGTATGTGCCGAGCCACTGGGTACAACCAGGAGCGGGTGACCAGTGGGATCAAGGGTACGATGTGACGGCTCGATTTTTGGATTATTGTGAGGGTTTGAGAAATGGGTTTGTCGCAGAACTTAACAAGAAAATGAGAACAGATTATAGTGCTCAGTACTTCGTTGATCTGCTGGGGAAGACGGTTGATCAGCTCTGGAGCGACTACAAGGCTCAATATCAAAACTAGGAGAAAATATTGGTTGTAACGGCAACTACACTACATTAAAGTGGTGTAATTGTTATAGTAAATGTTTACGCAATAGGATGTAATTCTTACATATAAGCCTTTCTGCTGATGGCTAAATGAAGAAAATAAAGTGAAGTGTTGTAGCTGTGATTTTACTATTTATTGATCTAAATAAATTGTGAGAATAAAAGACAGAAAAATATATGAGAGATTTTCGAGACCTTTTGTTGAATAATGGCTGTTGAACTTCTACACTAGGTTTAATGAAGAATATTCTATTTCTTCAAGGTTTTTTCTTTCTTTCTAAATTAAGACCCATGATTGATCCCAATGATGAATGAGTTTATCCTCTGCTACAGATTGTTAGGTTTTTTGATAAGCACAAGGCAACTTCGTCAAACAAACCAAGAAGTTGAAGTGCCTTTCATTATTATTTCGTAAAAGTCATGATTTACATACATTTTAATAGATTGTATTTGTATTGTATTATTTATTGGTTCACGTCGAATACTAGTTAATTTGAACTCAATCCATCCAATCAATCGTATCGTGTCAAAAGTGAAAATACTTAAATTACATCATCTCATCTGCAACACTTAAACTTGGGCAAATTTCATTTTATATCCTTGTGGTTTGTCCTTGTAGCACATCACCCTCTTATCGTTTAAAAATAAGCAGATAACCCCCTTGTACTTTAGGATCAAACTGAACAGTTAACACCGTTAATAGAGATAGGGAAAAAACATTGATATCCCTCAGTGTCTTACACCCTATCTTCCTCTTCTCTTCAGTTAAACAACAAAATAACCACCGCCACCTCCATTCCACTGCCCACATCCACCATTCTACCACTGCCACCACCACCTAATCATCCTCACTATTCATTAACACCACCCTCCACCCCACTGTGAACAAACATTACAATCACAATTCAAACAAATTGATTAAATTCAAAAAATATTATCATATTTAAAACCTATTTTGCAATAGGTTCTGGAATTGAAATAATTGAGAATCAAATCTAGAAATTAATAGAAACTGGGATTGAACAAAAATCCAAACCGAAAATTGAATCAAACACAAATCAGAATCAACGGCAATGTCACCTGTTGTAGTGGTGGTTGACGGTGATGTCTTCCGTTGCATTGGTCATTTGTTGCAGAGGACATACCAAAGAGAGAGACCTAGAAAGAGGAGGTATGCGATAATCGGTGATACTGATTACGTCGACGGTGGGTGGTTGCACAAAGAGAGAGAGTGACTTGAAAGTAGGGAGGTGGGTGGCTATGGGAGGAGATGGGAGCTGATAGAGGAGGAAGTCAAGTTGTGCAGCACGTGCTGGGCAGCTGGGTGGCCTGTCAGGTGGTAGGCAAGAAGGGAAGAAGATGCTTGGAGTGATAATTTTGTCTTTTTAATGGTTGAATGGCATAGTTGTATTTTTATTAAAGTTTGACTATTGACTTAGGATATTTTTTCATACCCACCCTTATTTTAGTCGCATATCACGCAATTTCTGCTAATTTGAACGAAAATTGTAACAGTAGTAGATTGGTTCAAAACCACATGGGTTTATCTGCTTTATTTTTATTCAATGAAGGGATGATGTATTCTAAGTACAAACCAGGTAAAATGAAGTTTATCCTTTAAACTTTTGGAGTAGAGGTTGTTATTCAACATGATATTAGAGCAAAAATCATATGTTTGAATCTCACTGTCAATCTAATTATAATTATTAAAAAAAAATTCATCTTTTAGGTCCAAAATCTAGCCTATACATGAGAATCATGTTGAAATGTAAATATGAAAGTTACACTTTCTCAAATAATTTAAACTTATGGAGTAAATGACTAGTCAATGTGAGAGGTATGTTGAAGTGTAAATATGAAAGTTACATTATTATATCAGTAAATTATGTCAATTTTTTAGGTTCAAATAATATTACTCATATGAAAGTTACACCATCTTCGACAATTTAAGTTTTAAAATAGATGGTTGTTCAAAACGACCTATTTATTTTCGTGTTATATTTATTTATATAACCCATGAATCAAAAATATAATACTATGATTTAAGTCTAATACTACATTATCTCTAAATTGAACTCACACTCATACTTTTATTATAAACTCAAAATATTAAGTTAATAAATATAATAATAAAAAGAAGTAGAAAATCCTCTTTTTGTACAAGGATTATGTCAATGGTTGAGAAAAAATAGCAAAAATTAGGCATTTTATTTCTATAATATTAGTTAAACGTATTAATCGTGAGATATAATTTCTTATCCAGTTTGAAGAACTAAATTAAGTAGTATTTTAGCAAATTTCATCTAACTTTCTATACAATTTTGTCACATAGCAACTTAATTTCATTATTAATTTATACATATTATCATTTTATCATATAACAAATTAACTCTCTATACAATTATATCATTTTTGGAGTGAAACTTACGGGCCCTTATTTACTAAGAGTTGGTAAATTTCATGTGTTAAATCCATACAAAATTTTCTCCAATCAATGCTCCATATCTCTCTATTCTCTACTTCTTGGTGGGGCCCAAACCACATATTATGCCATAAATTTCCTTTTCCTTGAACCCAATATATGCATGAAGAGATTAGACACCTTGCCTTTCTTGAATGGCTTGAATCCACATTTACAGTCAATGAACACTTTCTCAGCCACCCATCCATTACCTGGGCAACTAGCAAAGTAATTAAATTATTCTCCCTACAACTTCTTTAATTCTTACTTTTTTTTAGCTATCATCCTAAAAAAAAAATGAGGACCAACAACAAATATCTTTTAAAAGTTATAACTTAAACCCGAAAACTTATAGCAAGTCATAATTTTTTTAGGATCCGATTCGGAAAAAAAACTTTTAATTTAGTCACAAAACTTGTAAAATGTGGGTACCCAAATCAAATCTAAATTGATGAGAATATAGAAACACGCCAACAAAATCCGAATTTGTGCAAGATTTTCCACCAGTATGTCCCCACATAACTAAATATTTTGAAATATCACTCCTTCGGTCCTTCCATTTTGTTATTTTTCTCCCTCTTCACCTTCCACCCAATTTCCCACCATACCAATTAAACAGCCTCTAGTCAAGGTCAATGAAACATCCTACACGTCAAGGAACCTCTCTCTCTCTCTCTCTCTCTCTCTCGATCGAGAAAACTTGGTCCAACTTTGCTGCTCATATGTCACCCATTCAACTATACATAAATGATGCCAACTTGTGCAAAGCCCACAGACACACGAAACAATAACAATTAAGAGCAATGGCTCATCACATGATTATCTTCCTTCTCTCTTCTTTCTTAACCCTATCAGCTTTGCATGGAACCCATGCAGTAGAATACACTGTGACCAACACGGCTGCCACAACCCCTGACGGTGTCAAATTTACCAACTCAGTACTTTGTTGATCTGCTGGGGAAGACGGTTGATCAGCTCTGGAGCGACTACAAGGCTAAATATCAAAACTAGGAGAAAATATTTGTTGTAACGACAACTACACTACATTAAAGTGGTGTAACCGTTATAATAAATATTTAGGCAATAGGATGTAATTCTTACATATAAGAAATAAGGCATTTCTGCTGACGGCTAAATGAAGAAAATAAAATGAAGTGTTGTAGCTGTGATTTTACTATTTATTGATCTAAATTAATTGTTAGAATAAAAGACAGAAAAATATATGAGAGATTTTCCTGACCTTTTCTTGAATAATGGCTGTTGTACTTCTACTCTAGGTTTAACGAAGAATATTCTATTTCTTCAAGGTTTTTTTTTGTCTTTCTAAATTAAGACCCATGATTGATCCCAATGATGAATGATTTTATCCTCTGCTACATATTGTTAGGTTTTTTTGGTAAGCAAGTACAAGGCAACTTCGTTAAAAAAAGGAACAAGTTGAAGTACCTTTCATTATCGTTTTGTAAAAGTCATGGTTTACATACATTTCAGTAGATTGTATTTGCGTTGTGTTATTTATGGGTTCATATCGAACATTAGTTAATTTGAACTCAATTCATTTAATCAATCGTGTCGTGTCGCCTCTGTCAAAGTATAAATACTTAAATTATATCATCTCTAACAACTTAAACTTTTGGAATAGAGATTGTTATTTAGCATAATATTAAAGCAAAAGTCATATGTTTGAATCTCGTCATTACACTAATTATAATTATTAAAAAAAAATTCACCTTCTATGTGAGACCCAATCATACATTTCATACATATTAGCATAATTATGTGGACTAATTGTAATTAGGTGGAATTATTTATTATATAGAATTTTGTGAATGAAAATGATATTGAGTTGATTTTAAAATAACTTAAGAATTTGCGGAGAGGCAAGCAAAATTAATTAAGTTGATTGAAATATTTTCATATATGTGTCATGCATTGGTGGTGGGCCTTTCAAATGCATGTGTGGGTGTGTGATATGTGTGTGTGTGTGTGTTTGACTAAATGTTGTAAAGTGTGTGTATAAGTGTAGAGTTTGTGTGTGTGTACTTTAAAGATTAAAGGTGTGTATGTGTTATATATATAAAACAAAGAGTGTGTGTGTGTGTGTGTCTGGTTAGCTATTGAAGCCGAGAGTGAGGAGAACAAAGGAGAGAGAGGAGAAAAAAGAAAGAAAAAAAAAGAAGGAAAAAAAAATATACGTGCGTGGGTTTATTTGAACCGTGAAAAAAGAAGGTATGTATGATTTGATTTAATCTTACGTTGTAATTAATTTTAATATATACGTTGTTATACATGTATGGACTATTTTAACATGTTTTAATGAGTAGGTTTTTTTAACATGTTTTAAATTAGTGGCTATTTTAATTTATTTCATACACTGTTTTAGTTTAATTTGGTAGACTATTTGCGTTCAAATAATAGGCTATTTTAATTTAAATTCATTGGCTGATTTTTTCGAGTATAATTAAGTGAGTTAACTTAATTTGAGGGCAATTAAGCAGGGGTTCTAAATAGATATTACACGAGGTGTGGAAAAAAAAATGGGAAAATGCATATAGAGATGCTTGGAAATGCTTTAGGTAGGTTGTGTTGGAATTGAGATTTTTGGGTGTGAAATGGAGAAGTTAAAGGGTTCAATAAGAGGCTGAAATTGCATGATCAAATGTGTGTGTGAGCTTAAGTGTGACGGTTTTAAATAAGAAGTGCGATTTTTAGGATTTGGGATCGAAATGTGTGGAAATGGACCCCTGGTCAATGTGTTTGACCTACTTAATCCTAATTGTGATAATTGCGATTAATGTGAGTGATTTTGAAGATTTGGAGAGGCAATATGATCCCTACACCTATTGTACCAGTATGTGAGTGAACGGTGTGGTAACTGAGGTTATCGGGGCACTTCGGGTTGAATTCTCTTGCATGCATTAATTTATGATCAATTATTCAATGTGATAAATATGTTGATATTTTAATTATAAATGTGTTAAGTGGAACAGTTGGTATTGAAAAAAATACAGAAACACCGAAAGAATTCACTGGTAGGTCTGGCGGCTCGTCGTAGCTCTTTACACTTGAGGTGGGTGTATATCTTTATATGTTTTGAAAATGATATTATAATATGATAGTAAATGATAGAATTTAATAGCAATTCTTCAAGATTATGTGCTATGTGCTTATGTGATTGGATGATGTTTTGTACTGTGTATTGTGTATTATGGAATGTGGCGCACTGTTTGAGACAGGGGCGTTGATGCCTGGTCACTGGGCGTGTAGTGATATGTTAGCACTATAGTGTTTCCAGGAGGTTCGGGAGACACGGATTTATGTGGGATTGATCACCCGATGAGGAGTAGTATAAATGTGATGTGACTTGTGAATTTTTTAGAATTGGATTGATGTTGTTGTTTGATACGTGTATCTACGTAGTATTTACCTACTTTAGTGTATTACTATCATTTCCATTTCATATACATCATGTATACTCACTGAATGCGTGATTTAGCTCACACCCCTACAACTTTTCCTTTTCAAGTACTGTAGAGAAGAATACAGACTAGTCCACTGTCCAGTCGATTGAGTCTTGTACAACGATAGTGTAATATCATTCAGGTTGAGTGTCAGTATATCTAATTATTGAGTCGTGTATTATATTTGTGAAAAATTATTCTGGCATGTAAACAGTATGTATTTGTACATAGACTTAACAAGCATACTTTGTGATGTATACTATGTGGGTGTGAGATTTTGTATATGTCTATAACCTAGAAAACTAATGATTGGTACAGGTGTTTAGATATGTTACAGGTTATAAGACAGGTTTTACAATCATGCTTAATAGTTAAGATGAAGAGTGATGTTGTTGCACTTGTGGGATTATATCATGTTTGATTAGTCCAACTTATAATAATTGTAAACAAGTGTATTCAAAATCTAGTTACGTCTCATCCTTAGGAGACCGGGATGGGGCGTGACATTCTAGATCTAAAATCTAGCTTGAACATGAGGGTTATGTTGAAATGTAAATATGAAAGTTATACTTTTTCCAACAGATTAAATTATGGAGTAAATGACTGTTCAATGTGAGAGGCACGTTGAAGTGTAAATATGAAAGGATTAATATTATTGGGATATAATTTGTTGAGCTAATTTACTGTAACATTTAGATTCACTGTAGACCCTATCAACATCGGAACTTAAAATTGATCCAATAATTCTAATGAAGTCACATTATTATGTTAGCAAATTAAGTCATATTTTTAAGTCAAATAATATTACTCATATGAAAGTCACAACCTCTCCAACAGCTTAAATTTTGAAGTAGATGGTTGTTCAACACGACCTGTTTATTTTCTTGTCGTATTGACTTATATAACTCATGAATAAAAAATATAATACTGTGATTTAAGCCAAATATTACATTATCTCTAAATTGAACTTACACTCATACTTTTATTATAAACTAAAAAAATTAACTTAGTAAATATAATAGTAAAAATAAGTAAAAAAACCCTCTTTTTGTACAAGGATTATGTCAATGGTTGAGAAAAAATAGCAAAAATCAGACATTTTATTCTTATAATATTATTTAAACGTATTAATTGTGAGATATAACTTCTTATCCAGTCTAAATAACTAAATTAATAGTATTTTAGCAAATTTCATCTAACTTTCTATACAATTTTGTCACATAGCAACTTAGTTTCATCACTAATTTATACATATTATCATTTTATCATATAACAAATTAACTTTCTATACAATTATATCATTTTTGGAGTGAAACTTATGGGCCCCTTATTTCCTAAGAAGGGACCATGGGACACGGGCTCACCCTGAATGTTTTTAAAAATATAATATTTATAAATATTTCAATTAATTTTTAGGTATATCTAAATGTGTCAACATTACCATTTTCTCGTCTTAACCTATAGATATATGACTAGGAACTTTCACATAGATTTCACATACATTTTGGACATATTTAGATAAGTTGTTGGCATAGACTCATTTTACAAATTTTAAACTTTGAAAATATGAAGACTTGGTTGCATTATCAAATGAGTGATCAATAATAGATCTCTAATTACTTGATTATTTGTATAAAAAAATATTTTTATAGCATTGATTGTAAAATTATTAACCAACCCTTTTAACAATTTGCTCGTCTGGGTCAATTGTTTATGAGTACAATTAACATTATTTTTTGTGAAGGGTTCAACTATTTTTTTTTGTTGTTATTTTTTGTTTATGTATATTATGTACATCGTTTAGCTCATTTGTATTTAATAAATATTAAAGCATTCAATATTATACAATAAATTCATAAATATTGTATTTTTATCGATTGTAGAAATAAAATTAAAGTTGTGACCTCCTTGCTAACGTGCGCCATTAAACTACAGTTGGAGACCATCTAGAAAGTCAATTTAAAAGGGTCAAGTCTATCGAAGCACCAACCCAAAGTCAAGGTCTATTCATGCTGAAAAAAGCCAAAGAAAAACTACTTTTTTGTTCAATAATTTCCATTAGTGGGACCACCTTAAAGATTAATTTTTTGTTCAATAATTTCCATTAGTGGGACCACCTTAAAGATTAACTTTTGAATATGATTGGTGATTGGGTTAAGCTTGGCGAATTCATTTTTTTTAAAGAATAATGATATCTAAATTTAAAAATTAGATTTAATAATCATAACTATTAAATAGGTAATGAGTCATAATAAACACCGAAACTCAGAGTAAAATCAATGGTTATAATTATCAAATTTAGTTTTTAAGTACATGTAATATTACACATTTTTAAAGTAGTTAAAAAAATTATTCAATCTTGACTTGTAAAATTCAAGTCTAAAATAAATCGAGCCTGAATAATTCGATTATTTTATATACATACGAATTAAATTCTACGGGCTCGAGCCGAATTTTGTTAGAATGGTCATAATTATTCTTGTTGCATATCTAATCATGATTCAAATTTTTACTCAAATTTAAATTAACATTTGAGTCAAAGCTTGATTTGATATAAATAACTCCAATAGACAAACTCAAATTTAAAGAATGATAGACTAAAATTTAAATGAGAGCAAACTCAAATTTAAAAGAGAATAAAGATAACCATTAGATCTTTAAAAGATGGTAAAATCTCACCATTAAAGATTTAAGTAAATTTTGAGTCTCCTTTAATTTGAGTAAAAAAATAAAATTTTTTTAATTTGGTATAATTTTGAGTCAAAGATTAGAACAAATATTTTAAATTTTTTTACTCAAATTTAAATTTGACCCAAAATATAAGAAAGGTTCGAAGATGCTCTTAATCCTCTCGCACTAATTTTCTTTTTATTGCACTAATGATAATAAATTTCTGGTGGACAATGAGAAAACTTGGTCCAACTTTGCTGCTCATAGGTCACTCATTCAACTATATATAGATGGTAACTAACTTATGCAAATTCCACAAAAGAAAAAAAGACTAGTGATTATAGCAAGCAATGGCTCACATGATCTTCTACCTCCTCTCTTCTTTGTTTATCCTAGCTACCTTGCATGTAAGCCATGCAGTTGAATACACTGTGGAGAACAGGGCTGCAACAACCCCTGGCGGTGTCCGATTTGCGAACGAAATCGGAGAAGAATACAGCAAGCAAATCCTAATATCCTCCACAGAATTCATATGGCAGCTCTTCCAACAACCCACAACCGCAGATAGAAGAACCACATCAAAAGTAAGCTTGTTCATTGAAGTCATCAACGGAGTTGCATATTCCAATAACGACGAGATTCGGGTAAATGCCGACTACATACAAGGTTTCTCCGGTGACGTTAAGAGAGTGGTCACCGGACTTTTGTATCATGAGATGACGCATTCGTGGCAGTGGGACGGTGCTGGCCAAGCTCCGAGAGAATTGGTTGATGGAATTGCTAATTTTGTGAGGTTGAAGGCTGGTTATGTGCCTAATTATTGGGTGCAACCTGGTGGGGGTGAAAGGTGGAATCAAGGATACGATGTTACATCTTATTTTTTGGATTATTGTGATAGTTTGAGAAATGGGTTTGTTGCGGAACTTAACAAGAAGATGAGAACTGGATATAGTGATAACTTCTTTGTTGAGCTATTGGGGAAGACTGTTGATCAGCTCTGGAGTGAATACAAGGCCAAGTATCAAAACTAAGGCCAATCTGCTAATGGCCATTGTACAATTGTGATTTCTCTATATTATTTTCTAAATAAATTGCCCAAATAAAAGAGAAAAATATATATTACTGGGATGTATCAATAAAATTGCAATTTTTGTTGGGATTTAATATGTTTTGAATCCACAGACAAACACACACAATCAAAGAACAAATAAAAAATATAAAACAATAAGAAGCAAGAAAGAACAAGACACAAAGATTTTTACGTAGTTCGACAATTTACTTATGTCCACGAAACTGCAGGGATTTCACTATTGAGAGAGTGGAATACAGAGGATGACTTTCAGTTACAATCAAACCCTAAACACCAAAACAGCGGTTTTTATATGTCTTGCGTATCAGGCTACCAAATAGGCCCAAAAAATTTTCCTCGGAAGCGTTGCTCCCGAACCCCCAAGAATCTTGTCCATGAGCGTTATGGCTTGGGCCTCCATGGCTCAAGCCTCAGAAAATTTTTCATTAAAAAATCACGCAAACATTTTTTCGGGTCAGGTTATCATCCAGATCAAAAACACCCAAACTAGGCTCCACAAAAAAACACCCAACAGTTTTTATTATTTTTTTCCCAACCATGAACTCATAGTTGGCTATTATCTTGTTTGTAACAAATTCGCAACCATAAAAACTGCAGTATTTGTAACAATTTAAGCTTTTAGATTTAGATCTCGTTACTACCCTAATAATTATAATACTAACACAGATTTGAAAAAAATTATAGACCATAGGTGATTAGGAAACATATTGAAATATATAAATACTTATGTTACTTTCTTTAGTTTTAAGATAAGATAATGATTTATCAGTCACAAAAGAAAAAGAACGTCAAGGTGTCGATTTTCGCAGCAATTTGGAAGTATTATTTTTGTTTTTGAAAGTAAAATTGATTTTCAACATTGAAAGGAGTAGCTGAAGGAAAACATGGGGTCAGAGATTTGGAAATCAATGAGCAACAGAGCATGACTTACTTTCAAAATTTCCTCCAATATTGAGTAAACATTGCAGAATAGAATAAGTCAGGATTAAAGTTGACCCAAAAAGTTTGAAAAAAAAAATAATAATAAACCCCACCAGGCCAATTTCAAGCTTATTCACAAATAAGTAGATGAGATTGGCAATATATCTCCTCTCTAGCTAGAATGTTGTATTTGTTCTGGAAATATGTCTGAAATAACACATACTAAATATCATCGTGTTGCGGAGGATGGAACGCCGTAATCAGTGCAACCACAATAGCAAAGACAAAAGAATGCTTACAACTCTTTGACAGAGTTACCACTTGGTTGCGAGAAAAGTCATTTCTATTTAAATTAAATTTGGTATTATCTATGTGAATAAAGCTCATCTAATGGAAGATTTGGTGAGGGTTATGATAGTTGTGTGCAGATTTGGATAGAGCTTTGAGGAAGAAGAAAAAAAGTAATACTACTTAATTTATATACATAATAATGTGTCAAGTGATACAGTCAATAAAGTAGTCCCAATATCAACAAATTGCAAACTAATTGCGATGTTGATATGAGTTATGTAACTTAAGTTAAAATTTTAAATATGAGTAGTCCTCGGTTGGATTCGGGTACCAGTTGAGCTCGTGTTGGTACTTCTAAAACTCTAGTTGAGCATAAGTTAATCTCTCAATCTGTCCAAGCTAATTGATGTTTCTGTTTAGTATTGTTTCTAATTATGTTGTTGTTATTGG
The DNA here is from genome assembly GCA_963454935.2 of Ilex paraguariensis. Taxonomy (NCBI): domain Eukaryota; kingdom Viridiplantae; phylum Streptophyta; class Magnoliopsida; order Aquifoliales; family Aquifoliaceae; genus Ilex; species Ilex paraguariensis. The sequence continues at coordinate 1,063,466 of CAUOFW020007946.1, read as the reverse complement.
GGATTGCAGTCCTATATTCACCCATTTAGCTGGAAGGACATCTGCTTGGAAAGCTTTTATCTCCTCAAGTTCTTGAGGCATCTTTCAATGTTACTCCAGAAGTAGAGAAGCTTTTCCGCTCAAAGAGAACTTCAGATGCCAACTTTTTTCCTCCTCCAAATTAGGAATATGAGAGATTATGTTTTTTAGTACTTCCTCTAGAGCTATATAGCTTAGAGTTTATTAAGTTTTTTATATACTGGTTTATTTCTTGTTTTTTATAGTTCACCTTAATTCAATTCATAACTGGTTTGAAAGTTATTATAAAAGGTAAATTTCATCCACACACCTGACAGATAGGTGTAACTTCAGCGACACCCCCCTCTCAATTCTAAAATTTTACTGACACTCCTTGTCAGAGTTTGTCTAATAACAGACCTAACGAAAAAGCTTATTTTACCACTTTACCTCTGAGCTCTACACTGTTTTGTATACTAAAGTTTCTTTACATACCATACCTTTTGCATTCATTTGATTAAATTAAATGTTAATTGGGTTAAACGTAATATTTTCGTTAATTTCATGAAATTGAATATAAATTTAGTGTTAATTTAAAAAATAATATTAATTTGATAAAATAAAATATTAAATTCATACAACTGAATGTTAATTTGATACAATTAAAATTTAATTTGATGTTAAACTGAAGATATGACATTAATTTAGTAAAATTAATTGTTCAATTTATGAAATTTAATGTTATTTAATAAAATAGAATGGATGAAATTAAATGTTAATTTGTGATTAAATTAAACAAATGATGTTATTTTGATCAATTGGATGTTAAGTTGATGCAATTAAATGTAAATATGACATAATTAAATGTTAATTTGATGAAATTCCTTATTAATTCAGTATTAATTTGTGAAAATTGAATATCGATTTGATCACATTGATTATTTTTTTATTGAAATAAAATGGTGGTTTTATTTAATTCAAGATCAATTTCACGTTAATTTGATAAAATTTGCATTAATTTGACAGAATTTAATGTTGATTTAATAAAATTGAATGTTAAAATAATAAAATTGATAGTTAATTTGATTAAATTGAATATTAATTTGTTAGTAATTTGATGAAGTTTAATGTGATTTTGATGAAATTGAATTTTAATTTGGTGTTAAATTCATGAATTTAAATATTAATTTTATATTAGTTTAATTAAATTTGAATGTTAATTGGATGAATTAAATACTAATTTAATGGAAGTGAATATTAATTTGATAAAATTTAAGGTTAATTTAGTACTAATTTGATAAAATTGAATATTAATTTGATGTTAATTTAATAAAAATAAATATTAATTAGATAAAATTGAATCTTAACATGATGGTATAGTGGTATGTGTAGCAAACAGTGGTATGGTGGTATAGTGATATGTGTAAATGTTGGCAGATATGGGTTGTAGTGGTTGTAAGGAAGAAGAGGGTAAAATTGATACTTTTGAAGAGAATGAAAATGAAATCACACTTTTTTTAATTGTCGTTCGCCACGATAAAGGGTGTATTTGAATTGAATATATAAATTAGAAGAGAGTATAGAAAAATTTTAGAATCAAGAAGAGGTATCGTTGAAATTAATCCTATCTATAAAGGGGTGTAGATGAAATTTACCCTATTATAAATTGGTCTGAGACTATTATTTTAATTTCTAAAGTGGGTTGATTTACAGGTTTTTGTGAAAAAATTATTACAAACAAAATAGGGAGGATATTTCCCTGATCTCCAATTTTTAAATAATTGGAGAGTCTTCCAATTGAGTTTGCACAAGCAATGTTATTGAAATATAAATTGAGAATTAACTGAGAGGACCTAATTCTTTAGCATTGTTGGGCAACCTTAATACAACCTTCTTTGATCCGGCTGGAGGGGGAGATCTCATATTATACAAGCATCTTTTTCGGTTCTTTAGTCATTCAAAAGTGTATATTCCTTTTTTTGTCTGAATCCGGTTTCATAACTCATATCATTTTGGCCTTTTGGAGAAAATTAGTTTTCGGGTATCTAGGCAAGATTTATGCCATGGTTAGTAAAGGTTTTTTAGATCTCTTATTTGAGCTCATTATATGTTTATTGTATAAGGCTTATGTTGGAGTAAAATTAAATATATGGACTTATATATTAAATAAAAGTGAATTATAGGCTATCAAATAAAGTTAGGCTAATTAAAGTGATTAATTTAAGTTTTGGAGCCTTAATTAATATATTATAAAGTGTGGGCATTAATGTGTAGAGACAAAAGTAATTTCTATTTTGTATGATGAGTTAAAATAGAAATTACGATCAGGCGTGACTGCTTATGAACATACACAATTGTTTATAAATAGGGGTCATGGTCCCCAGATCACAGATGATTTTTCTATCCTTCTGATTCCCATTGTCAGAGAGAAATTTAAACAGAAAACAAGTGTAGATCTGAAAAATCATTAAGCCTCAGACTCGAATATTTCAATCTTAGATCATAAAGGCTCAGACTCAGATATTTCAACATTTTGTTATGGATTCAGGTACGCTTCCGCAAATTCAATATTTTAATTCTTGATGATTCAATATGAATGTTCCTGTTTGTGTGATGATTTTCATCAAGTCAGAATTGTAGAGGGAGATGAGGCGAAAATTGCTTGTGTGACAAGGTACGGTTCATATGAGTTTTTAGTCATGCCTTTCAGCTTAACCAATGCCCCTGCTACATTCTGTAACTTGATGACCAATGTATTTCAGGAATACTTAGACCGTTTCATGGTGATTTATTTGGATGACATAGTTGTTTACAATTAGACTCTTGAGGAGCATGTTGAGCATCTTAGGCTGCCTTTGACAAAGTTAAGGGAAGCCCAGTTGTATCTGAAACCAGAAAAATGTGAGTTTGTCAAGAAGGAAATTTCATTCCTTGGGTATATTATTTCTGCGGGCGTGGTGAAGATGGACCCGAAGAAAGTTGAGGCCATTGCAGATTGGTCTGTCCTTATTAAGGTTACTGAACTGCGTTCTTTCCTTGGTTTGACAAACTATTATCGAAAATTGGTGAAGAATTCTTCAAAGAAGATCGTGGTGCTGACTGATCTCTTTAAGGAAAGATAGGACATGGAACTAGTCCTACGAATGCCAGGAGGCATTCAATTGATTAAAGGCGGTGGTGAAGTCTAGCCAATTTTACGGTTACCTGACTTTAATTTGCCGTTTGAAGTCCATACAGACGTATCAGACTTTGCTCTTGGAGGGGTGCTGGTGTAGAATGGACATCCGGTGGCATTTGAAAGTAAGAAGTTGAATGATACCGAGTGGCGGTATTCAGTACATGATAAGGAGATGGCAACAGTCATTCACTGCATTAATGCATGGAGGCATTACTTGTTGGGGAAACATTTTCTTGTACTGACAGATAATGTGGCTACCAGCTGCTTCAATTCCATGAAGAAGCTGACACCAAAACAAGCAAGATGGTAGGACTTTCTTGCCCAGTTTCATTTCACATTGCAGTACAAGCTTGACAGTGCAAATCAGGTTGTTGATGCTCTTAGTTGAATCCTAGTTGCTGATGGGACGGTTGCTGCACTTAGCCAGATTGCAGGAGACATACTGTAGAGAATTCAGGATCAGACAAAAGATGATCCAATGACCAGCTTATTGTTGAAGCAGGTTCACGAAGGGGTGACTCGACAGTTTTGGGTAGAGGATGGTGTTCTCTATGCCAAAGGAAGGAGATCCTATGTTTCGAAGTCAAGCGGACTTCGACAGATGTTGCTGAAAGAAACTCATGATGCTCCGTGGTCAGGACATCCAGGGCAGCAACGGACTCTTACCTTGTTAGCAGAAAGCTATTATTGGCCCCGCATGGAAGTAGATGTGGAGCTTTCTGTGCGCACTTTGTTTGGTGTGCCAACAAGACAAGATAGAAAGGAAGAATGTGGCGGGTACGTTGGAACCCCTCCCTATTCCAAGCAGACCTTTAGATAGTGTTTCCATGGACTTCATTAATGGCTTGCCTCAGGTGAACGATTTTACTTCGATATTTGTGGTTGTAGACAGATTTTTGAAGTATGCCACTTTCATTGCTGCCCCAAAAGTCTGTACAGCAGAAGTTACTGCTCAGTTGTTCCTTAAGCATATTGTGAAGCTTTGGGGTCTTCCGCTGGATATAGTCAGCGACAGGGACACTCGGTTTACTGGCCGGTTTTGGACGATTTTATTTGAACTGTTGGGCACACAACTTAACTTTTTCACCAGCAATCATCTGCAGACAGATGGACAGATCGAGTGGGTTAATGCAATGTTGGAGAAATATCTTAGACACTATGTTACAGTGAATCTAGAGAATTGGGTGGATTTACTTGATGTAGCCCAATTCAGTTATAACCTTCAACAGAGCTCTTCCACTGGAATGAGCCCATTTGAGTTGACAGCTGGCCAACAGCCTCTTACCCCGCATGAAGTTGTCAAGCAGAAGTTTTAAGGGAGATGTCCTGTAGCATATCGCTTTGCTCAGGCCAATCAGGAGTGGACCGATGAGACAAAAGACTATTTAACTAAGGCGGTGAAGAGGATGAAAAAGTGGGTAGACGAGAAGAGGAGGGCAGTAGAGTTCGAAGTGGGTGACAAAGTGATGCTGAAATTGACTCCACCAATCTGAAACAAGATCTCTCGAAAGTCTGCACACAAGGGATTAATCTAGCGCTATGACGGCCTTTTCCTTATAACAATGAGGATTGACAGGTTGGCCTATAGGCTGGATATTCCCAGTCGTCTCAAGTTTCATCCAGTTTTCCATGTTACCTTCTTGCAGCCTTATATTGAGGATTCGGAGGACCTTAATAGATACGTTCGGCGTCGGGCTCCTCCAACAATCAGGAAGCAATTCACAGAAATAGCTGAAGCTATCCTTGACCACAAGACTGAGGGAATGAGTAAGAAAAATAGAAGAACTCATTACCTAGTCAAGTGGAAAGGGAAAGCACCGGAGGAAGCCACTTGGGAGAAAGAGACGACATTATGGCAGTTTGAGGATCTCATCAAGCAATACCATGCCTCCATTCCAACGAGGTCGTTGGATACTTCAGATGGGGGTGGCTTGTCACACCCTAACTGGCTTGTGTGCAAATGGCCGGTCTTGGTGGCACCTTGCACCAAGGCATGCCATAAGTTGGAATCAAGGTGACGCGGCTAAGTGGTTCGACAGATTGGGGTGAATCCAGGCAGCATGAGACCACCTGGTTGAGCATGGCAGCACGTGGTAGGCTTAATGGAAGCAATGTGGGTGCATAGCTTCGGATTGCATTGCATGGGTTAAACCCAGCATGCACATTGGGTCGTGAAGCAAGGCTGGCTGCTGAATGTGGGCACATGACTGCTCAATGCATGTGACCAGGAGGATGTGGGCAGTTGTAGATGTTGAGACACAGTCAAGGCAGTTGCTGAGGTAGTTCTGGGCGTCCCTAGTTTGAATCCAGTCCAGATGCATGCTGATCAAGGGCAGTTCCACATCAGTTACTGAAAGGAGTGGAACTGCCTGCCAGGTGTCGCACAGAAATCAAGCCTGCTAGCCAAGTATGCTATGGAATAGCAAAAACGTGTGTAACTACCCCTTGGTAGATGGGGGTGTCATCTGCCTTACTCCTATATAAATAGGGGTACTTGAGCATTATGATAGAGAGAGAGTGTTCTGGCTTTGAGAGTTCATTGTAAATTGTTGAGTTCAATATATAAGGTTTGGAAGCTTTGTCCTAGTAAATTCGTGTATGCCTTCTGTGTGAGTTTCTGTCCCTTATTCTTGAGTTTGTGTGTGGCTAGTTGCAATAGCAACGCCTTCACAGATAGCCTCGAAAGAAAAACGAAAGTTACCCCGTGACAAAAAGAAAAGTGTATAAAACACTTACAAAAGACTAACAGGAGGCGCTGCATTCCAGGGGAAGTATAGGCCTTGAGCCAAGGCAGATTTGGCATGGCGCATTGGGGGCAGCTACCCCCACTGATTTTTTAAAAAATTTTAAGGACTAGGTGTAATTTTAAAAAATTTAAAATTTTTTTAAACTTGCTCTCACTGAAATTTTCTTAAAATATAGGGTATACTAATATAATTTCCAAATCTTAAAAGGCAACTTTTGGCTGATCCTCATATGGAACGCCTGTCTTTTCTATTTTTTTTTTCCCGTAACTCCGTAAGCCATCATGCCATCTTTGTCTTCCTCTCCTCTGTTCTGTAAGCCATCTTCAGACTTCAGCGGTTCAGCCAACGAATCAGTCCAACCCCTTTTCTTTATTAGTTCCTTTGGTGGATTTAATTGTTGTGCAAATTAAATTTGAAAAAACCCTAGAAGAAATCTAATAGTATTCGTCGTGGGACAAGGTGAGTTTCAGCTTCTCTGCCTCGAAATTGATCTTAAATCAGATTTTTATAATCAAAAAATTAGTTTAGTTCATGTAGAATTTATGGTTGGTTGGTGTATTATTTATGGACTTATGTAGGTTATCTTTGTTTCGTCTTGGCTCACTACTCAACTATTTTGGATTTTTGTTGAAGCCCCTGTTTAGATTGGCTATCTGAAATTCTTGGTTAGTGCTATATTTCTTCCCTATGATTAAATTTCTTTAATTGATTTTTTGAAATTCTAGTTTGGATTATATTTTAGATTTATGGATTATATCTTGATTATGTGTAGTTCATTATCTCATTTGTTACGGACTTAATGACGAACTTTTAAATTTGAATCTAATTAGACAAATTTATTTTTCAATCAGCTATGGATAGGTTTCTTATAAGAAAATCAACATTGAAACAACTATCTCCTAGTCAAGAAATAGATGATCGTGGTGATGACATACGACTTTGTTTTAATCAAAGTCGTGAAGGAGTTAACTTAGAAAATCTTCCTACAGATCCTGGGCTAAGAATTAGAATTTTAGATTATCATCCTAATGACCGGGATGAAATTCGGAGAACATATCTACAAAAAGGCCCATGTCAACCTCGTGAATATAATTTCCCCAAACTAAATACGGTAAGCTGTGTCGTCGCTTTAGTCCATCTTGGTTCAACGAGTTTGGTAGTTGGTTGGAGTATAGCATTAAAAAAGATGCCGCTTATTGCTTATGTTGCTATTTAATGGGAAGTGATATGGGAGAGTAAAGGGGTGGTGACTCTCGTTACAGAGGAATTTCCTAACTGGAAGAAGAAAGAAAGATTTTAAATTCATGTTGGGGGTCCAAATAGTACTCATAATGAGAATTGGAGAAAGTGTCAAAATATAATGAATCAGAAGCAACATATTGAAGTTGCTTATTATAAACAATCAAATCAAGCTCAAAAGGAGTATCGAGTTCGTTTAACTGCAGCAGTTGATTGTGTTCGATTCCTTTTACGTCAAGGGTTAGCATTTCGTGGTCATGATGAGTTTGAGGATTCAAAAAATTAGGGCAATTTTCTTGAACTTCTACGATTTCTTGCTGAGCACAATGAAACCATCAACAATGTTGTTTTTAAAAAATGCTCCAAAAAATCTCAAAGTGATAGCACCAGACATTCAAAAGGATATTGTCCACGTTATTGCAACTGAAACCATATGCGCAATAATCAATGATCTTGGGGATGATTTGTTTTATATTTTAGTAGATGAATCTCATGATATTTCAGTTAAAGAGCAAATGGTAGTTCTATTGCACTATGTGGATAAAAAGGGATGCATCACTGAGCGTTTTCTTGCCATAGTCCATGTTACCGATACAAATGTTTTATCACTTGAAGCGAGATTGAATCATTGTTCTCAAAGCGTGGATTAACTCTTTCAAGATTACGTGGACAAGGTTATGATCGAGCCAGTAATAGGAGGGGAGAATTTAATGGTCTCAAAAGTCTCATCATAATAGAGTATGAATCTGCTTTTTATGTTCATTGTTTTGCTCATCAACTTCAACTCACCCTTGTGTCTATTGCAAAAAAATCACAATCAAATTGCATTGATTTTCAATATTGTTGCTAATTTATTGAATGTTGTTGGAGCTTCATGCAAACGAAGAGACATTTTAAGAGAGACGCAAGCTAGTAAGGTTATTTAAGCACTAAACAATGGAGAGTTATCAAGTGGGCGCAGTTTGCATCAAGAAAATAATCTTCAAATGGCCGGTGATACACATTGGGGCTCACATTATGGCACTCTCATAAATGTGATTGTTTTGTTCTTCTTTGTTGTTGACGTACTTGAGATTATTATAGAGGATGGTACAACTTCTGAGCAAAGAGGGGAAGCATGTGCTTTATTGGATTCAATTCAATCTTTCGATTTCGTATTCAATTTACATTTGATGAAAGGTGTATTGAGAATTACAAATGAACTATCACAAGCATTACAAAGGAAAGATCAAGATATTGTAAATGCTATGAGTTTAGTGAAAGTATCCAAACAACATCTACAAATGATGTGGGATGATGGATGGGATGCTTTAGTCGCCGATGTCTTTTCTTTTTGTGAAAAACATGATATTATTATTCCGAATATGGATGAGATATACATAGCTCGAGGAAGGTCACAACGTGGTGAAAAAGTTATTAATCTATACCGTTATCGTGTTGAATTATTTTCTACGGTGTTAGATATGCAACTTCAAGAGCTTAATGATCGTTTTACTGAAGTGAACACCGAGTTACTTCTTTGTGTGGCATGCCTAAATCCAATGGATTCATTCTCTGCATTCAATAAGGAGAAGTTACTTCGTCTTGCTCAATTTTATCCTTCAAAATTTTCTCCAATGGAGCTCTTGATTCTTGATAATCAACTTGAGACTTAAATAGTTGATATGCGCTCTAATGAATTTTCAAAAGTTAAAGGAATTGGTGGGATTGCAGAGAAGTTAGTTGAGACCAAAAAGAATATAGTATATCCATTGGTTTATTTGCTCATCAAACTAGTTCTTATCTTACCAGTTGCCACTGCAACAGTCGAAAGAGCATTTTCAGCAATGAACATAGTAAAGAATCGATTGCGCAATTGAATGGGAGATTAATGGATGAATGATTGCTTAGTTGCATATATTGAGAAAGATTTTTCAAGTATCATTGAAAATGAAATGATTATGCAACGGTTCCAAAATATGAAAACTCGTCGAGAATAATTATAAGGCTCTATTTGATGTTCGAGAGTTGGGAGCTTCTTCTGTACAGTATCTTGAACACTAAAGGATACTTTTGATGTGAAGTTTTTTTCTTGCCTTTTTTTGTACATCACTTATATACATGAGTTGCTCCTCTAAATGACATTCTTTTGATGTAACTATGTTTATAAACAATTTATCAAGAATACATATTTTGATGAAAATAATGTTACAATTATACTTTGAAATTTAAGAATAGGTTGCCCCCACCGAGTCAAAATCCTGGCTCCGCCCTTGCCTTGAGCTGACCAGAATGCAATAAAAAACAAAAATTTGAGAAAACTATAGGATGCAGGACTGTGGGAGACCCCATCTGAGTCCACCCGAACCTCATGAAGATCATCCTTTCTCTAATAGAATGGCTGATGAGTGTACTAGAGTATTAGGATCCCTAGTTTGGCTTATGAAGATTCTAGGTAACGAGGATAAAAGCAAGGTAGGTAGAAGTAATCATGTAAGTTAAAAGGGTGACCTACATATCTTCCTACCCATTTTCTCTCTTCTAACTTATTTCTACTCAACTTTACTTCGCCGTTGCAGCAAAACCAACCTTAAGTGCTTGCAGTGGCATTAATACTTTAATTTTTCATTTAACAAGAAGCAAACAATCTAACTACTACAAATTAATAGGTTTTGATGGTGCTGATTAATGTAGATGAACAGAGTGCATGGGACCAACGATGAATTTAGGCTGTCAACTTCATAATAGCAGTGATGAAGTGTTTCATAGGGGATAAGGGAATTTGCACAGTAGGAATATAGTGGTTCATCGACTCTGGAGCTCGGCTAATCCACTCTCTAATGGAGGCTACTGCTCATCTTATTTCTATTGACTACTTGACTGTATTACAATACAATGCATGATCTAATTAGGGTTCTTCTAGGGTCCTGCCTCTCGATGAGGTGTTATATAGTACTTATAAGGTTGCTCCCTATTCCGTGGGATTTCAGTCGAGATTTTTGCCCATTATTCATGAGATCCTCCTTGATTTTAGGAGAGAATCTTGGTTGGTTGAGAGTTTCACGCATTGGGCCCAATTTTTGTAGTCATCCAACTGTTTCCTGGTCAGTTCTGCTATGATCTCCCCAAGGGGAGCTCTACCCTTGGTTCTCTGAGTTTTCTGTGTCTTTCCTAACCTCCTAACCTGAGCTCACAGCTAGGGCTTGTTTGAGGTATCATCAGTTGCCCCCCCAGCCCCTAGTTCAAGCGGGCTTGGCCAGGGGTTGAGCTTTTTTTTTTTTTAAACCGAGCAGGACCTGCACATAGCTGACTTTGGCTTGCACGTGAGTTAGGCCTTTTTGATGGTTTTTAGCAATCATGGCTTCCTCATTTTCCATGCATGTTCCAGTCCACGTCTCTCAGGCTTTAAATGCTCAAACGGTTATCTGAACCGCCCTATTCTACTGTTTAACTTCTGTGCTGCTTCTCTCTTCTTGTGATTTCTTGGGTTTCTAGTTTGGATTTCTCTGATTACTCGTTCAAGATCGAGTTCTATGGGTTCGATTTAAAGATTTGCATTGCCCTTTTTCTGCCATTTTGCTCTAGGTTGTTGTTCGTTGCTCTTTCCTACCAAGGTACGCCCTTTTGTCCCTTTTTCACCTTTTCTCGTTCTGCATCCCTCGAATTCGAGGTGACCATTACATTTCTGGGCTTTTCGGTTCTTTTACTTTTGGAATCGAAATTATTGCTTGTCTCTTCTCCCCCACTTCGTGGACTGGTTTTCTATCGTGCGAATCCTTGCTGTTGGAAGTTACTGCGCTAACCCTAGGGTTACCAAGGAGTGGTTAATTAGTATTCCTCCTCTCTACCATTCTTTCAATTTACCTTTCTCTTGTCCAGTCATGTCTACTCCTTCTAGAGTTACACGCTCCTTTGCTTCTCTCTTGGGGGAAAGGTCTGTCGAAGAGGACATTGATTTAGGGGATGCGGCCGAGAAAATCGACAATTTCCCCGGTGTGGATACTATCGATGCCGAGGAGAATACTGAGGAACCATCCCCATTGTCTTCTTCTGTGCCCCCTAATCCTAACAAAGGTAAGGGCAAGTTGAGTGGGATAGGAGTCTTTGATAGCGCAGCGGGCACAGGGGCCACCTTTAGGCATGCTGAGCTCGTAGGACCTAGTGAGGCTGACCCTTCTCTTATAAAAAATTCTCAGTGCTCGTTATGGTTTTCCTCCTGGGGTCCAGCGCTAATACCTAGATAAATACACCCCATATGTTGCCCAAGTTCATAAGAAAGTATGTTTCTTTGTGGCCACTTTTGAAAATTGCCTTCGCTTCCCTATGNTAACAAAGGTAAGGGCAAGTTGAGTGGGATAGGAGTCTTTGATAGCGCAGCGGGCACAGGGGCCACCTTTAGGCATGCTGAGCTCGTAGGACCTAGTGAGGCTGACCCTTCTCTTATAAAAAATTCTCAGTGCTCGTTATGGTTTTCCTCCTGGGGTCCAGCGCTAATACCTAGATAAATACACCTCATATGTTGCCCAAGTTCATAAGAAAGTATGTTTCTTTGTGACCACTTTTGAAAATGGCCTTCGCTTCCCTATANCCTGGGGTCCAGCGCTAATACCTAGATAAATACACCCCATATGTTGCCCAAGTTCATAAGAAAGTATGTTTCTTTGTGGCCACTTTTGAAAATTGCCTTCGCTTCCCTATGCATCCCTTTATCAAGAGTGTCTTGCAAAACTTCAATGTTTGCCCTGCTCAGCTCTCCCCTAATTTATGGGGTGTACTTGTGGGTCTTCTTATTTTATTCAAGATACATGGGCTCGAGGTCCCCAGCCTTTCCTTGCTTGTGGATCTCTTTAGAGGGTTTCTTATATATCTGCAAGCGAACCACGGCTAGACAGATCATTACTCACCTCCCGAGCTCCCATAAGGGTTGGAAGAAATAATTTTTTTTCGTTGAGGGCACCAACTGGGAGTACAACCATACTAACAGGACTTATACTCTGGGTGCTAACAGGATTGATACTCTGGGTATCCCTAGAACTTGGTCCGCCCCTAATAACTTAGGTGAGCCCTTGCTCGAACTAATTGAGCTCTAGTTTGGGAATTATTGAGTTGTCTTTTTGACCTTTACTCTCCTTGTGTTATTTTTCAGGCATTCGACCAGAGCTCAGTGGTGAGGACGAGAGGGTAAATCGAAAGTTGGAGAAGTGTAACCTAGAGAAGTACTCCGAGCTCATCAAGCCCTGGGTCTTAGTAACCTAGGGATTCAACCCTCTTGAGGTATCGATAGAAGCTTCGCTCCCTATCTCAGTTGTTAGCCTGATTATATAAAAGGTAACATTTTTTGAGTTAGTTCCCTTGCCTTCCGTTCTTTTTCCTCTCTCCTGTTTAACTCGCTTGGTTTAGATCTCCCAGGCTCCTCCATAATGAAATCTACCCCTAAAGAACTCCAGGCTAAGGTTGACCTATTGAAGAAAAGTAGAAAAAGTGGTAAACGGAAGGCTGAGACCAGCTCTGGAGGCAGCCTCGTTGATAGAGTTGAAGTGCAGAAGCTAGGAGTGTCCTTTTTTCCTGCCTTGAGCAATGGAGGTCAAACTCCCTCATCTCAATCCTTGGCCCCTTCTCCTCTTCAAGGGGCCTAGTTTGCCCCCCAAAAGGTTTCTAAGCTAGGGCTGGCTTCCCACACCTTTTTTGAGGTTGAGGGAGCATTAGGGCTGATTACTAGAATTAAGCTAGACTTTGCACCCCTCGGACCACCTGAACAACCATCTCAGCTGCCTCTCCGGAGTCCTAAAGTCAAAAAGAGGGAAGACGAGGAGATTGATGAAGACTCATTCTTCGACAACGTTGAGTTGGCTGCTAGGGCCATTTCATCAATTCTCCGTGCATCCGATATTCAGAAGGCCTCTACCATGTCCCCCGAGGTCTCTTTTTGCTCAGTTCTCCAAGGAGCAGCCACTGTAAGCATTTTTTTCACTCGCTCTTAGCTCAGCGCGGTTGAATTGTGTTGATCTATACCTGCTTCCTTTTTTGTCCACAGATAGCTCTCCATCTGAAGAACTTAATGGGCAGGGTTCAATCTTCGGAGGTCTCCACCAAAACTTTGAAGACTCATGAGTTTAAGGTCGCTGAGCTTACCTTTGACAATGAGAGCCTCAGAGCTCAGGTGCAAAAGCTCGAGGAGCAAATGGAGAAGCAGACCTCTCATTACAAAGGTCTTCAAGTTGCTAAAGATAGGGCTAAGGAAAGAGAGAGGAAGGTCGGGGATGAGCTGAGGATGACCAGGGAAGAGCTGCTACTCAAAACCAATGCTTGGACCAAAGCTAGCCAGGAAGACTTCGATGCTCGGAGTTCCCTCGAGAGCCTTAATAAGGAGTATGTTATCCTAACTAAGGCGAATGAGAGCTTATGTGGCGAGCTCAAGGTGCAGAAGACAACTATCAGGGAGAGGGATGACATAACAGCTAAGCTGAAGGATGATATCACCACCAAGTGGGCCTCAGGATGGCTGGCCTTTCAGTGCAAAGCAGAGAAGACCTATCCAGACTTCGATTTTGACTTTGTTATCCTTATTGAGGAGGAGTTAGAGGAGACTGGCTTTGAGGGTGATGATAACCCCTTGGCTCTTGCCGTTTCTATTGGGGCTCCAGAAGACACTAAGATGTCCTCTCCTACAATTGCTCTTATTAATACCTCCCTCTCTGCTAACCTCGTGGCTGAGACCGTTGTTCAAGATTCGCCAACGGCTAGAACGGAGGCTCCTAGGACCAGCAATCCTGAGAACCCTACTCCTTCGCCATCTGGGCCCTTATCTTCTAAGCTGCCGGGCTCCATCCCTATAACTGAAACTTCATCTGCTGATCCTCAAGACCATTCACTTACTCCGTCTTCAGAAACTTAGGAACTTAGGCTATAATTTCTTGCAAATGGCGACCATATCTCATCGGCAAACCTTTCATCGTTCGCACGGATTAGAGAAGTTTAAAATTTTTGTTAGAGCAACGGATCACAACACCAGCTCAAACACGGTGGTTACCAAAAATTCTCGGGTATGATTATATCATTGAATACAAGAAAGGAAAAGAGAATTGTGGTGCTGATGCTCTCTCATGGTTTGGAGAGCTCGACTTCCTTGCTGTGTCCTCGCCCATCGCAGACTGGTGGACCACACTCCAGCAAGAGGTAGCGATCAATCCATTCTATAATCAGCTGTTGGGCTCACTTCCACCACAATATTCCTTACGGGATGGGGTGCTCTTCAAAAATGGGTGTATTTATTTGAGTCCCTCTTCACAGCTCATTCCTACCATTCTATCCACCCATCACTCTTCACCGGTTGGGGGACACTTTGGCTGTCATAAAACATTGAGCCGCCTTCGTGCAAGTTTCACCTGGCCTCACATGTGCACCGCGGTCAAAGACTTCATAAAGAATTGTGATGTCTGTCAATGTTGCAAATCTGATAATACACGACCCGCCGGTTTATTACAACCGCTGCCCATACCCAATAAAATCTGGACTGATATTTCCATGGATTTTGTGGAAGGATTGCCATTATCCCGTGGCAAAAATGTCATCATGGTAGTGGTTGATCGCTTGTCCAAATATGCACACTTCCTTCCACTTAAACATCCATTTACTGCCCTCACAATAGCTCAAGTCTTTCTCGAACAAATTGTCCGACTGCACGGAATGCCAACGTCTATTGTAAGTGATCGTGATAAAATTTTTATTATTTTATTTTGGAAGACCTTATTTCGGTTGCAGGGGACAGCTCTCTGTATGAGCTCTAGTTATCATCCACAGACCGACGGTCAGACGGAAATGGTTAATCACACACTCGAGCAATACCTCAGGTGTTTCACGCATGAACACCCAACCAAATGGACTGCATGGGTAGCATGGGCTGAATATAGTTACAACACTTCCATCCACTCATCCACCAAAATCTCCCCTTTTGAAGCAGTGTATGGTCAACCACCTCTAACTCTCCTTTCTTACATTCCAGGCACAACAAAAGTTCAAGTCGTAGATGACCTTTTGCGTAGCCATGATGAAATTCTCCGTGCCTTACGTCGGAATTTAACTGTTGCCCGTGACCGCATCAAGTCCCAAGCTGACCAACATCGTCACGAAGTTGTTTTCGAGATTGGTGATTATGTCTACCTCAAACTTCAGCTGTACAGGCAGAAGACCGTAGTCGTCCGCAGATCCATGAAGCTCTCACCTCGATTCTTTGGTCCTTATAAGATCCTTGCACAAGTCGGACCAGTGGCTTACAAACTTGAATTACCGGCGGCTTCCCAAATCCATGACGTCTTCCATGTGAGTCTTTTAAAGACACACATCGGCTCTGTCACTTCTGCCTCCCCGCGCCTGCCTCCTATCTCTGACACATCTGAAATTCTTCCTCAACCTGAAGCTGTGTTGGACACCCGTGTCATTCAAAGAGGCCTTTACCGACCCAAAATCGAGATTTTGGTTAAATGGCGGGGTGCACCCGTGGAAGACGCCACTTAGGAAAATCGTTGGCGTTTTTTGAAGACCTACCCTGCTTTTATCCTTGCGGACAAGGACACTGTAAGAGGGGAGGAATGATATGTATTATTTCTCCATAAGACTGGGTAAAGCGCCTGAGCATCTCCAGCCTTAAGAATAGGACTTAGTTGTAGTTTGTTTTCAGTAAATGGTTGTAACTTCTTCCACATTTTGTGTCACAACTTGTTGCTATTTTTCAGTTGTTTCCCTTTGTGAATTTTCACTTGGCTTATAAATAGCCTAGGAGCTATGGAATAAGGATATGCAAAAAATAACTCCAGATTTCTTCCCTTCTCTGACCCTCTGTTTTTCTTCTTCTTGACTAGTCATTAGCTCTCCTTATCAAATTACATAACAACCTGATCGCAAACCCTGGAGGCCACGGGAATCTCCGGGAAACGATTTTGCAGATTACAAAATGAAGAATCTTTGAGTATATCCACATTCATATAGTTCTCTCGAATCTTCTAAGCGATAATAGGTGTGTATTGTACAAATGGATTTTTTTTGTGAATTTTGATTTTTAGTCTGATGATTCAGAAGCCTAAAAGCTTCTAATTGAACGTTTGCTGATTTGTGGCTGAATGAGGGGCGAAATGTGATTGATCAGAGACTTTGTTTTTATGGTTGAATGCTCTTATCTGCTCTAATTTTGTTGCATGTTTTAGATTTAAGTTTGTGTTTGTCTCATTCATTTCCGTGTTTATGTTTTTGTGTTGATTTGTTATACGTTGTTCTTGTTTGTTTAACTATTCTTGTCCCAACATTTTGATGTGTTTGAGAGGAGAACTATGAATGATAAAGTCCTTTGCAAACTTAAGATTGGGAAACATAAATTAATTAACGACAAGCAAATGTAGAATGAGTTCAAATAAAGATTGTCTGTATTTGGAAACCTTCTCTCTCTTCCTTTTTGGATCTTTTCCTAATTTGGAAATGAACCTTGTTCTTTTTCTCAAGGTCTTGCTTTGCACGTAGAGGTTTTTTCTTGGACTTTATGGGTTGATTCCTATGAAAGAAGTGAAAATGATGTTTCTTTCTAAGTACATGCTTTTGATTTGCTTCAACTTCAGTTACATGCCATCCAGGGGAAGCTTGCCATTCTTTGATGATGCCCCTCGGTGATTGTTGCACAATTTCAACCACACCATAGGAAGATTTCACTTTGCTGAGGACACAAATAATTCAATCCAAATGGCGAACCTTTAATTCGCTTTTGGTTCAATCTGAGGATTTTTTATGGATTTTTTGCATATTAAAGTTTCCTGTCATGTGGTGGCTAAATTTTTTTGGGCGAAATGGTTGGAGCCTCCTGCTGGTTTTTTGAAATTGAACACTGATGGGGCTGCTAAAAATAATCCAGGTTTAGCAGGTGGTGGTGCTGTGCTGAGAAATGAACGTGGAGGACTGGTCTTAGCTGCCTGAGTGCTCGAATGTGGCTGCCGAATTTCGAGCTTTGATGGATGGCCTACAATTGGTTTACAATTATGGTCTGTTTGCTTATAATTTGATGATTGAATGTAATTCTTTAGTAATTGTGAATGCAGTGTTGGGTTGTTGTGAATGTCCTTGGCTTTCCCTGCATATATTGAGAAGGATTAAGCAACTATTAAGGGGTGTGGAATTTCAAATATGACATGTCTTTAGAGAAGCTAATGTTGTTGAGCAGATTTCGTGATTCTTCTGGGGATCTGCATCAACCTTGTGAGGTGAAGCTGGCTTTGTTAAGGGATTTGGGGGGTTTGCCTGTGCTGCGAAGGAGAAAAGTTGTAGTTTTTGATGATATGGGTTAATTGATTTTGCCTTTGGCCTGAGACGTTTATTTTGCGCCAGTCTACTGTTTCTGATAGGGGTTGATACTTTGGTTTTTCTGGAGTTTGGTTTTATCTGAAAAGGAGTGGTGATGTCTGAATGGTGTGGTGGTGATCTGTTCTGCTGAAGTTGATTGGTGGGAGAGATGCTGAAGCTTTGCTGCTTACTTGGTTTTTTTGGTTTGCTTTGTGCGATTTCTGTTTTTGTAATAGGAGACCGTCTGTGGTTCTCTTTTTTTGCTTCTTTGTAAATTTTGGTTTTGTGCATAAATAAAAATTTGTATTTTTATTTTTTTAAAAAAATTATGTTTTCCATGAAAAAGGTTTTTTGGTTAATGATTACATTTTATTGTATTTGTCAAATTTTGAAAATTAGGCGTATTTGTATATGATTGTCCACATTAAAGAATTATGGTAGAAGGAATAAACACATTTTGCACTTTGATCATAACCATTGTGTGTCGAATGAGTATCATTTATGAAGGATTATGTAGGATATTGAAGAAAATATCACATTTCTATTTTTTTATTTGTTGTTTATTATTAATTTTTATTATTTTTAGTGAATTTTTTCATTATGTAATTCTTTATGACTTTATTTACTACATATTTAATCTAATTTGTCAAGTTTTAAAATTAGCAAAAGTACTCATTATAATGAAGTATGCGCAATAAGTTGGAAATTTTACGATAAAAAATTATTTTGGTTAAATTTCATTCTATTTCAATAAAAATTATTTTATCCAAACTTTGGAATAGAATGAAATGGACATTCTATTCCAAGACTTAATCCTAATTAATTGTCAAACATTGAAATGGTAATATATATTTCATTTCATTCTCAAGCTTATTTCATTGTCATGTCCATTCTATTCCTACTTAAAAGCATTACTGTATACCAAACGCAATGTTAGTGTTTTTAGTTATCATCCTAAAAAAAATTAGAATCAATCACAAATATCTTTTAACAGTTATAACTTAAACCCGAAAACTTAAAACAAGTCATAATCTTTTTAGGATCCGATTTGAAAAAAAACTTTTAATTTTGTCACAGAACTTATAAAACGTGGGTACCCAAATCAAATATAAATTGATGAGAATGTAGAAACATGACAACAAAATCTTAATTTGTGCAAGATTTTTCACCAGTATGTCCCCACATAACTAAATCTTTTGAAATATCACTCCTTCGGTCCTTCCATTTTGTTATTTTTCTCCTTCTTCGCCTTCCGCCCAATTTCCTTCCGTACCAATTAAACAGCCTCTAGTCAAGGTCAATGAAACATCCTACACGTCAAGGGACCTCTCTCTCTTTCTCTCTCTCTCTCTCTCTCTCTCTTTTAATTTCTTTTTTTTTTGGGGGAGTGGGAGAGAGAAGGGGAAGAAGAATGGGAATGGGAGGGAGAAAGAGATTTGAACCTTTGATCTTAAAAAGACAAAAATTTTCACAAGATAAGAAGTATTATTGGATAAAATGTTCATTAATAAAAAATAAGACTTAATCTAATCCACACCCACACCCAAACCCGAAAAACATAATTATTGTATATAATTAATTATATTACGGGTATATAATTATTGTTGTAATATTGTTGTGCCTATTGGTGCGACTAACTATGGAGGGACACGATGTCTTCAAATTATTGAACAATGTTATTCTATTTTAAAAATGTATATGTGATTGACATTGACCAACTAACAGATCTGTTTTATGAACTTTTCATTCTATGACTCTCAAAATAGATAAATAGAGCAAAACTTTTTTGTGCTTCTCTTCGGTACTAACCTTTTTTCGAATATAGATGTTTTTTTTGTTCATATGAGAACTTAAAAAATGAAACTTTGAGTTTCAAAGACGTAACAATATGCTTTCTTTTTTTGTTATTATACTTGTATTATGGCTACTCAATGAGTTTTGCATATGAAGAAAGGATTAGAGTTTTAATGATTACGCATTGTCTAATAAGAAATTGTAAAAAAAGGCAGCTCAGGCTCCCATCACTACATAGTGTTGGTAGGGTCAAATATACTCAATTTTATGCTTATAAATAGAGAGATTATTTTCGAAACTACCTTAAAATACTCAGAGTCACACTCAAGAAAAAATTGGAGGAGAAAATAATGAATAAAATTGTAAGACACTAACTCTTTAGATGTGAAAAGAATCACAGGAGTTGATTTGAAGCTAATATGGGATACAAAGATTACAAATTTATCCATCTTTTAATCGTCAAAGTGTACATAGATTCTATATATATACTACTTTCATCTAAAATAGTCCATGTGCAAGACACGTGTACACCAACTAATTATCGTAAAAAGCAAAGAAATTTGGATCTCTTCATAACTGTCAATAGTATGACAATGATGTAATTTGTGGTATGTTGGTAGGGGTGTCCATGGACCGGGCCGAGTCAGGCTAAGCCTGCAAAATTTTTTTCGAGTTGGGCTGCGTAGTGTAAGCCCAAATCCTTACCCAAGTGAGTTATCGAACGGGTTGAGCCGGGCTTCGGGTAGGGGTAGGCTACCCGTAACCCAACCCGTAAGCTTATTGGGCGGGCCTGTGGGCAGTCCTGTTTGAGGGCTTTTTTATAGACATCTTTATTTAAAAATAATGAATATTTTTGTAACTTAATATTTTTGTAAATTATATTTTTAAATCAAAAGTAAAGTCAAAATAGATAAAAATAAAATAATAAATTAAATCTAATAGAATGAATAAATCTGAACTAGGTTGATACCTACTAACTTATTTGTCATTTATATTACTCAACCATTTAAAACTTATATGTTTAATACATGGAAAATAAAATAATACATTATTTATAATATCTAAATTTTTAAAATTTTAAATTTTGATATTGAGAGACTAATTTTAAAATTTCAAATTTAATGGTTTAAAATTATAATTTTTTTTCAAATAAATGGTAGGTTGGGTTGGGCTGGGCTTGTGGGCGGGCTCTTGGGCCGGGCTTTGGGCTAGGTAATGGGTTTAGGGGCAAATCCAAACTCTCTTTTTAAGGATATTGGGTTCGGACTTGGACGAGCCAACTATCGAACTTATTGGATTTCGGGTCGAATAACGGGACCTGTGGGTAACCCGGCCATGGACACTCCTATATGTTGGAGAGAGAGAGAGAGAGAGAGAGAGAGAGAGAGAGAGAGAGAGAGAGAGGGGGGGGAGAGAATATCCTGATTTCTCTGGCATTATTCTTTCTAAGCATGGGTCCCTCTTCAGAGCCCAAGAGCATATCTCACCAGACTGAGGAAAGAAAAAAAAGCGTCACAACAAAACTTTATGACCCCATTCCTTGAACCAACGATCATATATTGGAGTAGAAGACGATGTGGATTAGGTAGGCTGAAAGGCAGAACTTCAACAACCACAAGGACCTAGAGTTTCAACAACCACAAAAAACCCATCCAAAAATTTGTGTGTGAGTGTAACACATTACATGACAGTATCATATAATGTATATCAACAATAAAAAATTATACATGCTTAATCAATGATTGACACCTATCATCTTATCACAAATTTTTTTGAGAAAAATAACTCATATGTCTCACAAGTTATTTTTTTTAGTAACTTTTCATTGAGTGTGCACACTGTATGATACTGCTATATGTATGTGTTAAATCCATACAAAATTTTCTCCAATCAATGCTCCATATCTCTCTATTCTCTACTTCTTGGTGGGGCCCAAACCACATATTATGCCATAAATTTCCTTTTCCTTGAACCCAATATATGCATGAAGAGATTAGACACCTTGCCTTTCTTGAATGGCTTGAATCCACATTTACAGTCAATGAACACTTTCTCAGCCACCCATCCATTACCTGGGCAACTAGCAAAGTAATTAAATTATTCTCCCTACAACTTCTTTAATTCTTACTTTTTTTTAGCTATCATCCTAAAAAAAAAATTAGGACCAACAACAAATATCTTTTAAAAGTTATAACTTAAACCTGAAAACTTATAGCAAGTCATAATTTTTTTAGGATCCGATTCGGAAAAAAAACTTTTAATTTAGTCACAAAACTTGTAAAATGTGGGTACCCAAATCAAATCTAAATTGATGAGAATATAGAAACACGACAACAAAATCCTAATTTGTGCAAGATTTTCCACCAGTATGTCCCCACATAACTAAATATTTTGAAATATCACTCCTTCGGTCCTTCCATTTTGTTATTTTTCTCCCCTTCACCTTCCACCCAATTTCCCACCATACCAATTAAACAGCCTCTAGTCAAGGTCAATGAAACATCCTACACCCAATTTCCCACCATACCAATTAAACAGTCTCTAGTCAAGGTCAATGAAACATCCTACACGTCAAGGAACCTCTCTCTCTCGATCGAGAAAACTTGGTCCAACTTTGCTGCTCATATGTCACCCATTCAACTATCCATATATGATGCCAACTTGTGCAAAGCCCATAGACACACGAAACAATAACAATTAAGAGCAATGGCTCATCACATGATTATCTTCCTTCTCTCTTCTTTCTTAACCCTATCAGCTTTGCATGGAACCCATGCAGTAGAATACACTGTGACCAACACGGCCGCCACAACCCCCGGCGGTGTCAAATTTACCAACGAAATCGGAGACGAACATAGCAAGCAAACCCTAATATCCGCCTCAGACTTCATATGGGGGATCTTCCAACAAACCAACGCCGCTGACAGAAAGAACATCGAACGAGTCAGCTTGTTCATCGACGACATGGACGGCGTCGCATACACTGTCGGCGAAGAGATCCACGTCAGTGCAAGATACATACAAAGTTACTCCGGCGACGTTAAAAGAGAGATCGACGGAGTACTGTATCACGAGATGGCACATGTGTGGCAGTGGAGAGAGAATGGAGGTCCAGGAGGGTTGATTGAAGGAATTGCCGACTTTGTGAGGTTAAAGGCCGGGTTGGCGCCGAGCCACTGGGTGCAACCCGGGGCAGGTGACCGGTGGGATCAAGGGTACGATGTGACGGCTCTGTTTTTGGATTATTGTGAGGGTTTAAGAAATGGATTTGTCGCAGAACTTAACAAGAAAATGAAAACCGGTTATAGTGCTCAGTACTTTGTTGATCTGCTGGGGAAGACGGTTGATCAGCTCTGGAGCGACTACAAGGCTAAATATCAAAACTAGGAGAAAATATTTGTTGTAACGACAACTACACTGCATTAAAGTGGTGTAACCGTTATAATAAATATTTACGCAATAGGATGTAATTCTTACATATAAGAAATAAGGCATTTCTGCTGATGGCTAAATGAAGAAAATAAAGTGAAGTGTTGTAGCTGTGATTTTACTATTTATTGATATAAATAAATTGTTAGAATAAAAGACAAAAATATATGATAGATTGTCCAGACCTTTTCTTGAATAATGGCAGTTGTACTTCTACTCTAGGTTTAATGAAGAATATTCTATTTCTTCAAGTTTTTTTTTCTTTCTAAATTAAGACCCATGATTGATCCCAATGATAAATGATTTTATCCTCTGCTACAGATTGTTAGGTTTTTTTGGTAAGTAAGTACAAGGCAACTTCGTCAAAAAAACGAACAAGTTGAAGTACCTTTCATTATGGTTTTGTAAAAGTCATGGTTTACATACATTTGAGTAGATTGTATTTGTGTTGTGTTATTTATGGATTCATGTCGAACATTAGTTAATTTGAACTCAATTCATTTAATCAATTGCGTCGTGTCGACTCTATCGAAGTATAAATAATTGAATTATATCATCTCTAACAACTTAAACTTTGGGAGTAGAGATTATTATTTAGCATAATATTAAAGCAAAAGTCATATGTTTGAATCTCGTCATTACACTAATTATAATTATTAAAAAAAAATTCACCTTCTATGTGAGACCCAATCATGCATTTCATACATATTAGTTTAATTATGTAGACTAATTGCAATTAGGTGGAATTATTTATTATATAGAATTTTGTGAATGAAAATGATATTGGGTTGATTTTGAAATAACTTAAAAATTTAGGAGGAGGCAAGCAAAATTAATTAAGTTGATTAAAATATCTTCATATATGTGTCATGTATTGGTGGTGGACCTTCCAAGTGCATGTGTGGGTGTGTGACGTGTGTGTGTTTGACTAAATGTAGTAAAGTGTGTGTATAAGTGTAGAGTTTGTGTGTGTGCGTGTGTACTTTAAAGATTAAAGGTGTGTATGTGTTATATATATAAAACAAAGTGTGTGTGTGTGTGTCTGGTTAGCTACTGAAGCCGAGAGTGAGGAGGACAAAGGAGAGAAAGGAGAAAAAAGAAACAAAAAAAAAAGAAGGAAAAAAAAATATACGTGCGTGGTTCTATTTGAACTGTGAGAAAAGAAGGTATGTATGATTTGATTTAATCGTACGTTATGATTAATTTTAATATATACGTTGTTATACATGTATGAGCTATTTTAGCATGTTTTAATGAGTAGGTTGTTTTAACATGTTTTAAATTAGTGACTATTTTAATTTATTTCATACACTGTTTTAGTTTAATTTGGTAGGCTATTTGCGTTCAAATAATGGGCAATTTTACTTTAAATTCACGAGCTGATTTTTTCGAGTATAATTAAGTGAGTTAACTTAATTTGAGGGTTGTTAAGCGGGGGTTCTAAATAGGTATTACACTAGATGTGGAAAAAAAATGGGAAAATGCATATAGAGATGCTTGGAAATGCTTTAGGTAGGCTGTGTTGGAATTGAGATTTTTGGGTGTGAAAATGGAGAAGTTAAAGGGTTTAATAAGAGGCTAAAATTGCATGATTAAATGTGTGTGTGAGCTTAAGTGTGACGATTTTAAATAAAAAAAATGCGATTTTTAAAATTCGGGGTTGAAATGTGTGAAAATAAACCTCTAGTCAATGTGTTTGACATACTTAATCCTAATTGTGATAATTGCAATTAATGTGAGTGATTTTGAAAATTTGGAGAGGCAATATGATCCCTACATCTAATGTATCAGTATGTNAAGAAGGTATGTATGATTTGATTTAATCGTACGTTATGATTAATTTTAATATATACGTTGTTATACATGTATGAGCTATTTTAGCATGTTTTAATGAGTAGGTTGTTTTAACATGTTTTAAATTAGTGACTATTTTAATTTATTTCATACACTGTTTTAGTTTAATTTGGTAGGCTATTTGCGTTCAAATAATGGGCAATTTTACTTTAAATTCACGAGCTGATTTTTTCGAGTATAATTAAGTGAGTTAACTTAATTTGAGGGTTGTTAAGCGGGGGTTCTAAATAGGTATTACACTAGATGTGGAAAAAAAATGGGAAAATGCATATAGAGATGCTTGGAAATGCTTTAGGTAGGCTGTGTTGGAATTGAGATTTTTGGGTGTGAAAATGGAGAAGTTAAAGGGTTTAATAAGAGGCTAAAATTGCATGATTAAATGTGTGTGTGAGCTTTAAGTGTGACGATTTTAAATAAAAAAATGCGATTTTTAAAATTCGGGGTTGAAATGTGTGAAAATAAACCTCTGGTCAATGTGTTTGACATACTTAATCCTAATTGTGATAATTGCAATTAATGTGAGTNAATATATGCATGAAGAGATTAGACACCTTGCCTTTCTTGAATGGCTTGAATCCACATTTACAGTCAATGAACACTTTCTCAGCCACCCATCCATTACCTGGGCAACTAGCAAAGTAATTAAATTATTCTCCCTACAACTTCTTTAATTCTTACTTTTTTTTAGCTATCATCCTAAAAAAAAAATTAGGACCAACAACAAATATCTTTTAAAAGTTATAACTTAAACCTGAAAACTTATAGCAAGTCATAATTTTTTTAGGATCCGATTCGGAAAAAAAACTTTTAATTTAGTCACAAAACTTGTAAAATGTGGGTACCCAAATCAAATCTAAATTGATGAGAATATAGAAACACGCCAACAAAATCCGAATTTGTGCAAGATTTTCCACCAGTATGTCCCCACATAACTAAATATTTTGAAATATCACTCCTTCGGTCCTTCCATTTTGTTATTTTTCTCCCCTTCACCTTCCACCCAATTTCCCACCATACCAATTAAACAGCCTCTAGTCAAGGTCAATGAAACANTCCACCAGTATGTCCCCACATAACTAAATATTTTGAAATATCACTCCTTCGGTCCTTCCATTTTGTTATTTTTCTCCCCTTCACCTTCCACCCAATTTCCCACCATACCAATTAAACAGCCTCTAGTCAAGGTCAATGAAACATCCTACACCCAATTTCCCACCATACCAATTAAACAGTCTCTAGTCAAGGTCAATGAAACATCCTACACGTCAAGGAACCTCTCTCTCTCTCTCTCTCGATCGAGAAAACTTGGTCCAACTTTGCTGCTCATATGTCACCCATTCAACTATCCATATATGATGCCAACTTGTGCAACGCCCATNTTAAACAGTCTCTAGTCAAGGTCAATGAAACATCCTACACGTCAAGGAACCTCTCTCTCTCGATCGAGAAAACTTGGTCCAACTTTGCTGCTCATATGTCACCCATTCAACTATCCATATATGATGCCAACTTGTGCAAAGCCCATAGACACACGAAACAATAACAATTAAGAGCAATGGCTCATCACATGATTATCTTCCTTCTCTCTTCTTTCTTAACCCTATCAGCTTTGCATGGAACCCATGCAGTAGAATACACTGTGACCAACACGGCCGCCACAACCCCCGGCGGTGTCAAATTTACCAACGAAATCGGAGACGAACATAGCAAGCAAACCCTAATATCCGCCTCAGACTTCATATGGGGGATCTTCCAACAAACCAACGCCGCTGACAGAAAGAACATCGAACGAGTCAGCTTGTTCATCGACGACATGGACGGCGTCGCATACACTGTCGGCGAAGAGATCCACGTCAGTGCAAGATACATACAAAGTTACTCCGGCGACGTTAAAAGAGAGATCGACGGAGTACTGTATCACGAGATGGCACATGTGTGGCAGTGGAGAGAGAATGGAGGTCCAGGAGGGTTGATTGAAGGAATTGCCGACTTTGTGAGGTTAAAGGCCGGGTTGGCGCCGAGCCACTGGGTGCAACCCGGGGCAGGTGACCGGTGGGATCAAGGGTACGATGTGACGGCTCTGTTTTTGGATTATTGTGAGGGTTTAAGAAATGGATTTGTCGCAGAACTTAACAAGAAAATGAAAACCGGTTATAGTGCTCAGTACTTTGTTGATCTGCTGGGGAAGACGGTTGATCAGCTCTGGAGCGACTACAAGGCTAAATATCAAAACTAGGAGAAAATATTTGTTGTAACGACAACTACACTGCATTAAAGTGGTGTAACCGTTATAATAAATATTTACGCAATTGGATGTAATTCTTACATATAAGAAATAAGGCATTTCTGCTGATGGCTAAATGAAGAAAATAAAGTGAAGTGTTGTAGCTGTGATTTTACTATTTATTGATATAAATAAATTGTTAGAATAAAAGACAAAAATATATGATAGATTGTCCAGACCTTTTCTTGAATAATGGCAGTTGTACTTCTACTCTAGGTTTAATGAAGAATATTCTATTTCTTCAAGTTTTTTTTTCTTTCTAAATTAAGACCCATGATTGATCCCAATGATAAATGATTTTATCCTCTGCTACAGATTGTTAGGTTTTTTTGGTAAGTAAGTACAAGGCAACTTCGTCAAAAAAACGAACAAGTTGAAGTACCTTTCATTATGGTTTTGTAAAAGTCATGGTTTACATACATTTGAGTAGATTGTATTTGTGTTGTGTTATTTATGGATTCATGTCGAACATTAGTTAATTTGAACTCAATTCATTTAATCAATCGCGTCGTGTCGACTCTATCGAAGTATAAATACTTGAATTATATCATCTCTAACAACTTAAACTTTGGGAGTAGAGATTATTATTTAGCATAATATTAAAGCAAAAGTCATATGTTTGAATCTCGTCATTACACTAATTATAATTATTAAAAAAAAATTCACCTTCTATGTGAGACCCAATCATGCATTTCATACATATTAGTTTAATTATGTAGACTAATTGCAATTAGGTGGAATTATTTATTATATAGAATTTTGTGAATGAAAATGATATTGGGTTGATNTGCATTTCATACATATTAGCTTAATTATGTAGACTAATTGCAATTAGGTGGAATTATTTATTATATAGAATTTTGTGAATGAAAATGATATTGGGTTGATTTTGAAATAACTTAAAAATTTAGGAGGAGGCAAGCAAAATTAATTAAGTTGATTAAAATATCTTCATATATGTGTCATGTATTGGTGGTGGACCTTCCAAGTGCATGTGTGGGTGTGTGACGTGTGTGTGTTTGACTAAATGTAGTAAAGTGTGTGTATAAGTGTAGAGTTTGTGTGTGTGCGTGTGTACTTTAAAGATTAAAGGTGCGTATGTGTTATATATATAAAACAAAGTGTGTGTGTCTGGTTAGCTACTGAAGCCGAGAGTGAGGAGGACAAAGGACAGAAAGGAGAAAAAAGAAACAAAAAAAAAAGAAGGAAAAAAAAATATACGTGCGTGGTTCTATTTGAACTGTGAGAAAAGAAGGTATGTATGATTTGATTTAATCGTACGTTATGATTAATTTTAATATATACATTGTTATACATGTATGAGTTATTTTAGCATGTTTTAATGAGTAGGTTGTTTTAACATGTTTTAAATTAGTGACTATTTTAATTTATTTCATACACTGTTTTAGTTTAATTTGGTAGGCTATTTGCGTTCAAATAATGGGCAATTTTACTTTAAATTCACGAGCTGATTTTTTCGAGTATAATTAAGTGAGTTAACTTAATTTGAGGGTTGTTAAGCGGGGGTTCTAAATAGGTATTACACTAGATGTGGAAAAAAAATGGGAAAATGCATATAGAGATGCTTGGAAATGCTTTAGGTAGGCTGTGTTGGAATTGAGATTTTTGGGTGTGAAAATGGAGAAGTTAAAGGGTTTAATAAGAGGCTAAAATTGCATGATTAAATGTGTGTGTGAGCTTTAAGTGTGACGATTTTAAATAAAAAAATGCGATTTTTAAAATTCGGGGTTGAAATGTGTGAAAATAAACCTCTGGTCAATGTGTTTGACATACTTAATCCTAATTGTGATAATTGCAATTAATGTGAGTGATTTTGAAAATTTGGAGAGGCAATATGATCCCTACATCTAATGTATCAGTATGTAAGTGAACGGTGCGGTAACCGAAGTTACTAGGGGACTTCGGGTTGAATCGTCTTGAATGCATTAATGCATGATCAATTATTCAATGTGATAAATATGTTGATATTTTAATTATAAATGTGTTAGGTGGAACAAGTGGGACAGTTGGTATTGAAATAGATACAAAATCACCGAAAGAATTTATTGGTAGGTCCGGCGGCTCGTCGTAGCTCTTTACACTTGAGGTGGGTGTATATCTTTATATGTTTTGGAAATGGTATTATAATATGATAGTAAATGATAGAATTTAATAGCAATTCTCCAAAATTATGTGCTACGTGTTTATGTGATAGGATGATGTTTTGTATTGTGTATTGTGTATTTTGAAATGTGTCGCACTGTTTGAGACAGGGGCGTCGATGCCTAGTCACTGGGCGTGCAATGATGTACTAGCACTATGGTGTTCCCGAGAGGTTTGGGAGACACAGATCCATGTGAGATCGATCATCCGATGAGGGATAGTATGGATGTGATGTGGCTTGTAAATTCTTTGGAATTAGATTGATGTTGTTGTTTGATATGTGTATCTACATAGTATTTACATATTTCAGTGTATTACTATCATTTCCATTTCATATACAACATGTATATTCACTGAGCGCGTGGTTTAGCTCACACCCCTACAGCTTTTCCTTTTCAGGTACTGTATAGAAGGATATAGACCAGTCCACTGTCCAGTCGATTGAGTCTTGTACAACGATAGTGTGATATCATTCAGGTTGAGTGTCAATATATCTAATTATTGAGTCGTGTATTATATTTGTGAAAAATTATTTTGGCATGTAAATAGTATGTATTTATACATAGACTCACCAAGCATACTTTGTGATGTATGCTATGTGGGTGTGAGATTTTGTATATGTCTATAACCTGAAAAACAAATGATTGGTACAAGTGTTTAGATATGTTACAGGTTATAAGATAGGTTTTACAATCATGTTTAATAACTAAGATGATGAGTGGTGTTATTGCACCTGTGGGATTATATCATGTTTGATTAGTCCAGCTTATAATAATTGTAAACAGGTGTATTCAAAACCTAGTTACGTCTCATCTTTGGGAGACCAGGATGGGGCATGACATTCTAGGTCTAAAATCTAGCCTGAACATGAGGGTCATGTTAAAATGTAAATATGAAAGTTATACTTTTTCCAACAGATTAAATTCTGGAGTAAATGACTATTCAATGTGAGAGGCATGTTGAAGTATAAATATGAAAGGATCAATGTTATTGAGACATAATTTGTTGACCTAATTCACTGTAATATTTGGATTCACTGTAGACCCTGTCAACATCAGAACTTGAAATTTATCCAATAATTCCAATGAAGTCATATTATTATGTTAGCAAATTAAGTCAGATTTTTAAGTCAAATAGTATTACTCATATGAAAGTCACACCCTCTCCAACAGCTTAAGTTTTGAAGTAGATGGTTGTTCAACACGACCTGTTTATTTTCTTGTCTTATTGAGTTATATAACTCATGAATCAAAAATATAATACTGTGATTTAAGCCTAATATTACATTATCTCTAAATTGAACTTACACTCATACTTTTATTATAAACTAAAAAAATTAACTTAGTAAATATAATAATAAAAATAAGTAAAAAAAACCCTCTTTTTGTACAAGGATTAAGTCTATGGTTGAGAAAAAATAGCAAAAATCAGACATTTTATTCTTATAATATTAGTTAAACGTATTAATTGTGAGATATAACTTCTTATCCAGTCTAAATAACTAAATTAATAGTATTTTAGCAAATTTCATCTAACTTTCTATACAATTTTGTCACATAGCAACTTAGTTTCATCACTAATTTATACATATTATCATTTTATCATATAACAAATTAACTTTCTATACAATTATATCATTTTTGGAGTGAAACTTATGGGCCCCTTATTTCCTAAGAAGGGACCATGGGACACGGGCTCACCCTGAATTTTTTTTAAAATATAATATTTATAAATATTTCAATTAATTTTTAGGTATATCTAAATGTGTCAACATTACCATTTTCTCATCTTAACCTATAGATATATGACTAGGAACTTTCACATACAGTTCACATACATTATGGACATACTTAGATAAGTAGTTGGCATAGACTCATTTTACAAATTTTAAACTTTGAAAANTTTTTTTTAAAATATAATATTTATAAATATTTCAATTAATTTTTAGGTATATCTAAATGTCTCAACATTACCATTTTCTCATCTTAACCTATAGATATATGACTAGGAACTTTCACATACACTTCACATACATTATGGACATACTTAGATAAGTAGTTGGCATAGACTCATTTTACAAATTTTAAACTTTGAAAATATGAAGACTTGGTTGCATTATCAAATGAGTGATCAATAATAGATCTCTAATTACTTGATTATTTGTATAAAAAAATATTTTTATAGCATTGATTGTAAAATTATTAACCAACCCTTTTAACAATTTGCTCGTTTGGGTCAATTGTTTATGAGTACAATTAGCATCATTTTTTGTGAAGGGTTCTAACTATTTTATTTTTTTGTTATTTTTTGTTTATGTATATTATGTACATCGTTTAACTCANATATTTTTATAGCATTGATTGTAAAATTATTAACCAACCCTTTTTACAATTTGCTCGTTTGGGTCAATTGTTTATGAGTACAATTAGCATCATTTTTTGTGAAGGGTTCTAAATATTTTATTTTTTTGTTATTTTTTGTTTATGTATATTATGTACATCGTTTAACTCATTTGTATTTAATAAATATTAAAGCATTCAATATAATACAATAAATTCATAAATATTGTATTTTTATCGATTGTAGAAATAAAATTAAAGTTGTGACCTCCTTGCTAACGTGCGCCATTAAACTAGAGTCGGAGACCATCTAGAAAGCCAATTTAAAAGAGTCAAGTCTATCGAAGCACCAAGCCAGAGTCAAGGTCTATTCATGCTGAAAAAAGCCCAAGAAAAACTACTTTTTTGTTCAATAATTTCTATTAGTGGGACCACCTTAAAGATTAACTTTTGAATATGATTGGTGATTGGGTTAAGNACGCTGAAAAAAGCCCAAGAAAAACTACTTTTTTGTTCAATAATTTCCATTAGTGGGACCACCTTAAAGATTAACTTTTGAATATGATTGGTGATTGGGTTAAGCTTGGCGAATTCATTTTTTTTTTTAAAGAATAATGATATCTAAATTTAAAAATTAGATTTAATAATCACAACTATTAAATAGGTAATGAGTCATAATAAATATCGGAACTCAGAGTAAAATCAATAGTTATAATTATCAAGTTTAATTTTTAAGTATAATTTTTAAGTACATGTAATATTACACATTTTTAAATTAGTTAAAAAAATTATTCATGCTTGACTTGTCAAATTCGAGTCTATAATAAATTGAGTTTGAATAATTCGATTATTTTATATACATACGAGTTAAATTCTACGGGCTCGAGCCGAATTTTTTTAGGATGGTCATAATTATTCTTGCCAACCATGATTCAAATTTTTACTCAAATTTAAATTAACATTTGAGTCAAAAGTTTTATTTGATATAAATGATTTCAATGGACAAAGTTAAATTTAAAGAATGATAGACCCAATTTTAAATGAGGGCAAACTCAAATTTAAAAGAAAGTAAGGATAGTCATTAGATCTTTAAAAGATGGTAAAATCTCACAATTAAAGATTTGAATAAAAATTTGAGTTTCCCTTAATTTGAGTANAATTTAATTTTTAAGTATAATTTTTAAGTACATGTAATATTACACATTTTAAATTAGTTAAAGTTAAAAAATTTATTTATGCTTGACTTGTCAAATTCGAGTCTATAATAAATTGAGCTTGAATAATTCGATTATTTTATATACATACGAGTTAAATTCTACGGGCTCGAGCCGAATTTTGTTAGGATGGTCATAATTATTCTTGCCAACCATGACTCAAATTTTTACTCAAATTTAAATTAACATTTGAGTCAAAAGTTTTATTTGATATAAATGATTCCAATGGACAAAGTTAAATTTAAAGAATGATAGACCCAATTTTAAATGAGGGCAAATTCAAATTTAAAAGAAAGTAAGGATAGTCATTAGATCTTTAAAAGATGATAAAATCTCACAATTAAAGATTTGAATAAAAATTTGAGTTTCCCTTAATTTGAGTAAAAAAATAAGTTTTTCTTGATTTGGTATAATTTTGAGTCAAATGTTGAAGTAAGTATTTTAGATTTTTTTATTTAAATTTAAATTTGAGTATGAGTCGAAGAAATTTGAGTAAGCACGGAAGATGCTGTTAATCCTCTCACACCAATTTTGAAAAGTACAACAAAAAGAAGAAAAGTCTTCTTCTAACTAAGATATATGGATGGCCGACACANAATATAAATTTGAGTATGGGTCGAAGAAATTTGAGTAAGCACGGAAGATGCTGTTAATCCTCTCACACCAATTTTGAAAAGTACAACAAAAAGAAGAAAAGTCTTCTTCTAACTAAGATATATGGATGGCCGACACAAGACTTTTCACAGAAGACCAAGTCAATGTTAATCCGTACACGTCAGTTAATCCTCCTAATCCGCATCCTAAAGGGAAGTCTTGACTTGGTAATAATTCTACACAAAAATGTGATATTGATTTTTTTTATTTTTTGAAAAAATCATGATGTCAAGGTTTTTTAATAGCATGATATTTTTATAATGGTTTAATATTATAAAAAAATATATTAGTGAACCACGTCATTCTGTTTGAAAATTTTTGAAGCGAGATTTTTTTCAATGTATTTTCTTTATTTTCTATTGAACAACGTTAGATAATCTATCATGAGTTTAAGTATTACTATGTTCTAGAAAAGGAAATTATAATCTTAAAAATTCTGGATAAAATTTCTTTGTATTGCACTAATGATAATAAATTTCTGGTGGACAATGAGAAAACTTGGTCCAACTTTGCTGCTCATAGGTCACTCATTCAACTATATATAGATGATAACTAACTTATGCAAATTCCACAAAAGAAAAAAAGACTAGCGATTATAACAAGCAATGGCTCACATGATCTTCTACCTCCTCTCTTCTTTGTTTATCCTAGCTACCTTGCATGTAAGCCATGCAGTTGAATACACTGTGGAGAACAGGGCTGCAACAACCCCTGGCGGTGTCCGATTTACGAACGAAATCGGAGAAGAATACAGCAAGCAAACCCTAATATCCTCCACAGAATTCATATGGCAGCTCTTCCAACAACCCACAGCCGCAGATAGAAGAACCACATCCAAAGTAAGCTTGTTCATTGAAGTCATCAACGGAGTTGCATATTCCAACAACGACGAGATTCGTGTAAATGCCGACTACATACAAGGTTTCTCTGGTGACGTTATGAGAGAGGTCACCGGACTTTTGTATCATGAGATGACGCATTCGTGGCAGTGGGACGGTGCTGGCCAAGCTCCGAGAGAATTGGTGGATGGAATTGCTGATTTTGTGAGATTGAAGGCTGGTTATGTGCCTAATTATTGGGTGCAACCTGGTGGGGGTGATAGGTGGAATCAAGGATACGATGTTACATCTTATTTTTTGGATTATTGTGACAGTTTGAGAAATGGGTTTGTTGCGGAACTTAACAAGAAGATGAGAACTGGATATAGTGATAACTTCTTTGTTGAGCTATTGGGGAAGACTGTTGATCAGCTCTGGAGTGAATACAAGGCCAAGTATCAAAACTAAGGCCTATCTGCTATTGGCCATTGTACAATTGTGATTTCTCTATATTATTTTCTAAATAAATTGCCCAAATAAAAGAGAAAAATATATATTACTGGGATGTATCAATAAAATTGCAGTTTTTGTTGGGATTTAATACGTTTTGAATCCACAGACAAAACACATACAATCAAAGAACAAATAAAAAATATAAAACAATAAGAAGCAAGAAAAAACAAGACACAAAGATTTTTACGTGGTTCGGCAATTTACTTATGTCCACGAAACTGTAGAGATTTCACTATTGAGAGAGTGGAATACAGAGGACGACTTTCAGTTACGATCAAACCCTAAACACCAAAACAACGGTTTTTATATGTCCTGCGTATCAGGCTACCAAATAGGCCCAAAAAATTTTCCTCGGAAGCGTTTCTCCTGAACCCCCATGAATCTTGTCCATGAGCGTTATGGCTTGGGTCTCCATGGCCCAAGCCTCAAAAAAATTTTCATTAAAAAATCACACAACATAATTTCAGGTCAGGTCGTCATCCAGATCAAAAACACCCAAACTAGGCTCCACAAAAAAAAAAACCCAACAGTTTTTATTATTTTTTTCCCAACCATGAGCTCATAGTTGGCTATTATCTTGTTTGTAACAAATTCGCAACCATAAAAACTGCAGTATTTGTAACAATTTAAGCTTTTAGATTTAGATCTCGTTACTACCCTAATAATTATAATACTAACGCAGATTTGACAAAAATTATAGACCACAGGTGATTAGGAAATACATTGAAATATATAAATACTTATGTTACTTTCTTTAGTTTTAAGATAAGATAATGATTTATCAGTCACAAAAGAAAAAGAACGTCAAGGTGTCGATTTTCGCAGCAATTTGGAAGTATTATTTTTGTTTTTGAAAGTAAAATTGATTTTCAACATTGAAAGGAGTAGCTGAAGAGAAAACATGGGGTCAGAGATTTGGAAATCAATGAGCAACAGAGCATGACTTACTTTCAAAATTTCCTCCAATATTGAGTAAACATTGCAGAATAGAATAAGTCAGGATTAAAGTTGACCCAAAAAGTTTGAAAAAAAAAATAATAATAAACCCCACCAGGCCAATTTCAAGCTTATTCACAAATAAGTAGATGAGATTGGCAATATATCTCCTCTCTAGCTAGATTGTTGTATTTGTTCTGGAAATATGTCTGAAATAACACATACTAAATATCATCGTGTTGCGGAGGATGGAACGCCGTAATCAGTGCAACCACAATAGCAAAGACAAAAGAATGCTTACAACTCTTTGACAGAGTTACCACTTGGTTGCGAGAAAAGTCATTTCTATTTAAATTAAATTTGGTATTATCTATGTGAATAAAGCTCATCTAATGGAAGATTTGGTGAGGGTTATGATAGTTGTGTGCAGATTTGGATAGAGCTTTGAGGAAGAAGAAAAAAAGTAATACTATTAGTACTTTAAAAAATTGACTTAATTTATATACATAATAATGTGTCAAGTGATACAGTCAATAAAGTAGTCCCAATATCAACAAATTGCAAACGAATTGCGATTTTGAGATGAGTTATGTAACTTAAGTTAAAATTTTAAATATGAGTAGTCCTCGGTTGGATTCGGGTACCGGTTGAGCTCGTGTTGGTACTTCTAAAACTCTAGTTGAGCATAAGTTAATCTCTCAATCTGTCCAAGCTAATTGATGTTTCTGTTTAGTATTGTTTCTAATTATGTTGTTGTTATTGGGGATTGCAGTCCTATATTCACCCATTTAGCTGGAAGGACATCTGCTTGGAAAGCTTTTATCTCCTCAAGTTCTTGAGGCATCTTTCAATGTTACTCCAGAAGTAGAGAAGCTTTTCCGCTCAAATAGAACTTCAGATGCCAACTTTTTTCCTCCTCCAAATTAGGAATATGAGAGATTATGTTTTTTAGTACTTCCTCTAGAGCTATATAGCTTAAGAGTTTATTAAGTTTTTTATATACTGGTTTATTTCTTGTTTTTGATAGTTCACCTTAATTCAATTCATAACTGGTTTGAAAGTTATTATAAAGGATAAATTTCATCCACACACTTGACAGATAGGTGTAACTTCAGTGACACCCCCCTCTCAATTCTAAAATTTTACTGACACTCCTTGTCAGAGTTTGTCTAATAACAGACCTAACGAAAAAACTTATTTTACCACTTTACCNTGACACCCCCCTCTCAATTCTAAAATTTTACTGACACTCCTTGTCAGAGTTTGTCTAATAACAGACCTAACGAAAAAACTTTTTTTACCACTTTACCCCTGAGCTCTACACTGTTTTGTATACTAAAGTTTCTTTACATACATACCAACATCCCNTATTTTACCACTTTACCCCTAAGCTCTACACTGTTTTGTATACTAAAGTTTCTTTACATACATACCAACATCCCTTTTGCATTCATTTGATTAAATTAAATGTTAATTGGGTTAAACATAATATTTTCGTTAATTTCATGAAATTGAATATAAATTTAGTGTTAATTTAAAAAATAATATTAATTTGATAAAATAAAATATTAAATTCATACAACTGAATGTTAATTTGATACAATTAAAATTTAATTTGATGTTAAACTGAAGATATGACATTAATTTAGTAAAATTAATTGTTCAATTTATGAAATTTAATGTTATTTTATAAAATAGAATGGATGAAATTAAATGTTAATTTGTGATTAAATTAAACAAATGATGTTATTTTGATCAATTGGATGTTAAGTTGATGCAATTAAATGTAAATATGACATAATTAAATGTTAATTTGATGAAATTCCTTATTAATTCAGTATTAATTTGTGAAAATTGAATATCGATTTGATCACATTGATTATTTTTTTTANTTCAGTTGTTCTCTTTGTCCGTGCTATTTCTATATACTACTCCTACTGCTTTCAGTTGATCTTCTAACATGGGCCTTGATTACCTAATTTGATTTCCTGAAATTTGATGTAATGTTTAGATGCTTCGAGTTGTTGTCAATTGTTGCTGGTTTAGTTTTAGGGACACCAGATTATATCATTTTAGTTTGAAGTTCTTAAAGCTCCAACTATTACATTGTAAGCTCTGTAAATCCAGGCCTCCAACCGTCTTTGTTGGAGAAAGTAGAAGCAGTAAAGGTCATCAGATGTTTTAGATTTTGATCCATTCTTCATGTTTGTTTTTGCTTAGATGAGAAAGATGGGTGCTTTAGGAGAAGATACCCAATAATAGATGTGCACATTATGGTTTCCCTTCCCTTCTGTTGGTCACTCAAGAAAAAGGAGGAGACGTCCTGCTATTGCCACTTATATGCCAGTTTTTTTAGAAAGACAATTAGAGCAGAAGTATAAAGATAAATGCAGGGAAGGAAGAATTTGTGAAGTTTTATGTACCTATTCAATGATATTCAATTTCAAGCCGATTGTGGGAATATGAATTTTCCTTGTATCTAGAGGCATGATGCAAAATTAAGTGATGTTTGATTGTATCATTTCATGATTTTAGGTTCTAAATATTTAAGATTGTCGTTTTGAAGCTTTTTATGGAAAATACAACCTAAGCACTTTAACCATTTTTGCTTCAATATTTGCCATCTGATTTCTCTTTTTAAACCTCTTTTTGTAGTGCGAATATGCATTACTGTTGTATATTTTTCTTAGTTCTTTGACTAAATGCAACTAAGTTGAATACAAGTATACAACCACCTTTTTGGTAGTCCCTTTGTATCCAGCAGTTATCAGTCATCAATTTCCTGGCTTCTGCATTTTTCACTTTGAACTAAATCCCACAGTTATTATAAGGTTATTTAGAATGTTGTTGGATTATTCAAAATATTGAATTTATTTAAAATTTTGGATTATGTTGACTTGAACTTGAGCTTATGCTTAGACTTGAGCGGATACGGGAAAAGCGGGGACGAGTATTATAAATTTACCCACGGACAGTGAGAAAAATTATACCCATTAACGGGAATGGACGAAGATTTTTTAAGCGGATATGAGGATAAAAATTATACCCCCGCCCCTGTTTCAATCCATTGACATTCCTACTCCTGACTACCGTTAAAGGACCTGAGATTCAATCCCAAGACCTCCCATGTGGAACTACTTCGGATCACCGTTAAGGCAAAGTCAACTTTGTTGATAAGGTTGGTTATTTAAATATAAATATGTTGCAGTTGCGGTTCATTTACGTGGATTTATATTCAAATATTGGTGTTTAAATATATATTTTGAGATAAAATTAATTGAAACAATATGTCACCAAAGTGATATCTTTTGTGAAAATTAATTTTATTTTAAAATATAACAAGATTATGTGCATATAACTTATGTGAATATTAATTAGCCCAAAGGAAGATTAATATTTAACATAATTGTATGCACACCTATGGTAATAAACGCATGATGATTATTTAGTTTTACATATGAATAATAAATCGGCCCAAAGGAAAATTTATTATTCGATATGTTTTTCTTATCAGTGTTTGATTATTACACCAAGATATCACTTATAAGTTAATATTTTTTTATCCAAAGATAAAATATTAATAGAGTGTCCGATGTCTTGAGATGGGGTTTGCCTTTATTTGAATTTATTTTTGTTTTGAGGCTTATGTGAGATTGTTTTGCTTGTTTATTGTTCTCTGATTCAGCTATTAGTTCTGCTTCTAACATTAATGCCAGCATTAATTCTATTTCTATGCTAAATGACACAAACTTCAAGACATGACATGAGAACCTCCAAATAGTTGTTGGTGTCATGGATCTGGACCTTGCGTTAAGGGTTCCTTCTCCTTCATCTCTTACTGATGAAAGTTCATCTGATGAAAAGAGGGATATCGAAAGGTGAGAGAAGTCAAATCGCATGTGTTTGATGATCATTAAAAAGGTCATTCCAGAAGCATTCAGGGGCACAATACCCGAAACGATAAAAGACAGCCAAAGAGTTCCTAAAAGAAATTAAGAATAGTTTTGCCGAGAATGAAAAGTCTAAAACAAGTACACTTTTGACAAATCTCATCTCAATGAGATATAAAGGTAATAGGAACATTAGGGAGTACANTCGCTACTAATTTGCCACAATGTGGGAGGATCATGCTTTTGATTGGTAGGTGTTCTTGTTCCCTTGCTGTTTATCCACTTGATGTAGTTAGCAGGCCTGCTTTCAGTTGTTCTCTTTGTCCGTGCTATTTCTATATACTACTCCTACTGCTTTCAGTTGATCTTCTAACATGGGCCTTGATTACCTAATTTGATTTCCTGAAATTTGATGTAATGTTTAGATGCTTCGAGTTGTTGTCAATTGTTGCTGGTTTAGTTTTAGGGACACCAGATTATATCATTTTAGTTTGAAGTTCTTAAAGCTCCAACTATTACATTGTAAGCTCTGTAAATCCAGGCCTCCAACCGTCTTTGTTGGAGAAAGTAGAAGCAGTAAAGGTCATCAGATGTTTTAGATTTTGATCCATTCTTCATGTTTGTTTTTGCTTAGATGAGAAAGATGGGTGCTTTAGGAGAAGATACCCAATAATAGATGTGCACATTATGGTTTCCCTTCCCTTCTGTTGGTCACTCAAGAAAAAGGAGGAGACGTCCTGCTATTGCCACTTATATGCCAGTTTTTTTAGAAAGACAATTAGAGCAGAAGTATAAAGATAAATGCAGGGAAGGAAGAATTTGTGAAGTTTTATGTACCTATTCAATGATATTCAATTTCAAGCCGATTGTGGGAATATGAATTTTCCTTGTATCTAGAGGCATGATGCAAAATTAAGTGATGTTTGATTGTATCATTTCATGATTTTAGGTTCTAAATATTTAAGATTGTCGTTTTGAAGCTTTTTATGGAAAATACAACCTAAGCACTTTAACCATTTTTGCTTCAATATTTGCCATCTGATTTCTCTTTTTAAACCTCTTTTTGTAGTGCGAATATGCATTACTGTTGTATATTTTTCTTAATTCTTTGACTAAATGCAACTAAGTTGAATACAAGTATACAACCACCTTTTTGGTAGTCCCTTTGTATCCAGCAGTTATCAGTCATCAATTTCCTGGCTTCTGCATTTTTCACTTTGAACTAAATCCCACAGTTATTATAAGGTTATTTAGAATGTTGTTGGATTATTCAAAATATTGAATTTATTTAAAATTTTGGATTATGTTGACTTGAACTTGAGCTTATGCTTAGACTTGAGCGGATACGGGAAAAGCGGGGACGAGTATTATAAATTTACCCACGGACAGTGAGAAAAATTATACCCATTAACGGGAATGGACGAAGATTTTTTAAGCGGATATGAGGATAAAAATTATACCCCCGCCCCTGTTTCAATCCATTGACATTCCTACTCCTGACTACCGTTAAAGGACCTGAGATTCAATCCCAAGACCTCCCATGTGGAACTACTTCGGATCACCGTTAAGGCAAAGTCAACTTTGTTGATAAGGTTGGTTATTTAAATATAAATATGTTGCAGTTGCGGTTCATTTACGTGGATTTATATTCAAATATTGGTGTTTAAATATATATTTTGAGATAAAATTAATTGAAACAATATGTCACCAAAGTGATATCTTTTGTGAAAATTAATTTTATTTTAAAATATAACAAGATTATGTGCATATAACTTATGTGAATATTAATTAGCCCAAAGGAAGATTAATATTTAACATAATTGTATGCACACCTATGGTAATAAACGCATGATGATTATTTAGTTTTACATATGAATAATAAATCGGCCCAAAGGAAAATTTATTATTCGATATGTTTTTCTTATCAGTGTTTGATTATTACACCAAGATATCACTTATAAGTTAATATTTTTTTATCCAAAGATAAAATATTAATAGAGTGTCCGATGTCTTGAGATGGGGTTTGCCTTTATTTGAATTTATTTTTGTTTTGAGGCTTATGTGAGATTGTTTTGCTTGTTTATTGTTCTCTGATTCAGCTATTAGTTCTGCTTCTAACATTAATGCCAGCATTAATTCTATTTCTAT
Organism: Ilex paraguariensis; assembly: GCA_963454935.2. Taxonomy (NCBI): domain Eukaryota; kingdom Viridiplantae; phylum Streptophyta; class Magnoliopsida; order Aquifoliales; family Aquifoliaceae; genus Ilex; species Ilex paraguariensis. The sequence goes on along the minus strand of CAUOFW020007946.1, from coordinate 1,021,970 downwards.
GCTAAATGACACAAACTTCAAGACATGACATGAGAACCTCCAAATAGTTGTTGGTGTCATGGATCTGGACCTTGCGTTAAGGGTTCCTTCTCCTTCATCTCTTACTGATGAAAGTTCATCTGATGAAAAGAGGGATATCGAAAGGTGAGAGAAGTCAAATCGCATGTGTTTGATGATCATTAAAAAGGTCATTCCAGAAGCATTCAGGGGCACAATACCCGAAACGATAAAAGACAGCCAAAGAGTTCCTAAAAGAAATTAAGAATAGTTTTGCCGAGAATGAAAAGTCTAAAACAAGTACACTTTTGACAAATCTCATCTCAATGAGATATAAAGGTAATAGGAACATTAGGGAGTACATTATGAAAATTTCTTATCTCGCTTCAAAGTTAAGAGCACATAAACTTGATCTCTCTGAGGATTTGCTTGTGCATTTTGTTCTGATATCTCTACCCACGCAATTCAGTCAANGCTCTTTAGTCATTCAAAAGTGTATATTCCTTTTTTTGTCTGAATCCGGTATCATAACTCATATCATTTTGGCCTTTTGGAGAAAATTAGTTTTCGGGTATCTAGGCATGATTTATGCCATGATTAGTAAAGGTTTTTTAGATCTCTTATTTGAGCTCATCATATGTTTATTGTATGAGGCTTATGTTGGAGTAAAATTAAATATATGGACTTATATTTTAAATAAAAGTGAATTATAGGCTATCAAATAAAGTTAGGCTAGTTAAAGTGATTAATTTAAGTTTTGGAGCCTTAATTAATATATTATAAAGTGTGGGCATTAATGTGTAGAGACAAACGTAATTTCTATTTTGTATGATGAGTTAAAATAGAAATTACGATCAGGCGTGACTGCTTATGAACATACACAATTGTTTATAAATAGGGGTCATGGTCCCCAGATCACAGATGATTTTTCTATCCTTCTGATTCCCATTGTCAGAGAGAAATTTAAACAGAAAACAAGTGTAGATTTGAAAAATCATTAAGTCTCAGACTCGAATATTTCAATCTTAGATCATAAAGGCTCAGACTCAGATATTTCAACAATCTTAGAAAAATTGGTGTGTCTTTACCATATACTTCCAATTCAAAGATTAATCTACTGTGTTTTGGCAGAACTCATGTAAATTTTCTTTTTCTTTTTATGTTTCCCCTTTCATAGTCTTTGATTCAAATTCAGGCCCGTTGGTACCTCCTATTCAATTATGCAGACATATAGAAGATAAAAGTGAAGAAACATTGTGTATTATATTGAAAATCTCTTCTTTAAGATGTAATAAACTCAGGGGTTGGTCAGTCAGTTAATTTATTGATTAAAGGTAGCTACTAATTTGCCACAATGTGGGAGGATCATGCTTTTGATTGGTAGGTGTTCCTGTTCCCTTGCTGTTTATCCACTTGATGTAGTTAGCAGGCCTGCTTTCAGTTGTTCTCTTTGTCCGTGCTATTTCTATATACTACTCCTACTGCTTTCAGTTGATCTTCTAACATGGGCCTTGATTACCTAATTTGATTTCCTGAAATTTGATGTAATGTTTAGATGCTTCGAGTTGTTGTCAATTGTTGCTGGTTTAGTTTTAGGGACACCAGATTATATCATTTTAGTTTGAAGTTCTTAAAGCTCCAACTATTACATTGTAAGCTCTGTAAATCCAGGCCTCCAACCGTCTTTGTTGGAGAAAGTAGAAGCAGTAAAGGTCATCAGATGTTTTAGATTTTGATCCATTCTTCATGTTTGTTTTTGCTTAGATGAGAAAGATGGGTGCTTTAGGAGAAGATACCCAATAATAGATGTGCACATTATGGTTTCCCTTCCCTTCTGTTGGTCACTCAAGAAAAAGGAGGAGACGTCCTGCTATTGCCACTTATATGCCAGTTTTTTTAGAAAGACAATTAGAGCAGAAGTATAAAGATAAATGCAGGGAAGGAAGAATTTGTGAAGTTTTATGTACCTATTCAATGATATTCAATTTCAAGCCGATTGTGGGAATATGAATTTTCCTTGTATCTAGAGGCATGATGCAAAATTAAGTGATGTTTGATTGTATCATTTCATGATTTTAGGTTCTAAATATTTAAGATTGTCGTTTTGAAGCTTTTTATGGAAAATACAACCTAAGCACTTTAACCATTTTTGCTTCAATATTTGCCATCTGATTTCTCTTTTTAAACCTCTTTTTGTAGTGCGAATATGCATTACTGTTGTATATTTTTCTTAGTTCTTTGACTAAATGCAACTAAGTTGAATACAAGTATACAACCACCTTTTTGGTAGTCCCTTTGTATCCAGCAGTTATCAGTCATCAATTTCCTGGCTTCTGCATTTTTCACTTTGAACTAAATCCCACAGTTATTATAAGGTTATTTAGAATGTTGTTGGATTATTCAAAATATTGAATTTATTTAAAATTTTGGATTATGTTGACTTGAACTTGAGCTTATGCTTAGACTTGAGCGGATACGGGAAAAGCGGGGACGAGTATTATAAATTTACCCACGGACAGTGAGAAAAATTATACCCATTAACGGGAATGGACGAAGATTTTTTAAGCGGATATGAGGATAAAAATTATACCCCCGCCCCTGTTTCAATCCATTGACATTCCTACTCCTGACTACCGTTAAAGGACCTGAGATTCAATCCCAAGACCTCCCATGTGGAACTACTTCGGATCACCGTTAAGGCAAAGTCAACTTTGTTGATAAGGTTGGTTATTTAAATATAAATATGTTGCAGTTGCGGTTCATTTACGTGGATTTATATTCAAATATTGGTGTTTAAATATATATTTTGAGATAAAATTAATTGAAACAATATGTCACCAAAGTGATATCTTTTGTGAAAATTAATTTTATTTTAAAATATAACAAGATTATGTGCATATAACTTATGTGAATATTAATTAGCCCAAAGGAAGATTAATATTTAACATAATTGTATGCACACCTATGGTAATAAACGCATGATGATTATTTAGTTTTACATATGAATAATAAATCGGCCCAAAGGAAAATTTATTATTCGATATGTTTTTCTTATCAGTGTTTGATTATTACACCAAGATATCACTTATAAGTTAATATTTTTTTATCCAAAGATAAAATATTAATAGAGTGTCCGATGTCTTGAGATGGGGTTTGCCTTTATTTGAATTTATTTTTGTTTTGAGGCTTATGTGAGATTGTTTTGCTTGTTTATTGTTCTCTGATTCAGCTATTAGTTCTGCTTCTAACATTAATGCCAGCATTAATTCTATTTCTATGCTAAATGACACAAACTTCAAGACATGACATGAGAACCTCCAAATAGTTGTTGGTGTCATGGATCTGGACCTTGCGTTAAGGGTTCCTTCTCCTTCATCTCTTACTGATGAAAGTTCATCTGATGAAAAGAGGGATATCGAAAGGTGAGAGAAGTCAAATCGCATGTGTTTGATGATCATTAAAAAGGTCATTCCAGAAGCATTCAGGGGCACAATACCCGAAACGATAAAAGACAGCCAAAGAGTTCCTAAAAGAAATTAAGAATAGTTTTGCCGAGAATGAAAAGTCTAAAACAAGTACACTTTTGACAAATCTCATCTCAATGAGATATAAAGGTAATAGGAACATTAGGGAGTACATTATGAAAATTTCTTATCTCGCTTCAAAGTTAAGAGCACATAAACTTGATCTCTCTGAGGATTTGCTTGTGCATTTTGTTCTGATATCTCTACCCACGCAATTCAGTCAATTTAAAGTGAGCTACAACTGCCAAAAAGAGACTTGGTCTCTTAATGAGCTCATCTGACATTGTGTGCAAGAAGAGGACATGCTGAAGCAAGAAAAGATAGAAAGTGCTCATTTGGCTAGTACTTTCAAGGATAGAAGGAAGAAAAGGAAGCTACAGAGGTTCCATATCCAAAGAAACAACATAAAGAAAAGAATGTTAATAGTTGTTTCTTCTGTGGAGCTGCGGAATATAAGAAGAAGCAATGTACCAACTATCATGCTTGGCGTGCAAAGAAAGGTACACATCTTAATCTAGTTTGTTTTGAGGTTAATTTGATTTCGGTACCTAAACACACTTGGTGGATAAATTCTGGCACATCATTGTGTCCATGCAGGGCTGCCTGAGCTGCCGAAAGCCAAATGATGGTGAAAGATACATCTTTGTAGGCGATGACAAGAAGGTCGAAGTTGAGGCAATTGAGATATTTAGGTTACTATTAAAGTCTGGTACTTATTTGGATTTGAATGAGACATTTGTTGTACCATCTTTTAGACGGAATTTGGTTTCTATTTCTGCGGACAAATTTGGTTATTCTTATTCTTTTGGAAATAATAAATTTAGTTTTTTTTCAGAATTCAAATTTGGTTGATACTGGTTCTTTATCTTATATAGATAACCTTTATATGCTTGATACAATTGCTTCATATCATGAAAGCTTGCAATTAAGTACTCGAAGTGTTAAAAGAAAATTAACCAATGAGAATTCCTCATCATTATAGCATAAGAGATTAGGTCACATTTCCAAAAGGAGAATTGAAAGACTTGTGTCAGATGGGATTCTAGATTCCCTTGATTTTGCAGATTTTGAAATTTGCACAAATTGCATAAAGGGAAAATAAACAAACATAAGGAGATTTGGTCACAACAGGGCTACAGATGTCTTAGAACTGATACATACAGATATTTGTGGGCCATTTCCTACGGTTTCATGGAATGACCAACAATATTTTATCACGTTCACAGACGATTTTTCACGTTATGGCTACCTTTATCTCATTCATAAAAAGTCCCAATCACTGGAAGTGTTCAAATCATTCAAAGTTGAAGTTGAAAATCAACTTAGCAAAAGGGTTAAAAACGTCAGATCTGACTGTGGTGGTGAATACTATGGTAAGTATGACGGTTCAGGTGAACAACATCCGGGACCATTTGCTAAATTCCTAGAGGAGTGCGGTATCGTCCCACAGTACACCATGCCAAGTTATCCAAGCATGAATGGTGTTACTGAAAGGCGAAACAGAACGCGCAAAGACATGATAAGGAGTATGATTAGCCATTCTAACTTGCCAGAATCATTCTGGGGTGAAGCATTAAAGACTGCAACATATATCCTTAACAGAGTACCAACTAAAGCAACTGCTAAAACCCCTTATGAACTTTGGACAAGCAAGAAGCCTAGTCTGAAGCACCTACACATTTGGGGATGTCTAGCTGAAGCAAGGCCTTACAGGCCACATGAAAAGAAACTAGATTTAAGAATGGTTAGTTTTTATTTTATTGGATACTCTAAAAGATCTAGGGGTTACAAATTCTATGATCCTATTACTAGATCAATTTTTGAGACGGGAAATGCCCGATTTTTTGAGGATGTTGAGTTTGATGGGGGAGATAAGGATAGAGATTTTTTTTTTGAAGAGGAATATGTTGATATTCCTATGGCTGTTATTGACATTGATCAGGCTCCTATACCGGACATTGTTCAAGAAGCAGATCCAAATCAAAACAATATTCAAGAACCTCCCATTCCAGAAGAACAAACTCTACCTCCTTCAGTACCTACGCCATTAAGGAGATCTACTAGAGAATGGAGAAGTGTAGTGCCAGATGATTACATTGTATTTCTCCAAGAACATGAGTTTGACATTGGTGCAGTGGAAGATGATCCAATCAAATTCCGTCAAGCCATGGAAAGTTCTAAATCTCAAGAGTGGATTAATGCCATGAATGAGGAGATAAAGTCTATGAAGGAAAATGATGTTTGAGATCTTGTCCCGTTGCCTGAAGGTGTGAAACCCATTGGTTGCAAATGGATATTTAAAACCAAGAGGGATTCAAAAGGTGATGTGGAGAGATATAAAGCTCGTCTTGTCGCTAAAGGCTTTACACAAAAAAAGGCATCGATTATAAAGAGACTTTCTCTCCGATTTCATCGAAAGACTCTTTTAGGACAATAATGACACTTGTGGCGCACTTTGACCTTGAGCTTCATCAGATGGATGTTAAGACTGCATTTCTCAATAATGACATTGATGAAACAATCTATATGGTGTAACTAGAAAATTTTGTGTCGGGAGATGCAAAGAAGATGGTTTGCAAGTTAAAAAAAATCCATCTATTGGCTAAAGCAAGCTTCTCGTCAATGGTATTACAAGTTTCATCAAGTTATCATTTCATTTGGTTTTGAGATGAATATGGTTGATGATTGTATATACCATAAGTTCAGTGGGAGTAATCATATTTACTTGGTTTTATATGTTGATGACATATTGCTTGCCACCAACGATATAGACATGTTGCATGAAACCAAGAGATTGCTATCAAAGAAATTTGAGATGAAAGATCTTGGTGATGCTTCTTTTGTGTTGGGTATACAGATACACCGGGATCGCTCTCGGGGTACCCTTGGTTTATCACAAAAGAACTATATTGAGAAAATTCTTAAAAGGTTTGGCATGCATGATTGCAAACCATGTGACACCCCTGTGGCTAAGGGAGACAAATTTAGTCTCAGTCAATGCCCCAAGAATAATTTTGAGATTAAGGAGATGCAAAAGATTCCATATGCATCAGCAATAGGAAGTCTGATGTATGCTCAAGCATGTACGCGTCCGGATATTGCATACATTGTTGGCATGTTGGGCAGATACTTAAGCAATCCTGGAATGGATCATTGGGTAGCAGCCAAGCGAGTCATGAGATACTTACAAAGAACAAAAGACTACATGCTTACTTATCGAAAGTCAGATCAGTTACAGATCATTGGGTATTCTGACTCCGATTTTGCTGGATGCCGAGATAGCATGAAATCTACTTCAGACTATATCTACTTACTTGCTGGAGGTGTTATATATTGGAAGAGTGTTAAACAGTCTATTGTAGCTTCTTCCACCATGACAGCTAAGTTTGTAGCTTGTTATGAGGCGTCAAATCCTGGAATATGGTTGCGAAATTTTGTCACGGGCCTGCATATTCTAGATGGCATTGAAAGACCACTTAAGTTATTTTGTGACAATAAATCAACAGTACTATATTCCAACAACAACAGGAGTTCGACGAAGTCAAAATTTATAGACATCAAATTTCTAGTTGTCAAAGAAAGAGTTCAAAGTAGACTTATATCTATAGAGCACATTGGGACAAACTTTACGATTGCAGATCCACTGACTAAGGGATTACCACCCAAGGTCTTTCATGAGCACACTGCTCATATGGGTGTGGTTTCTCTTCAGGATATATCGTTTTAGTGGGAGTTTGTATTTTAGATGCTTTTATTTATAGATACATTTGTTATGAATATTATAGATTTTATGGTTATTTACTGCAGTAAAATATTCAATTTTCATTCACTCTGATTTTGTATGGTTTGATCTTATTAAGTTTTATGGAGGACCAGTTGGAAATAGGCATGTTAAGATCACATTGCATGAAATTTCCATGCTACACATCCACATTTGATCTTTGTCATTAGTTGCATTGATACATGTGATCATTGATGGGTCTAGTTACGAAATATGTAACGACGATCGCTTTGATTCTGTATTGGTATAGTTAATGGATAAGATTGTTAAAATATAAAAAGTTTTGATAGCAAAACTCATGAGCTCATATAGTATAATTCATGTTTATAAAGTTACATATATAGCCCAAGTGGGAGATTATTGGAGTAAAATTAAATATATGGGCTTATATATTAAATAAAAGTGAATTATAGGCTATCAAATAAAGGTAGGTTAATTAAAGTGATTAATTTAAGTTTTGGCGCCTTAATTAATATATTATAAAGTGTGGGCATTAATGTGTAGATATAAGCGTAATTTATATTTTTTATGATGGGTTAAAATAGAAATTACAAACAGGCGTGACTGTTTATGAACAGACACGATTGCTTATAAATAGGGGTCATGGTCCCCAGATCACAGATGATTTTTCTATCCTTCTGATTCCCATTGTCAGAGAGAAATTTAAACATAAAATAAGTGTAGATCTGGAAGAACATTAAGTCTCAGACTCGAATATTTCAATTTTAGATCATAAAGGCTCAGACTTAGATATTTCAACATTTTGTTATGAATTCAGGTACGCTTCCGCAAATTCAATATTTTAATTTTTGATGATTCAATATGAATGTTCCTGTTTGTGTGATGGTTTTCACATAATGGAATTAATCTTATAGCTTAGACATTGATACTCTTGCCTACTTCACCGCAATTACCATGGTTACAATTGTTCCAACTAGAATCAATGTCTTTAATTGCATCGCTACTCTGTATGTGTGCGTGGGGGAGGTCAATATAATACAAAAACAATCATGTTATTTGTTGTAAGGTTCATCTTTCATTTAATAGAAAGCGAACAATATGACCAATACAAACAAATAGGTTTGACTACGGTACCCCAAAAAAATTATGTTTTTGGATAATTTTGGATTTCACTTACCACTTTTAGGTAAAATTTATCACTTTTTTTTAGTAGAACTTATTATTTTTAAGGGTACTTTTACTTTTTTTTTCAAAACGATGTTACAATTTTATTTTTCTGTATTATAGTGTTTTTCGAGACTATTGGTCAAAGTGTAAATCATAATCGGAGTGGTGATATATAAACCTCGTCAACTAACAGATTGTAAAGAATGGTAGGTCTTACGTTGTTTTCAACTGCTGACAATGTGAGATTTTACAGTTCAATAAAGGCTGCAAAACATTATTTTGAAGTTTTTTCATCATATACACTTTTTATCAGTTTGGCGCTAAGTTCAACATTTACCAAACATATAGAATCATCTATGCGTACAAGTAACAACTATACAAGAAGACACCAATCATATTGCAGAAACACATACATAGNGACCAATACAAACAAATAGGTTCAACTACAGTACCCCCAAAAAATTATGTTTTTGGATATTTGTACCAGTTTTTGGTTGATGCTTAGTAACTTTTGGGTTCACTTATTTTAGATTTCACTTACCACTTTTAGGTAAAATTTATCACTTTTTTTAGTAGAACTTATTATTTTTAAAGGTACTTTTACTTTCTTTTTTTTAAAAACGATGTTAAAATTTTATTTTTCTGTATGATAGTATTTTTCGAGAGTATTGGTCAAAGTGTAAATCATAATCGGAGTGGTGATGTATAAACCTCGTCAACTTATAGATTGTAAAGAATGGTAGGTCTTGCGTTGTTTTCAATTGCTAACAATGTGAGATTTTACAGTTCAATAAAGGCTGCAAAACATTATTTTGTGGTTTTGTCATCATATCCAGTTTTTATCAGTTTGAAGCTAAGGTCAACATTTACCAAACATATGGAGTCATCTATGCTTACAAGTAACAACTATACAAGAAGACACCAATCATATTGCAGAAACACATACATAGTTTGTGGCCAATCATGCAAGAGGCCAACTCTCCAACGTTAGGTGCAATGTCTCTCTTGTTAGGTAAAATTATAAATGTTCTTGAACTTTGGAAAAAGTTTTAATTCATTCCCTGGATTTTCTTTTTGTAAATTTAACATTGAATTCTTAAAATTAAAGAACCGAATCTATTAAAGATAGAAATATATTTCATGATTTATGAGATACCTTGTGATTGACTAGACAATCAGTTAAGTAAGATCGTGGATCCGATTTCATGAATTGATTTATCTCAATCTTATTAATTAAGGGATATAATTGTACTTGTTAGTTGTCNTTAAAACGATGTTAAAATTTTATTTTTCTGTATGATAGTATTTTTTGAGACTATTGGTCAAAGTGTAAATCATAATCGGAGTGGTGATGTATAAACCTCGTCAACTTATAGATTGTAAAGAATGGTAGGTCTTGCGTTGTTTACAGTTCAATAAAGGCTGCAAAACATTATTTTGTGGTTTTGTCATCATATCCAGTTTTTATCAGTTTGAAGCTAAGGTCAACATTTACCAAACATATGGAGTCATCTATGCTTACAAGTAACAACTATACGAGAAGACACCAATCATATTGCAGAAACACATACATAGTTTGTGGCCAATCATGCAATAGGCCAACTCTCCAACGTTAGGTGCAATGTCTCTCTTGTTTAGGTAAAATTATAAATGTTCTTGAACTTTGGAAAAAGTTTTAATTCATTCCCTGGATTTTCTTTTTGTAAATTTAACATTGAATTCTTAAAATTAAAGAACCGAATCTATTAAAGATAGAAATATATTTCATGATTTATGAGATACCTTGTGATTGACTAGACAATCAGTTAAGTAAGATCGTGGATCCGATTTCATGAATTGATTTATCTCAATCTTATTAATTAAGGGATATAATTGTACTTGTTAGTTGTCACCCCAAGTTTATGGATGCTTTTCATGTGTGTTGTTAACAAAAATTAAATAAAGAAGTAGTCCTTTGGATTTTGTGTGCCATGGATATAGGCCTTAGGACCGGACTACCTTATGTCCTTGTGTTTTTCTCTTGTATTCTCTCTTTGTTTTTCACATCTAGATTTTATCATGGTATCAAAGTAGGAGATATTGTATGTGACTATTGCCGCCACCCTAATATTTAGAAGAAAAAAAAATTCACATATATTTAGAAGAAAAAAAAATTCACATACTTGGCCAAAAGTCTTGCAACACATGAAGGAGGGTATTGAAGTGTATATAACTGACACCCTCTCTAGAAATAGTTCAACTTAATATCAGAGTACAACGAAGATGGACAAATATTAACAAATATCAAATAGAAAAATAAATAGAAACCCAAAAAAAAAAAACNATGTTAGGTGCAATGTCTCTCTTGTTAGGTAAAATTATAAATGTTCTTTAACTTTGGAAAAAGTTTTAATTCATTCCCTGGATTTTCTTTTTGTAAATTTAACATTGAATTCTTAAAATTAAAGAACCGAACCTATTGAAGATAGAAATATATTTCATGATTTATGAGATACCTTGTGATTGACTAGACAATCAGTTAAGTAAGATCGTGGATCCGATTTCATGAATTGATTTATCTCAATCTTATTAATTAAGGGATATAATTGTACTTGTTAGTTGTCACCCCAAGTTTATGGATGCTTTTCATGTGTGTTGTTAACAAAAATTAAATAAAGAAGTAGTCCTTTGGATTTTGTGTGCCATGGATATAGGCCTTAGGACCGGACTACCTTAAGCCCTTGTGTTTTTCTCTTGTATTCTCTCTTTGTTTTTCACATCTAGATTTTATCATGGTATCAAAGTAGGAGATATTGTATGTGACTATTGCCGCCACCCTAATATTTAGAAGAAAAAAAAATTCACATATATTTAGAAGAAAAAAAAATTCACATACTTGGCCAAAAGTCTTGCAACACATGAAGGAGGGTATTGAAGTGTATATAACTGACACCCTCTCTAGAAATAGTTCAACTTAATATCAGAGTACAACGAAGATGGACAAATATTAACAAATATCAAATAGAAAAATAAATAGAAACCCAAAAAAAAAAAACAAGGGATCAAATTTGTAGCAAATATCTTTTCGTTTCCTTAACATTATTGTTGCACAACCATACATATTTTACATCCCTTCCTTAATTTTGTCCCACATTGACTACCATACTTCAGGAACATCCTCCACCTTTTGGGTCATGGACAAGAATTACCAATGAGCTCATCCACGAACCACTGGATATTCTGGCCAGATGAGCCACCGTCCGCCACCGTCTCTCTGGCGGCCTTCTTCAACTCCGCCGCATTNACCTATTGAAGATAGAAATATATTCCATGATTTATGAGATACCTTTTGATTGACTAGACAATCAGTTAAGTAAGATCGTGGATCCGATTTCATAAATTGATTTATCTCAATCTTATTAATTAAGGGATATAATTGTACTTGTTAGTTGTCACCCCAAGTTTATGGATGCTTTTCATGTGTGTTGTTAACAAAAATTAAATAAAGAAGTAGTCCTTTGGATTTTGTGTGCCATGGATATAGGCCTTAGGACCGGACTACCTTATGTCCTTGTGTTTTTCTCTTGTATTCTCTCTTTGTTTTTCACATCTAGATTTTATCATGGTATCAAAGTAGGAGATATTGTATGTGACTATTGCCGCCACCCTAATATTTAGAAGAAAAAAAAATTCACATATATTTAGAAGAAAAAAAAATTCACATACTTGGCCAAAAGTCTTGCAACACATGAAGGAGGGTATTGAAGTGTATATAACTGACACCCTCTCTAGAAATAGTTCAACTTAATATCAGAGTACAACGAAGATGGACAAATATTAACAAATATCAAATAGAAAAATAAATAGAAACCCAAAAAAAAAAAACAAGGGATCAAATTTGTAGCAAATATCTTTTCGTTTCCTTAACATTATTGTTGCACAACCATACATATTTTACATCCCTTCCTTAATTTTGTCCCACATTGACTACCATACTTCAGGAACATCCTCCACCTTTTGGGTCATGGACAAGAATTACCAATGAGCTCATCCACGAACCACTGGATATTCTGGCCAGATGAGCCACCGTCCGCCACCGTCTCTCTGGCGGCCTTCTTCAACTCCGCCGCATTCTTCTTATATTCCCCGGAATATGGCCCGTTCATAATTTCTTCTATACATTTTTCCACTTCTTCACTACTGGCCACCCCTTCTTTGTCTGGTCTGAGCCTCACACCGACCCTTAAAACATCGACTATAAGCTTGGCATTCGTCGGCTGGTCGGTCCACTTCGGATAAGCAAGTACAGGGACACCGGCGGTGATCGTCTCCAAGAGAGAATTCCACCCGCAGTGACTCAAAAAACACCCCACAGATTGATGTGCTAAAACCTTTGTTTGAGGACTCCACTGCACCATAAGCCCTTGATCTTTGGTCTCTTCTGAAAACCCAAATGGAAGCTGTGGATCATCTATTGGNATGTTTGTGGATGCTTTTCATGTGTGTTGTTAACAAAAATTAAATAAAGAAGTAGTCCTTTGGATTTTGTGTGCCATGGATATCGGTCTTAGGACCGGACTACCTTAAGCCCTTGTGTTTTTCTCTTGTATTCTCTCGTTGTTTTTCACATCTAGATTTTGTCATGGTATCAAAGTAGGAGATATTGTGTGATTATTGCCGCCACCCTAATATTTAGAAGAAAAAAAAATTCACATACTTGGCCAAAAGTCTTGCAATATGTGAAAGAGGGTATTGAAGTGTATATAACTGACACCCTCTCTAGAAATAGTTCAATTTAGTATCAGAGTACAAGGAAGATGGACAAATAATAACAAATATCAAATAGAAAAATAAATAGAAACCCAAAAAAAAAAAACAAGGGATCAAATTTGTAGCAAATATCTTTTCGTTTCCTTAACATTATTGTTGCACAACCATACATATTTTACATCCCTTCCTTAATTTTGTCCCACATTGACTACCATACTTCAGGAACATCCTCCACCTTTTGGGTCATGGACAAGAATTACCAATGAGCTCATCCACGAACCACTGGATATTCTGGCCAGATGAGCCACCGTCCGCCACCGTCTCTCTGGCGGCCTTCTTCAACTCCGCCGCATTCTTCTTATATTCCCCGGAATATGGCCCGTTCATAATTTCTTCTATACATTTTTCCACTTCTTCACTACTGGCCACCCCTTCTTTGTCTGGTCTGAGCCTCACACCGACCCTTAAAACATCGACTATAAGCTTGGCATTCGTCGGCTGGTCGGTCCACTTCGGATAAGCAAGTACAGGGACACCGGCGGTGATCGTCTCCAAGAGAGAATTCCACCCGCAGTGACTCAAAAAACACCCCACAGATTGATGTGCTAAAACCTTTGTTTGAGGACTCCACTGCACCATAAGCCCTTGATCTTTGGTCTCTTCTGAAAACCCAAATGGAAGCTGTGGATCATCTATTGGAAACCCATATGTTAGAGTGCAAACAAAAAATATATTAAATCGATTGAGCAAGAGAACAAATTAGGGTTTATTCATAGATATCAAAAAAATATATTTGGGGACCAGTTACTAATTTTATGATTGCGATGATTTAATTCAACAATAGATGTGCAAATAGTATTAGTAGTAACGAGATTCCAACCGTGATATCACAGCATCAGAGATCATATGGGTTAGTTTCCAAGAAAATCCAAAAGATCCTAAGGGCTAGCTTTGAGGGAAAAAAAAAAAGCTAGCCAGTGGCTAGATCACCAAAAAGTATACAAAATAGATAGCTAGCAAATGTTAACGACAACCCCGGGAGTAGCTCAGGTGTCTTTGATATGACCGTGGAGCGAGATGTGCGTAAAGTGCTTCATTCAACAGAGAAAGAAAAATCACATGTTAGAGTACAAAATAGAAATCCCAAATGGAATGGGCAAGAAAATATGAGGGTGTATGAATATTTAATAATAGTAACTAAACTTAATTTGTAAATGTAATTTATTGACTGAATTCATCACAATTATTCAAGTAATCCATCAAAATCGAGATCTACTATTAATCTAATGACAGTGATTAATTAAATCAATATATTATGGTGAACTAGTATTACTCGGTTAATATTTAAATAAACCACTGAAAATTTAAGTTAAATTTTTAGAATCAATAATACAATTTGAATTTAATTTGTTAATATAATTTATTAATTTAATCCATCATAACTATTAGATTAGTAAGGGTCTCAATAATACTAAAACTCACTATTAATCTAATAGTTATGAATAATTATTTTAGAAGATTAATAAATAAATAATATTATTTGAACTTAAAAATCTGACCTAGTTTACAAATATAATGATAATGACTTTATATGTGTCATTAAATCAATACCAAATTTTAAATTTTAATCCAAATACCACAATGAAATCAATAAATTAGGTCTAATAGCATTACAGATAATTAGGTGTAAGCAGAATTGCTGGTTTGACTCCATTTACATATAAACAGAGATTATAATATCACCACCTTTTTTCTCGGAGGAGTCCGGTGACCTCACCACCCATAGAAATGGTCGTTTACTGTTCTTCAAAGCAGTAGCAATGGACTCCATGTCCTTTCCCGATAGATCAAGTAGGCTTCCAAATGAAATATATATAACAGAAGAACAATCTCTCTGGTTGAGCCAATCAATACAAGCATCTTCGGATTTCCACAGATCAACACTTATATCCAGCTCTTGATCTTCCCCTAGTAATGAAGATGGAACTAATGGACCGACAGGCCTAATAGGATGAACTTCATTCATCGAGTCGATAACTTCATTTTCAAGCTCGTGGAAGGAATTACCCAATACCCACTTCAGCTTCTTCATGTTTTGAAACACTTCTGATAATATTTTTGGGAAGCAACTCAGAAGATTTGACGGAAGAATAAATGATGGAAGGTCTTCTGTGTGTAACAATGGAAGACCTGGTATTTCTACGCTCATATTAGGGTCTTCAGAAGAAGGAAATGGGTTTAGATTGTTGTAGAAACGGTAGTATATAGCATATAGTGTGCATGGCTGAATCCAAAGCATGGCGGTGGGAATTCCATGCGCCGCCGCAACGTCCGCCGCCCACGGCACGGAAGGGGTGTTGATGATGCAAGAGAATTTTGGGGAGTGGGTTTGAATTATGGTGGATAAGTTTATGGGTCCGTGCTTGTTTAGGCTCTCCATGTGGTGGTCCATCTTGGCTTTGCGGTCGTAGTCGAGGCTGAGGCCGTCGGAGAAGAACTCGAGCTGGATTCCGGCGATTGAGTTGGTGGTGGTTGTCTTGGAAGATTGAAGCATGCGGCCTCGTGCATCTTCAGTGGTGGCGAAGGTAACATTGAGGCCTTTGGAAACTAGTCGTTTGCCTAATCTAACCATTGGGTTCATGTGACCTATAGCTCCAAATGCCACCATCAGTACATGTATTTCTTTCTTTTCTTTCTTAATGGCCATGGAGAGAGAGATAGAGAGAGAGAGAGAGAGAGAGAGAGAGAGAGAGAGAGAGTCAGTGTGTGTGTGGTCAAAATTGGAAGGCCACAAATCTTATGCAATGGCGCAACACAATTAAAATATGGTATATGAAAGCGTAGGTAACACGAAAACTTCCTGTTTTCGAAAGGTAAACTAAATTTTTCTATTGATATTTGAATATTGTACATAAGAAAAGTGTATAAAACACTTACAAAAGACTAACAGGGCCTTGAGTCAGGCCGGATTTGGCATGGGGCATTGGGGCCACCTGCCCCCATTGAAATTTTTAAAAAATTTAAGGCTTAGATGTAATTTTAAAAAATTTAAAATTTTTTTAAACTTGCTCCCACTGAAATTTTTTTAAAATATAGGATATTCTAATATAATTTTCAAATCTTAAAAGACAACTTTTGGCTGATTCTGACATTCAATGCCTACCTTTTCTATTTTTTTTTCCGTAACTCCGTAAGCCTTCCTGCCATCTTTGTCTTCCTCTCCTTTGTTCTGTAATCCATCTTCAGACTTCAGCAGTTCAGCCAACGAATCAATTTAGCCCTTTTCTTTGTTAGTTCATTTGGTGGATTTAATTGTTGTGCAAATTAAATTTGAAAAACCCTAGAAGAAATCTCATAGTATTCGTTGTGGAAAAATGTGAGTTTCAGCTTCTCTGTCTCGAAAATGATCTTAAATCAGATTTTTATAATCAAAAAATTAGTATAGTTCATATAGAATTTATGGTTGTTTAGTGTATTATTTATGGACTTATGTAAGTTATCTTTGTTTCGTCTTGGCTCACCATTCAACTATTTTGGATTTTTGTTGAAGCCCCTATTTAGATTGGCTATCTGAAATTCTTGGTTAATGCTATATTTCTTCCCTATGATTAAATTTCTTTAATTGATTTTTTGAAATTCTAGTTTGGATTATATTTTAGATTTATGGATTATATCTTGATTATGTGTAGTTCATTATCTCATTTGTTACGGGCTTAATGACGAACTTTTAAATTTGAATCTAATTAGACAAATTTATTTTTCAATCAGCTATGGATAGGTTTCTTATAAGAAAATCAACATTGAAACAACTATCTCCTAGTCAAGAAATAGATGATCGTGGGGATGACATACGACTTTGTTTTAATCAAAGTCGTGAAGGAGTTAACTTAGAAAATCTTCCTACAGATCCTGAGCTAAGAATTAAAATTTCAGATTATCATCCTAATGACCGGGATGAAATTCGGAGAGCATATCTACAAAAAGGCCCATGTCAACCCCGTGAATATAATTTTTCTTAAACGAAATTCGGCAAGCTGTGTCGTCGCTTTAGTCCATCTTGGTTCAACGAGTTTGGTAGTTGGTTGGAGTATAACATTAAAAAAGATGCCGCTTATTGCTTATGTTGCTATCTAATGGGAAGTGATATGGGAGAGTAAGGGGGTGGTGACTCTTTCGTTATAGAGGGATTTCGTAACTGGAAGAAGAAAGAAAGATTTCAAATTCATGTTAGGGGTCTACATAGTGCTCATAATGAGAATTGGAGAAAGTGTCAAAATCTAATGAATCAGAAGCAACATATTGAAATTGCTTATTATAAGCAATCAAATCAAGCTCAAAAGGAGTATCGAGTTTGTTTAACTGCAGTAGTTGATTGTGTTCGATTCCTTTTACGTCAAGGGTTAGCATTTCGTGGTCATTATGAGTCTGAGGATTCAAAAAATTAGGGCAATTTTCTTGAACTTCTACGATTTCTTGCTGAGCACAATGAAACCAACAACAATTTTGTTTTAAAAAATGCTCCAAAAAATCACAAAGTGATAGCACCAGACATTCAAAAGGATATTGTCTACGTTATTGCAACTGAAACCACATGCACAATAATCAATGATCTTGGAGATAATTTTTTTTCTATTTTAGTAGATAAATCTTGTGATATTTCAGTTAAAGAGCAAATAGTAGTTCTGTTGTGCTATGTGGATGAAAAGGACTGCATCACTGAGCGTTTTCTTGGCATAGTCCATGTTACTGATACAAATGCTTTATCACTTAAAGCGGGGATTGAATCATTGTTCTCAAAGCGTGGATTAACTCTTTCAAGATTACGTGGACAAGGTTATGATAGAGCCAGTAATATGAGGGGAGAAGTCAATGGTCTCAAAAGTCTCTTCATAAAAGAGTATGAATCTGCTTTTTATGTTCATTGTTTTGTTCATCAACTTAAACCCACACTTGTGTCTATTGCAAAAAATCACAATCAAATTGCATTGCTTTTCAATATTGTTGCTAATTTATTGAATGTTGTTGTAGCTTCATGCAAACGAAGAGATATTTTAAGAGAGAAGCAAGCTAGTAAGGTTATTCAAGCACTAAACAATGGAGAGTTATCAAGTGGGCGTGGTTTGCATCAAGAAAGTAGTATTTTAAAGGGTCGGTGATACACGTTGGGGCTCACATTATGGCACTCTCATAAAGGTGATTGTTTTGTTCTCCTTTGTTGTTGACGTACTTGAGATTATTATAGAGGATGGTACAACTTCTAAGCAAAGAGGTGAAACATGTACTTTATTGGATTCAATTTAATCTTTCGATTTCGTATTCAATTTACATTTGATGAAAGGTGTATTGAGAATTACAAATGAACTATCACAAGCATTATAAACGAAAGATCAAGAACTTGTAAATGCTATGAATTTAGTGAAAGTATCCAAACAACGTCTACAAATGACGAGGGATGATGGATGTGATGGTTTAGTCGCCGATATCTCTTCTTTTTGTGAAAAACATGATATTATTATTCTGAATATGGATGAGATATATATAGTTCGAGGAAAGGTCACAACGTGGTGAAAAAGTCACTAATCTACACCGTTATCGTGTTGAATTATTTTTCACGGTATTACATATGTAACTTCAAGAGCTTAATGATCGTTTTACTGAAGTGAACACCAAGTTACTTCTTTGTGTGGCATGCCTAAATCTAATAGATTCATTCTCTTTATTCAATAAGGAGAAGTTACTTCGTCTTGCTCAATTTTATCCTTTAAAATTTTCTCCAATGGAGCTCTTGATTCTTGATAATCAACTTGAGACTTATATACTTGATATGCGCTCCAATGAATTTTTAGAAGTTAAAGGAATTGGTGGGCTTGCAGAGAAGTTAGTTGAGACAAAAAAGAATATAGTATATCCGTTGGTTTATTTGCTCATCAAACTAGCACTTATCTTACTAGTTGCCACTACAACAGTCGAAAGAGCATTTTCAGCAATGAACATTGTAAAAAATCGATTGCGCAATTGAATGAGAGATTAATAGATGAATGATTGCTTAGTTGCATATATTGAGAAAGATGTTTCAAGTATCATTGAAAATGAAATCATTATGCAACGGTTCCAAAATATGAAAACTCGTAGAGAACAATTATAAGAATTTATTGGATGTTTGAGAGTTGGGAGCTCCTTTTGTACAGTATCTCGAACACTAAAGGATACTTTTGATGTGAAGTTTTTTTGTTGCCTTTTTTTTGTACATCACTCATATACATGAGTTGCTCCTCTAATTGACATTCTTTTGATGTAACTATGTTTATAAACAATTTATCAAGAATACATATTTCGATGAAAACAATGTTACAATTATACTTTGAAATTTAAGAATAGGTTGCCCCCACTGAGTCAAAATCCTAACTTCGCCCCTGCCTTGAGCCGACCAAAATGCAATAAAAAAAAAATTGAGAAAACTATAGGATGCAGGATTGTGGGAGACCCCATCTGAGTCCACCCGAACTTCATGAAGATCATCCTTTCTCTAACATAATGGCTGATGAGTGTACTATAGTATTAGGATCCCTAGTTTGGCTTATGAAAATTCTAGGTAACGATGATAAAAGCAAGGTAGGTAGAAGTAATCATGTAAATTAAAAGGGCGACCTACATATCTTCCTACCCATTTTCTCTCTTCTAACTTATTTCTACTCAACTTTACTTTGCCATTGCACCAAAACCAACCTTAATTGCTTGCCGTGGCCATTAATACTTTAAATTTTCATTTAACAAGAAACAAACAATCTGACTTCTACAAATTAATAGGTTTTGATGGTGCTGATTAATGTGGGTGAACAGAGTGCGTGGGACCAACGATGAATTTAGGCTGCCAACTTCATAATGGCAGTGATGAAGTGTTTCATAGGGAATAAGAGAATTTGCATAGCAGGAATATAGTGGTTCACTAGCTCTGGAGCTCGGCTAATCCACTTTCTAATGGAGGCTACTGCTCCTCTTCTTTTTATTCACTACTTGACTATATTACAATACAACGCATGATCTAATTAGGGTTCTTCTAGGGTCCTGCCTCTCGATGAGGTGTTACATAGTACTTATAAAGCTGCTCCCTATTCCGTGGGATTTCAGCTGAGATCTTTGCCCATTATTCATGGGATCCTCCTTGATTTTAGGAGAGAATCTTGGTTGGTTGAGAGTTTCACGCATTGGGCCAAATTTTCGCAGTCATCCAACTATTTTCTGGTCGGTTCTACTATGATCTCCCAAGGGGAGCTTTACCCTTAGTTCTCTAAGTTTCTCGTGTCTTTCCTGACCTCCTGAATTGAGCTCACAACTAGGACTTGTTTGAGGTATTATCAGTTGCCCCCAGCCCCTAGTGCAAGCGGGCTTGGGCAGGGGTTGAACTTTTTTTTTCTTTTTTTTTAAACTGAGCAGGACCTGCACATGGCTGACCTTGGCTTGCATGTGAGTTAGGCCTTTTTGACAGTTTTCAGCAATCATAACTTCCTCGTTTCTCGTGCATGTTCCAGTCTACATCTCTCAGGCTTTAAATGCTCAAATAACTATTTGAACCGCCCTATTCCACTGTTTAACTTCTCTGTTGCTTCTCTCTTCTTGTGATTTCCTGACTTTCTGGTTTGGAGTTCTCTGATTCCTCGTTCAAAATTGAGTTCTGTGGGTTCGATTTGAAGATTTGCATTGCCCTTTTTCTTCAATTTTGCTCTAGGTTGTTGTTCGTTGCTCTTTCCTACCTAGGTACGCCCTTTTGTCCCCTTTTCACCTTTTCTCGTTCTGGATCCCTAGAATTCGAGGTGGCCATTGCATTTTTGGGCTTTTTGGTTCTTTTACTTTTGGAATCAAAATTATTGCTTGTCTCCTCTCCCCCACTTCGTGGACTGGTATTCTATCGTGCGAATCCTTTCTGTTGGAAGTTACTGCGCTGACCCTAGGGTTACCAGGGAGTGCTTAATTAGTATTCCTCCTCTCTACCGTTCTTTCAATTTACCTTTCTCTTGTCTAGTCATGTCTACTCCTTCTAGAGTTACACGCTCCTCTGCTTCTTTCTTGGGAGAAAGGTCTGTCGAAGAGGACATTGATTTAGGGGATGTGGGCGAGAAAATTGACAATTTTTTCGCTATGGATATTGTCGATGCCGAGGAGAATACTGAGGAACCATCCTCATCGTCTTCTTTTGTGCCCCCTAATCCTAACAAAGGTAAGGGCAAGGTGAGTGGGATAGGAGTCTTTGACAGCGCAGCGGGCACAGGGGTTGTCTTTAGGCATGCTGAGCTCGTAGGACCTAATGAGGTTGACCCTTCTCTTATCAAAATTCTCAGTGCTTGTTATAGTTTTCCTCCTAGGGTCCAGCGCTGGTGCCTAGATAAATACACCTCATACGTTGCCCAAGTTCATAAGAAAGTATGTTTCTTTGTGGTCGCTTTTGAAAATGGCCTTCACTTTCTTATGCATCCCTTCATGAAGAGTGTTTTGCAACACTTCAATATCTGCCTTGCTCAGCTCTCCCCTAATTTCTAGGGTGTACTTATGGGTCTTCTTGTTTTATTCAAGACACATGGGCTCGGGGTCCCCAACCTTTCCTTGCTTGTGGATCTCTTTAATGTCAAGCTCACCTCATTAAAGGGTTTCTTATATATCTCCAAGCGAACCACGGCTAGGTAGATCATTACTCACCTCCCGAGCTCCCATAAGGGTTGGAAGAAATAATTCTTTTTCGTTAGGGGCACCAATTGGGAGTACAACCATGCTGACAGGACTGATACTCTGGATATCCCTAGAACTTGGTCCGCCCCTGATAACTTAGGTGAACCCTTGCTCAAATTGATTGAGCTCTAGTTTGGGAATTATTGAGTTACCTTTTTGACATTTACTCTCCTTGTGTTGTTTTTCAGGCATTTGATCAGAGCTCAGTGTTGAGGATGAGAGGGTAAAGCAAAAGTTGGAGAAGTATAACCTAGAGAAGTACTTCAAGCTCATCAAGTCTTGGGTCTTAGTAACCTAGGGATTCAACCCTCCTGAGGTATCGATAGAAGCTCAGCTCCTTATCTTAGTTGTTAGACCTCAGGATATAGAAGGTAACACTTTATGAGTTGGTTCCCTTGCCTTCCCTTCTTTTTCCTCTCTCATATTTAACTCGTTTGGTTCAGATCTCCCAAGCTCCTCCATAATGAAATCTACCCCTGAAGAACTCCAGGCTAAGGTTGACCTACTGAAGAAAAGTAGGAAAAGTGGTAAAATGAAGGCTGAGACCAGCTCTGGAGGTAGCCTCGTTGACAGAGCTAAAGTGCAAAAGTTAGGAGTGCCCTTTTCTCCTGCCTTGAGCAAAGGAGGTCAAACTCCCTCATCTCAATCCCTGGCCCCTTCTCCTCTTCAAGGGGCCCAATTTGCCCCTCAAAAGGTTTCTGAGCTAGGGTTGGCTTCCCCCACCTCTTTTGAGGTTAAGGGAGCATTGGGGTTGATTACTAGAATTAAGTCAGACTTTGCACCCCCCCCCCGAACCACCTGAGCAACCATCCCAACTGCCTCTCCGGAGTCTCAAAGTCGAAAAGAGGGAAGGCGAGGAAACTGATGAAGACTCCTTCTTCGACAACGCTGAGTTGGCTACTAGGACCATTTCATCAATTCTCCGTGAATCCGATATCTAGAGGGCCTCTACCATGCCCCCCGAGGCCTCTTTCTGCTCAGCTCTCTAAGGAGCAACCACTGTAAGCATTTTTTGCACTCACTCTTAGCTTAGCGCGGTTGAATTGTGTTGATCTATACCTGCTTCCATTTTTTGTCCACAGATAATTCTCCATCTGAAGAACTTGATGGGCAGGGTTCGATCTACGGAGGTCTCCATCAAAACTTTGAAGACTCATGAGTTTAAGATCGCTGAGCTGACCTTTGACAATGAGAGCCTCAGAGCTCAGGTGCAAAAGCTCGAGGAGAAAATGGAGAAGTAGGCTTCTAACTACAAAGGTCTTCAAGCTGCTAAGGATAGGCTGAGGAAAGAGAGAGAAAGGTCAGGGATGAGCTGAGGATGACCAGGGAAGAGCTGCTACTCAAAACTAATGCCTGGACCAAAGCTAGCCAGGAAGCCTTTGATGCTCAGAGTTCCCTCGAGAGCCTTAATAAGGAGTATGTTATCCTGACTGAGGTGAACGAGAGCTTATGTGGCGAGCTCGAGGTGCAGAAGACAACTGTCAGGGAGAGGAATGACATAATAGCTAAGCTGAAGGATGATGTCACCACCAAGTGAGCCTTAGGATGATTGGCCTTTCAATGCAAAGTGGAGAAGACCTATCCAGACTTCGATTTTGACTTTGTTATCCCTACTGAGGAGGAGTTAGAGGAGATTGGCTCAGAGGGTGATGATAACCCCTTGGCTCCTGCCACTTCTATTGGGGCTGTAGAAGGCACTGAGATGTCCTCTCCTATAGCTGCTCCGATTAATACTTCCCTTTTTGCTGACCTCGTGGCTGAGGCCCTTGCTCAAGATTTGCCAACTGCTAGAACGGAGGCTCCTAGGACCAGCAACCTTGAGAAACCTGCTCCTTTGCCATCTGGGCCCTTATCTTCTGAGTTGACGGGCTCAATCCCTATTACTGAAACTTCATCTGCTAATCCTCAAGACCATTCACTTACTCTATCTTCAGAAACTTAGGAACTTAGGCTATAATTTCTGGTTTTGTTTTGAAGAACTCGAATTCTTGTAACTTCTATTTTTGTACATCTGATTCATGATCTTTTCTGAATTGCTGGTGCCAATGTCCAATATTTTTGAATGTAAGCTCTGATTTTGTGCTTTGAAATATAACCCTTGTTTTGAAAAACTGCACACCATTCTTTCAGCCTGTCTGAGTTATAATCGTGATACTGGCACATATTTAGAACTTAAAGATCAGAAAACTTATGCAGAGATACAAGTAGACTCCAAAGTATACCTCAACCCCAAAAGGGAGCATTGGATGATGGACTTGCCATTCATCACAGTGACAAGGGGTTTGCTGGATTTGGGAAAGAGAATAAGTAACTTGATGCTGAGGTCCATCACAAGTGCCTCTATGAAAGCCATGTTGCTGCATACATGAAAGCTTTGTTGGAAGAAGAGCTTTTCTGGAAGTCTAACCCGAGGTTCACATAAGGCTTTCTCGAGGAGATGTATCAGAAGGTCCGTGCAACCATACAAGCTGACCTCTTTGGAAGGGCATCTTACCTCCCTAGTCAGGGGTTGAGTTCTGCCTTATTTTTTAAATTGTGCTGCACCTCATGCTGTACGTTTTTTTTTTTTTTTTAAATTGCTTACTTTGTAATTTAGTCTACTCTACTCTAACACAATAATATAATCCAACTTGCTCTTTAATGCAGTATACTCTACTCTATTATATGGTTAACTACTTGTGTACTACTCTGTACTCCCTTTGCCCCTTGCTTTGAGGGGAACTGAGTTCCTCTGAAAGCAAATTTGTTGGAAATGAAAGTCTGTTGGCTTCCTGAGCTCCTTAAAGAGGGAAAGAATTGAGATCTGACTTTAAGAGATTACTATGCTTGTGTTCGGTTGGAGAGAGTATGCTGCTTGTTATGAAGAGTTGGGAGCTTTCTTGGAAGGTCCGTGTAGCTATACGAGCAACACTCAGCTCAGAAATACCCGAATGTTTGGGATCTTAGAATGTCTTCCAGAACTACCGAGCTTTATCGTAGACCCACAATTAATCTCCCATGTTATATTGCAGTTTATTGTCCTGAACTTCTGCTGGACAATCGAGGATTGTTAGTGCTTGAGGTGGATGGGGAGTATCGGGAAAATGTTGGGGCTATTGTTTCCTTTTGCTAATCTAACTTTACCACAAGAAGTCTATTTTTCTGATGCTGGCCTTGTACGAACTTCTACCAAGAAGCCCCTGTTTCCTTTGGGCTTGTCTATTGCCTTACTTTTGCTAAGTTACATAGAGTTGCCATGTATACCTCTGACTGAGATCTTACTTCCCTGAAGATTGAAAACCCGTGGCGTAGATCTCCCAAAACTCTATTAGGGTCTGCAGAGCTTATTGACCCTTGGAAACTGGGTTTCATTCTTGGGAGGCTTCTCCTTGTTGCTAGGTGTAAAGACTAGGGTGTGGTTACTTTTAGTGCATTTGCTAGCTTTGCTGGGGATATGGTTCTAGCAGCTGCTTATACTCACAAAGCCTTGTTATGTTTTAGGAGTAGAGTTCCTCTTTTAGTCAACCCAAAGAAATCTGAGAAGTCTTTTTCGGGATGTGATCCAGCTATTTAAATTATTGAACATCATCATAACTGAGGAAAGAGTTCGACCTTTTGGGCTTGTCCAAGGCTGCATCAAGCCTTCCTTGGCTATTTAATGGCTCATGATTGGTAGAATCTGTCATTAACTCCTCCTATATTGTTCATATTTTATTGCCTTCCTTAAACACATCCGCTGCCTTAATTAGGAAACCCAAGGGCCTGCCGCCTTTGGGTTCGGCGTGCTTATTGATTCTTTAATATCTTGCCTTCTTGATTCCGTAGACATTCATTCCCTCCAAAAGCTTTTCTTCTTTGTTATCTTCTTCCTACATCTCCTCTTTGCCTTCTCACAACTTCAATGGCTGTCTCAATCTCCCCCTGTTCAGGGAACGAAGCTCTTGCGAAATAGAGTGGGAGTGACAGACATGTTACTTAGTGCCTTTGTCATTGTCATCCTCAGACTTAGCCGAGATAAAGAAGAAGTTCATTCTTGACATGGAACTAGCTTTGCGAGCCCCATCTTCTAACGAGCCCTGTAATTATCTTCCTAGAGGGGAGACTTGCTTTGGGGCTTTGGACATGGGGTTGTGTCTCCCCATTCATCCCGCTGTTGGTTACATCTTGGCTTATTGTGGTTATGTCTTTCTCGTCTTTCTCCCAAGGGATGGGCTATCATGATCAATTTTATTTTTGTTTTGGCGATTGCATGGTGATGACAAATTCCCCACCGTAGGAGAATTCTTCTACTTTTTCGACGTCGAGGAGGATGAGGTTCCGTGCTTTGTCTATTTTCGGTGGAGGCACTTCAAGCTACGGCGTCTGGTGTTTGACCTTCCTTCTTCTCCTGAGGGATGAGTGAATCGCTTTTTTTATGTTACTGGGGATTCTTGGAGGTCCATAAAGCTGCACTACAGAGAGTGCAGAGTTCCCAGATCTTGGAGGAGCTACTCTTATTCAGGTAAGTATCTCGGTAACCTGTATTTGTTCAGGTCTTTTGACGTAGTCTCCTAATCTTAGGATTTAATTTGGTCGATAGGTCCTCCCGAATTGGATCTGTTAGAGGAGATGCGGATTGATCAGACGAGAGAAGTTGAGCCTGTGTCTTACTCTGAGTTGGTGACACCAGATAACTTATTTTTGTTCAGTGCTGCCGGTGCCACTATGGACTTTGTTTCTTATCCAGATTCTGCTGATTCCTGTCCCTCTGAATCTAATGAGGTTGAGGTGGTTGGTACTTCCTTTGGGAAACGTAAAAGTGGCCATGCCACTGAGTCTTCTTCTTTATCTGGATCTTCTCTGGCTACCATACTGTTCTCCTCATCTGGGTAGAGACTTGTAAATCTTCTGACAGAGGCCTAGAAGGAAAGGGATGAGCTAAAAGAAGAAAATACCCACCCGAATGAGGAAATTGCAGAGCTCCGGAGACGCTTAAAGGGCGAATAAGGACTGAGAATATCTCTTGTAATTTTTTTTTTGTACTGCTGTTGGATATATGAACCTTTGTTCTCATTTGATGGTCACTGATTCTTCTGTGGACTCTTGAACTTGTAGTCTTGAATCTAGTTATATGTTTTTATTCATGGGTTTCAGGACCCTTTTAAGTGAACTTGGTAGGGTAAGTTGTGAGCTACAGTGTTCTTTTTATGAACCGAAGAGTTCATCCTGAACTATAGAGCTCTTTTTATGAACTGAATTGTTCATTTTCATTTTATGAGCTGAGTGGCTCATACTTGTTTTATGAACTGGAGAGCTCATCTTGGTTTTATGAGCTGGAAAACTCATCTTAATTTTATGGGCTGAATATTTATTTTATGAGCTGGAAAGCTCATCTTGATTTTATGAGCTGGAAAACTCATCTTAATTTTATGAGTTGGAGGACTCATCTTTAGTTTATGAGCTGCAGAGCTCATCTTTATTTCATGAACTGGAGAGCTCATCTTTGTTTTATGAGCTGAAAGACTCATCTTTATTTTATGAGCTGAAGGGTTCATCTTTATTTCATGAGCTGGAGAGCTCATCTTTAGTTTATGAGCTGAAGAGCTCATTTTTATTTCATGAGCTGGAGAGCTCATCTTTGTTTTATGAGCTAAAGGATTAATCTTTATTTTATGAGTTAAAGAACTCATCTTTATTTCATGAGCTGGAGAGCTCATCTTTGTTTTATGAGCCAGAGAGCTCATCTTTATTTTATAAGCTGGAGAGTTCATTTTTGTTTTATGAGCTGGAGGGCTCATCTTTACGTTGGAAGTGTTTCTTTTTTTTTTTGTTAGGCACATACAAGGGAGGGTTAAAAGTTCTCAGTTTAATTGAAAGAATGATTCTATTACAGAAAAATTTACTGAAAAAATCTCCTATGGTGTTCTGCATTCCAAGAATGAGGCATAATTTTTCCTTTCTCAGTTTGTAACTCATAGTTTTCGGGCCTGATAACCCTTGATATGATGCAAGGACCTTCCTAGTTTCCCGTGGGAAGGGTCCTTTTTTGCAAGCAGAAGCTTTCTAAGCACTAGATCCCCTACCTTGTGACTCTTGTGTTTTACTTTCTTGTCGTAGTACCTAACTGTCTTCCTTTGATAATGTTGTATGCGCTGTAAGGCCTCGTCTCTCTCTTCTCATCCAATAGTTCAAGGTTGAGTAGAAGCGCCTCATCATTATGCCTTGCTTTGCTAACTCAGTTTTGGGGGACGGGAGCCCAATCTCTACGGGAGTCACTGCTTCAGTTCCGAAAGCCAAAGCAAACGGAGTTTCACGAGTGGCTGTCCTGGTTGTGGTTTTGTAAGCTCATAACACCTTGGGGAGCTACTCCACCCATTTTCCTTTCAGTGCTTCCAGCTTAGTTTTCAAGGCAGTCTTTATCGTTCGAATGATGACCTTTGTCTGCCTCTTGGATTGGGGATGAGCTGGGGCCAAAAAGAAATTTCTTATCCCCAGCTCGGCTCGAAACTTCTTGAACTTAGAGTTATCGAACTACTTCCCATTGTCTGAAACAACTGCCATTGGAATCCCAAACTTGTAGATTACCAACTTCCAAACAAAATTTTAGACTTTTTTGTTCCGTGATTGTTGCCAAAGGCTCTGTCTCTGCCCATTTGGTGAAATAGTCTACCCAAATAATGGCAAACTTGCACTGTTCAACCCCCGTAGGGAGTGGGTTGGCGTGTATGTGACAAGGCCAGAGGCTCACCACCGATGTTAGGAGCTCTGGTGGGTAGTGGGGAATGTTGGCATGTATGTGACAAGCTTTACATCTTTTGACCAGATTTGCAGAATCTTTGAGCATAGTGGGCAAGTAATACCCCTGCCTCAATGCTTTTTCTGTTAGGGCCCGAGCTCCGATGTGATTGTCACAGACTCCCTTTATGGACTTCTCTGAGTACGTAGTTAGCATATTCATCTCCCACACATTTGAGTAGAGGTGTCAAAAATCCTCGTTTGTATAGGTTTTCCTGCAAAATAGAAAATCTGTCTAACCTGACTCTTAGTTTCGCAGCTTCTTTGGGATCTTCTGACAAAGTCTCATTTTGAAGATACCCTCTAATGGGGTTCATCTAGCTCGGTGGTGCTTGCACAGGCAGAACTTCTTCATCTTCTATGCACACCGATGGTTCTGCTAAATGCTCCACTGGAATTAACCTATCCAAATTCTCCTATGAAACTGTTGTCAACCTTACGGAGGCGTCTGCTCTCGAATTTTTGGCTTTAGGAACGTGTTTGAACTTAACTTGCACAAACTTCTTGATCAATTTATGTACCTTTCTGAGATAGAGAACCATTTTCTCACCCTTAGCCTCGTATGACTCTTCTATCTTTTTCACGACAAGCTGGAAATTGCTGCTGATCTCCAACTGCTCTGCCTTCATTGAATAAGCAAGGTTGAGCCCAATAATGACAGCCTCATATTCTGTCTCATTGTTTGAAGCCTTAAACCCAAACCTAAGGGTGTATTCCACGTCTATTCCATCTGGAGAGGTTAGGATCAATCCTGCATCGCTTTCTTGGGCATTGACAGCTCCGTCTACCGAAAGTTTCCATACATGAAGGTCAGGAATTAGCAGTGTGGCTTTCGCGGGTGTTACTGTAGTGAATTCTACGATGAAATCTGCCAAAATTTGCCCTTTGATTGCAATCCTTGGCTTATACCTAATATCAAATTCGCTGAGCTCTATTGCCCACTTAAATAGCCTCCTTGAAGACTCTGGTTTATGCAGCACTTGCTTCATTGGCTGATCTGTTGGAACCTCAATAGTATGAGCCTAGAAATATGGTCTAAGTCTCTTAGCTGTAGTCACCAAGGCCAAAACTAGCTTTTCCATTTTTGGATATCTCTCCTTAGCCCCTCTTAGAGCTCTGTTATAGTAGTAAATCGGTTGCTGAGCTCTGTCTCACTCCCTAACTAGTGTTGCGCTGGTTGAGAAATCTGAGACAACTAAATAAAGAGTAAGCACTTCCCTTTTTAAGGGGCTTACTAGGACAGGAGGAGAACTTAGGTACTCCTTCAGTGCTTTGAACGCTTCTTCACACCGGGTGTCCCACTGAAATGCCTTCTTTATGACCTGAAATAAAGGTTAACACTTGTCACTTGATTTGGATACAAAACGACTCAAGGCGGTTATCCTTCCTGTCAGTTGTTGGATCTCCCTGATGTTGGATGGTGGTCACATATCCAGAACTGCCTTAACCTTTTTTGGGTTAGCCTCGATTCCTCTGTTGTTGACTATGAATCCCAGAAACTTCCCTACTGATACCCCAAAGGCGCACTTTATAGAGTTGAGTTTCATCTTGTACTCCTTAAGGGTTTGGAACGATTTTGCTAGGTGCTCGATGTGCAGCTTTGCCTTCAGTGATTTTACCAACATTTCATCGATATAGACCTACATGGATGTCCCAATTTGTTTCTGAAACATTCTATTCACTAATTGCTGATATGTGGTTCTAGCATTCTTCAATCCAAAAGGTATGACCTGGTAGTAATAAGTTCCCTGTTTAGTTACACATGATGTCTTCTCTTGGTCCGCTAGGTCCATCCTGATCTGATTATAACCTGAGAAATCATCCATGAAGCTGAGGAGCTTGTGCCAAGTAGTGTTGTCCACGATTATATCGATTTGAGGTAAGAGAAAACTGTCCTTGGGGCACGCTCGATTGAGATCAGTGAAATCAATGCAGAGCCGCTATTTTCCATTAGTCTTCTTGACCAGCACCACATTCGCCAACCAGGTGGGGTAGTCCACCTCTTTGATGGCTTTGGCGTGGAGGAGTTTACAGACCTCGTCGTTAATCACCTTCTAGCGTTCTGAAGCAAAACTTCGCTGCTTCTGTTTAACAGGTTTGTAAATAGGATTCATGCTTAGCTTGTGTGTGATGACTGAGGGGTTAATGTCTTTCATGTCCTCTTGCTTCCAAGCGAACACCCTCATGTTCTTCCTCAGAAATTGGGTGAGTAGGTCTTTCATTTCTCTGCTCAACTTAGATCCCATGTAAACAATATGTTCAGGCTCCTCATCGAGTTGGACTGGCTCTAGCTTTTCTAAAGGCACGGGCCTAGTGTCCAGCTCGTCCCTCATGTCAAGCTCATCTAGGTGGATATTTTTAATCTCTTTTTGCTTCACCGAGGCCATGTAGCATTCCTTGGCTATTCGGTGGTCTCCTCGGACCATTCCAACTCCATTTTCTGTAGGAAATTTTATGACCAAGTGATATGCTGAGGGGATAGTCTTCATTACGTTGAGGGATGGTCTCCCAAATAGCATATCGTACACAGAAGGGGCGTCAACCACCAGGAATTTCATAGTAGTGATAGCTTGACAAGGAGGGTCCCCCATAGTGAGCACGAGTTGGTGGATTCCAGGAGTAGCACCCTCTCCCCTAAGAATTCCATTAAGTGAGCACTTATTGGCTCAAACTTCTCCCTTCCTATGCCCATTTTGTCAAAGACAGAGGCGAAAATGATGTCGACCGAGCTCCTATTGTCAATTAGAACTCGATGAACCATTTGGTCAGCCACAATGGCTCTTACGACCAATGGGTCATCATGGGGATCCTGACAGCCTTCCAAGTCTTAATCCAAAAAAATGATGGTTGTGCTCAGCCGAGGTATTTTGGACACGGAGTGTACTTCCAGTGCTTCGCTAGCTCTGATCCTGCGCAGGTGTGCTTTCTTGGTTGCGCTGGATTCTCCACCGCTAGCAAATCCTCCAGATATCACTCTGATCTCCCTTAAGGGTTGCTGGTGCTGTGCAGGGGCTTGTTGTTGTGGTGTCGGTGGTGGTGGAGCTCTGTTCTGGTTGTCATGGGTGAAAAATCGTCGTAATTGCCCCCTCTGGATCAAGAATTTGATCTCTGTCTTTAGTTGAATACAATCGTTTGTGTGATGACCATGATCCCTATGATACTCGCAATATTTCGTAGGGTCTCTTTTAGTTGGATCTACCTTCATTCATGGAGGCCACCTTAGGAATTTCTCGTTCTACACCTCGTATAGGATCTGGGACACTATTTTAGTGAGAGGGGTATATTGCTAAGGTGCATACCTCGGCTGTAGCTCAGGCTGCGGGGGGCCTAAGCGGTCTCTAACGTTCCCCCTTCTTTTTGGGGATCGCTCTTTGTCTTTCTAGGAGATCTATCTCTCTTTGGAGATCTGTTTCTTTCCCTATCTCTCCTGGGACTTTGGTTCCTCTTTTTCTCTTCCTTTCCCTTATCTCTATGTGTGGAAGAGCTCACTACCTTAGAAAGAAGAGTTTTTTCGCCGTTTATGTATTTCTCTGCTTTGGCAAGCATCTCGGCTATGCTTGCTTGAGAATTTTTTGATATGGAGAACATCAAATCTTTAGATTGCACCCCTTGACCAGCTATGAAGGCAATGATGGCTAACTTTTTGTCTGGGACATCCACTTTTAACGACTTCGAATTAAATCTTTGGACATAGGATCTGAGGTTTTCTTAAGGTCCATGTGTTCACATTCAAAAGGTGATAGCTAGGCTTTCTATAGGTTCGAGCCCCTATGAAGTGGGATACGAAGGAAATGGAAAGTTCTTTGAAGGAAGAGATTAAGGTTGGGGGGAGCCTATTAAACCACGCCAAGGTTGAACCCTTCAAAGTGATGGTAAAGGCTCGACAGTGTACGGGGTCCTAGTATCCGTGCAATTCCATCTGGTTCTTATAAGTATTGAGGTGGTCCATGGGATCCCTGGTTTCATCAAAGGACTCTATCTGTGACATCTTGAACTTTGGTGGGAGTTGAAAATGCAACACCCCAGGTGTGAATGGAGATTCAATCTACTGCACCAAGGCGTACATTGTAACTGGAGCTTTACTTCTGACCGCTTCCTTCATGTGGCTGAGCTCTTGTTGGATGCCCTTGAAGCATTGCTCCCAATACTGTTCCCTTCTCTCCTGCTGATAAGGGAAGATATCATTTTTTTCACCTTCATGGTTTTGACTTTGTACTTCTTCATTGTGGCCATTCCTAGGGGTAGTTGGGGAATCTGCCCCAAGATCTAGCTGTTTTTTCCTCCTTTGTTGTCTTCTCCGAGTGAATTTAGGTGTTGTTGATTCCTGTGACGGCGATTGTTCTAACCTTCTTAGGCCAGACGTGCCTCATGTGAGTGCTGTAAGAGCTTCAAAAGCTCTTCGTTTTGCTTTATCAAGCGTTGATTGACGAGGCGAAGGGCCTCCATCTCGTTATTCGTGGGGAGATTCCCCATGGGAGGATCAGTCTCTGGGATTTTCTCAGGCTGTCTGCCATTGGTAGCTCCCTGTTGGTCTTGTATCCGAGGTGGGTTTGTTTGACTTTTGCTCATGTTTCATGTTGATACCATCAGTCATAGATGGCGCCAAACTAATGGTGCTGATTAATGTGGGTGAACAGAGTGCGTGGGACCAATTATGAATTTGGGCTACCAACTTCATAATGACAGTGATGAAAAGTTTTATAGGGGATAAGGGAATTTGCACAGCAGGAATATAGTGGTTCACCGGCTCTAGAGCTCGGCTAATTCACTCTCTAATGGAGGCTACTGCTCCTCTTCTTTCTGTTGACTACTTGACTGTATTACAATACAACACATGATCTAATTAGGGTTCTTCTAGGGTCTTGCCTCTCAATGAGGTGTTACATAATACTTATAAGGCTGCTTCCTATTTCGTGGGATTTCAACCGAGATCTTTGCCCATTATTCATGGGATCCTCCTTGATTTTAGAAGAGAATCTTCGTTGGTTGAGAGTTTCACGCATTGGGCCCAATTTCCGCAGTCATCTAGCTGTTTCCTAGTCGATTCTACTACGATCTCCCCAAGGGGAGCTCTACCCCTGATTCTCTGAGTTTTTCGTGTCTTTCCTGACCTGAGCTCACAATTATGGCTTATTTAAGGTATCATCATGTTTAACTACGGTACCGATAAAAAAAATTTGTACCATATCACCTATTATCTGGGGCAGAACTAGCCTCTGGCCTAAGGTGGGCCTGCACATTTGCCAACCCCTACATATAAACGTATAAGCTGTTAAGTACACTAACAATTATTCAAGGTCCATCAACTTTTATCTCTACAAAGTCTTCTCTCATAATTTTTAGGTGTTGCCCACTTCAATTTTTTATTAAAATATTATCTTTTAATATGGACTTGCAATAAAATGTCATAGACTTTGCAAATTCATCCCTAAAGATCCTAGAATACAAAACCTAATAATCCCTTAACCCGTACAAATAGCACAATAGACGCAATAGAAAATAAATCAATGTTTTAGAATCCAACAGTTACTTTTTCTTTTCAAGATGTAGCTAGGTTGTGTTTTAATTTTTATTTTAAGTTCTTGCTGAATAAAATTTCAGATATGAGCTACTTTTTTGATTATGCGATATACAATTCCATATATTGTATTGTCGGAACAATTTTTCGCATTGAAAATTTAAATCAATAAAATGTACAAATAACAAAACTATTTATACTTAATTTGAAGATCAAATGCATTTTTAACGTTGAATTAACAATGAACTTCATTTAATGTGGAGACCTATTGTTAATCCAGTAACCATAATGTCTTAAATCTATAAATAAAGTCAAAATAGCATTGCTTGAATCTCTGTCCATTAAATTTCTCCCTCCTCCACCCACCCCCCAAAAAAAAAAAAAAAAACCTAAATTCTTGGCTCCATCCCTGCCTATTATGTTTTTGGATATTTTGTGGTTTGTCATCATATACACTTTTTATCAGTTTGAAGCTAACGTGAAACATCAAAGAAAAGGACAGTGTTCATGGCAACGTTTACGTACCAAACATACGGAATCACCTATGCCTACAAGTTACAACTACAAAGAAGACACTGATATTGCAGAAACTCATAAATTGTTTGTGGCCAAGCATACAAACGCTTAACCCCCTTAAGTTAGGTGCAATGTCTCTATTCTTAGGTAAAATCATAAATGTTCTTGAAATTTGGAAGAAGTTTTAATTCATTCCCTGGATTTTCTTTTTTCAAATTAATTAACATTGAACACTTAGAATTTAGAGTAAATTATATAAATGACCCTTAAACTATGATAGTTGTGTTAATTAAGTCTTTGAACTAATTTTTGTGTTAAATTGAGTTCCTAAACTCTAAAATTTTAAAATTAAGCCCCTGAATTAATTTTCCTGTCAATTGAACACCCTAAATTCTGAAATTTTAACAATTAAGCCCTTATGTTAATAGCCTTTTGGTTTTTAGACGAAATGTCTCGTGTGCTCACCACATGGACAACAGATAGGGATATTTTAGATTGTTTATTTAAAACATATCAGACGAAGAATCTCATTCCCTACATCCATCAACCAAAACTCTAAACTTAAACCTCTTTCATACCCTATCAAACAAAGTAGTTCGGCAAACTCTTTGATCTGGTATAGAAAACAGATTACATAAATATAGGCTCTTCGAAGATTTTGTTGATCTACTTCGTTTGATGAGTATGAAAGAAGTTTATGTTTAGAGTTTCGATTGATTAGTGTAAGAAATGGGTTTTTCATTTGATATATTTTGAACGAACAATTTAAAATATCTTTACTCTAGTGTCCATATGATGAGCATATAAGACATTCCGTCCAAAAACCTAACAGCTACTAACAGAAAGACTTCGTTGCTAAAACTTTTGAATTTAGGGGCTCAATTGACACAAAAATTAATTTAAAAACTTCATTATTGAGTTTAGGGACTCAATTAATTTGAAATTTAGTTCAGAAACTTAATTGACAAAAGTGTTATAGTTTAATGGTAATTTGTGTAGTTACTTTAGAATTTAAGACTTGCATTTATTGAAGGTAAAAGTATATCTCATAATTTATTAGATATCTTGTGATTGACCAGACAATCAATTAAGAAAGATTGTGGACCCGATTTCATCTTTGGATTTATCTCAATCCTATTAATTAAGTGATATGATTGTACTTGTTAGGTGTCACCCCATGTGCATGGATGTATTTCTTGTGTGTTGTTAACCAAGATTGAATAAAGAAGTAGTCCTTTGGATTTTATGTGCCATGGATGTTGGTCTTAGGACCGGACTACCTTAATTCCTTGTATGTTTTTCTTGTATTCTCTTTTTATTTTTCACGTCTAGATTTTATCATAGTATTAAAGTAGGAGATATTATCTTTGTTTATGGACACTACCCTAATATTTAGGGTGAAAAAACTCATATTATTGGCTAAAAGTCTTGCAACACGTGAA
The DNA here is from genome assembly GCA_963454935.2 of Ilex paraguariensis. Taxonomy (NCBI): domain Eukaryota; kingdom Viridiplantae; phylum Streptophyta; class Magnoliopsida; order Aquifoliales; family Aquifoliaceae; genus Ilex; species Ilex paraguariensis. Next base: position 985,841 of record CAUOFW020007946.1, on the reverse strand, counting down.
AGGGATGTTTTGAAGTGTATATAACGGACATACTTTCTAATAATTTGAACTTTTACATAAGATGATAATTCAACTTGGTATCAGAATACAAGGAAAATCAAAAAATTGTAACAAATATCAAACAGAAAAACAAATAGAAACACAAAAAAAAAATTATTGTTGCACAACCATACATTTTTTACATCCGTTCCTTAATCCTATGTTTTGTCCCACATTGAGTAGGTGTCAACGAAAAATATTGCTTCAGGAACATCCTCTACCTTTCCGTCATGGAGAAGAATTACCAATGAGCTCATCCACGAACCATTGGATATTCAGGCCAGATGAGCCACCGTCTGCCACCGCCTCTCTGGCGGCCCTCTTCAACTCCGCCGCATGCTTTTTATATTTCTCCGAACTTGGCCCGCTCATAATTTCTTCTATACATTTTTCCACTTCCTCACTGCTGACCACCCCTTCTTTGTCAGGTCTGAGCCTCACACCAACCCTTAAAACATCGACAATGAGCTTCGCATTTGTAGGCAGGTCGGTCCACTTCGGATAAGCAAGTACAGGGACACCGGCGGTGATAGCCTCCAAGAGAGAATTCCACCCACAATGACTCAAAAAACACCCAACAGATTGATGTGCCAAAACCTTTGTTTGAGGACTCCACTGCACCATTAGCCCTTGATCTTTGGTGTCTTCTGAAAACCCTAATGGAAGCTGTGGATCACCTATTGGAAACCCAATGTTCGAGTGCAAACAAAAAATATATTAGATCGGTTGAACAAGAAAAAAACTTATTCACTCGTGGTCATTGAATTGATAGTCAATTTTAATATTTTTTTACTCGCTAACAATTTAATAATTATGATAAATTAAGTCCTAAAATAATATAAATAAATTAAGTCCAAATAACAAGTAGTAGATCCTAATAGTATTAGTGGTAACAAGATTCCTACCGTGATATCAGAGCGTCAAGGATTTATAAGGGCTAGCTTTCGAGAAGAAAATAGCTAGCAAGTGGCTAGACCACAAAAAAGTGAACAAAATAGATAGATAGCAAATGTTACACCAAGAAAATGGAGTGAAATTGTCTCCAGTACTGTTTCTTTTCAATTCTCTTCTGGACATATCATTTACAATTAATAAGTGAAAGACTCACTTATATACAATGAATTTCACTTGAATGAATTGTGAATGATGTGCAAAAAAAAAAAAAAACTAAAAAAATTGTATTGAAAAAGATTCGAATCTCATGAAAAGGATTTAGTAAGCGCTTCACCAATAGAATATATGTTTGACATGTGAGGGGAGTTTTTAAAAATCACATGTGAGAGCAATTAATAATATTTAATAAAGGTGGGTGAATGTATAGATATTTAATAATAAAATTTAAATTTAATTTGTTGATTTAATTAACAACTAAAATTCCTTATTGCATTGTAATTAGATTGCGTCGAGGATAAGGCATATACGTCTCTCCTAATTAGGTGTAATTTAATTTTATATCAATAAAATTCTCTCGTACCGTCGATGTTCTCCTAAAATAAATAAATAATTAATAGTGGGTCTCAGTTAATATTGAGACGCATTGTTAATATAATGATTTTAATTAAATAGATAAATAAATTATGTTTAAATAATATTTCACGTAAATATTTTAAAAAAACCCAGAGACCTGGAGTTAAATTTTTCGTTTTTGAGTCAATTTACATATAATCACTGATTATAACATCAATACCTTCTTTCACGGCGGAGTCCGGTGGCTTCACCACCCATAGAAATGGGCGTTTAGTGTTCTTCAAAGCAGTTGCAATGCACTCCATGTCTTTTCCCGATGTATCAAGTATGCTTCCAAATGAAATATATATTACAGAAGAACAATCTCTCTGATTGAGCCATTCAATACAAGCATCTTCGGATTTCCCCAGATCAACACTTATATCCAGCTCTTGATCTTCCCCTAGTAATGAAGATGGGACTAATGGACCCACAGGCCTAATAGGATGAACTTCATTCATCGAGTCGATAACTTCATTTTCAAGTGAGATTTAAATACCTCTACTAAAAAATAGTATTTTTGTTGCTAATGGGGTTCGATGGGTGTGGACTTCATTAAAATTCCACTCTCCAGTCATGTTTCCATTTTTTTCTTGTTTTTGAAAGCATCTTTTTTGTATTTTTCATTTTTTGGCCTTGTTTCTAAAACAGAGTTACTAAAAAAAACAGAAACTCATTTTTATTTTTTATTTTGACAAAAATGGAAAATAAAAAGAGAAAAAAATTAAAAAAAAAACGTGTTACCAAAAACAGCTTTAATTAATTATAGTTGTTGGATTAAAGGTAAGTTTCATCTAATATTTGAATTTACAACTAATTCAATAGCGATATCTAATTAGGTCCAAAAATATAGCTCAATAAAATTATGGACTTATATGGTTATTGATTTTTTTGATATCATCTCAAAAAAAGAATTTGTAGTCGAAATCTTAATTTAATTTAGTGAAATTTAGAATCAAGGAAAACATTGCAATGTATTTTGCCAATAAGGACAGACACGAATTTATTGGGATCATTAAGGACTTAAAATGTGTAATATTTGGTTGGTAACTTATCAGTCCAATAATTTGTTTTGTATTATTTTAAACTCCTATTCTGTCCCCTGCAATACGTTATTATTCCAATGTTTCTCTCCTCGCTCTCTCTTCTTCTCAGATGTGAAACCACCGGTGATCCACTCTAACTGGTGCTAGTTACACCACCTTAACTCTTATGGCTTACCATATCTCTCCAAACACCCCTTAATTTAAGCTGCCAAAGCCCTAATGCTTTGTTTGGTATGACGAAAAAATAAAAAATTGAAAAGATAGAAAGTTGGAAGAATAAATAAGGCATCATATTTGGCGAGGAATGAAAATAAGAAGGATGAAAAAGTAGATGAATTAACTTTCCTTCCAACTCACCAAAATTAATCTCTTCCAAATCGAAAGGAAAGTTAATTGTTTGTATTGAGATGTATCTTATTTGTCTATATATTTTTTAATATATATACATTAATTTCATATAAATTTATAATGATAAAATATATTTATATATATATTAAAAAAAATAAAAAAAAAATTCATCTTAATTAGGGGTAAAAAATTTCCCCTCAATATAAAAACTCGATACGAATTTGATTATAACTCGACACAAATTTGAAAATGACCTGACACGCGATCAAGAAATATAAAGACTCATAATTTTATGACTCAACACGAATCTGACACGATATGACTCGATTGTCAACCCTAGTCTTAGTCGGCACAAAAAAAAATTTAAAAAAAATTAGTTATTTTTATTTTCTATCCATCTAACCAAACACAAAGAAAAAAAAATGTATCATTCTTACTTTTTATTATTGAATGATATAAAATATATCTCTCATATTTTTTATTCTTCCTACTTTTTGTCGGTCATACCAACGGAGCATAATTCTCAGAGCTCCTTTTCAATCAAACAAATCGAAGAGAAACTGGTGATAGGCTCGTCACCAACCGACGCCGGCATCAACTGTTGGAAACTACTGTCCGGCGCCGAGCACCGTCGCTATAAATCATGCTATTGGAAACTAATGGTTGCAACTGGGGCTTTTGATTTACCGACCAACGACTTCAATCTTACGTCTGAACTCCATTTGTTATGATGAAAAAATAGAATAATAAAAAATTAAAAAAAATAGATAAAACATTATATTTGGTAAAAAATAAAAATAAAAAGGATGAATGAGTTTTTTTTTCAACTCACTAAAATCAATCCCTCCAAAATCGAAAAAAAAGTGAATGAAAAGTTAATTATTTGTATTGAAATATATGTTCTTTGTGTGTGTGTGTATATATATATATATATACATTAATTTCATATATAAATATAATGATAAAATATATATTTATATTTTTTTAAAAAAATATAAAATAAAAATAAATAAAAAATTTCATCTTACCAAACACAAAAATAAAATTTAATTATTTTTATTTTTCATCCATCGTACCAAACTGAATGATTTTCTATCTTTTCTATTTTTTATCTTTCCCATGAAGCATTAATTTCCCTAACAAGTAGCACAGCTCCGGGAAGCCTAAGATTCCCACTGAAACTTTGTCTTTCTCTTATGCCGCTAAAATTTTCTGGGTTGACAGAGTTTCCTAAAGCAGATTGGCTGTTGATTTAGTCATAACGAACTGATTCATGCTTCTGGACAAGCCAACATACACCACATGATGAGTACAAAATTGTCTAGTTGTCCAAAGTGATTCATACTACCAAATTTTGTGTATGGACTGCGAAGAGATGCCCATACTCGTCTTAAAAATGCATCATATTCACACAAAAAAAATTAGTTCTATTTTTTTTTTTATGACATTCTACAGATTAAATGTTATACCCAAATGGTATTCAATGTAATGCATAAACTAAGGGTTTTATTGTTTTGTGTGACTGATATTGTGATTATGTAGTTATTTAATTCACGTCATTGTTTCATTTTGACCGTGATTGTAGTTGTTACTGTGATTGTATGGTTGTCCAGTTTACGTTACTGTCTAATTTCGCAGAATTTTAACAGTGACAATGAACAATGATAATAAAACTGTCTAATTCTGTGAATTTTGAACAGTAAATATGGATAGTGACAATACAAATTTACTATTGTTGTAACTGTTACTGTCTCAATATCACTATCATATAATATTGTTATTCTCTCGTTGTTTCGATTACTGTTATTATATCGATGTTATTATTACTGCCCATTTTGTAATATAGATATTTATGTTATTAAGAGTAAATTAATCACTATGTCTTTAATTGTCCTTTAAGCCCCCAAAAGAACATGCATGTCCTTGCCCTGAAAGTCCACAACTATGAACCGACATCCAAAAAATCCTTTAATTTATTGTCGACATTGATTATAAAAAGAATAAGATAATACAATTTTACTTGTGCTACATTTTCAGGCCGAGCCAATCACTACGTCACTAAAGTCTGGACTATGGGTCCCACTTTGAGTAAGACATTATAATCGTTAGGTGTGTAGTAATAGTCCAAATAAAAAATATGAATCTGTAAAAAATAGGCCCACAAAAAAAACTTAGATTTAAACTTAAACAAAAGATTTTAATTTAAGTGAATTGAGCTTATTAATTCAACTCATAAAATTAAAAGTCCCTAAATTTTAATTTTTTGAAAACAAAATAAAAAAGTTGACAATAAAATTAAAACTACTAAAAATCAAGTCTTAATCTCTCAAAAAAGTCAAATTTAAACTTACCATCATAATTTTTCAATCATTCTCTCCTCTTTTCTCTATTATCTTCAAGTTCAACCATGTTAACAAAAATTTGAATATAAAAACTTAATTAATATTTTTGTATTTTAAAAAATAAAAAATTAATTTATTATTAATATTAAAAAAAACCTCATTTATTTTTTCCGTTGTAGGCTCCAAAATATCTGGAGCTGCCTAGTCCCAAGTTACATTAATGAGCAAATACTTTCATCGATATTATACATGAAGAGAAAGAATTGGGGTAACTTTCACTAATTCAAGTTGGACACAATTTAGTTACGAAAATTGTGTGGTCGAAATTTCACATCAATCACGTATTTAGTGACACATCAAATATCACACGACTAATATGACCATAGCCAATTGCTACCCTTTGAACAAAAAAAGAAAAAAAAATTTGCTACACATATATAATTTTCATGGGACAATTGTGTTAGAGGNACGACTAAAATGACCATAGCCAATTGCTACCCTTTGAACGAAAAAGAAAAAAAAAATTTGCTACACATATATAATTTTCATGGGACAATTGTGTTAGAGGAAGGTTTAGGTAATGTCTGACCTAACTTGAAAACAACCTAATTCATGAGGAAATGAGAAGAAATAAAAAATACGGTACATTCACATCTCTAATGTTTGGTCAAAAAACAACTAAACTCTCTCATGTAAGAAAAATAACACTGACTTTCCTTCTATTTCTACTGATGGCCAAATGAAGAAAATAAAGTGAAGTGTTGTAGCTGTGATTTTACTATTTATTGATCTAAATAAATTGTTAGAATAAAAGACAGAAAATATATGAGAGATTGTCAGTATCTTTTGTTGAATAATGGCTGTTGGACTTCTACTTTAGGTTTATGAAGAATATTCTATTTCTTCAAGGTTTTTTTTTTCTTTCTATATTAGGACCCATGATTGATCTCATCGATGAATGATTTTATCCTCTGCCACAGATTGTTAAGTATTTTGATAAGTAAGTGTAAGTGATAAAAACAGACAAACCTCCCACACGGATGAAAGGTTGATATCTTTGGTTAGTATATGCTTCTGAACTACGTCTTTCAGTCTTTTTTTTTTTCTGTAAAACGAACAAATTATCCAAGATTGAAGTGGTTCGATCGAAAGCACTCCGATGCTTAGGTCAATAATGGATCCAAAGCAATTGCAAAAAAACAAGGAGAGTTCAGCGTACCTTTCTTCTTGACTCCTTGTTCCTTTTATAGACCCCTGTTTAGCTAGGGTTTCCATAATTCTCAATTCAAGGTGGTACACCTTCCTCCAATTAGGCAGCTTTGTTTGGGAAGTTGCTGAGATCTCTCCAGCAATTTCTTCTACCGGGCCTATAATTATGCTAATTTGTTGAACCGGAATGGCTGAGTTATAGGCATCTCTTTAGCTCTCCATTTAATGTTTGAAACAGCTCAGTCATGATGAGGACCGACCTCTTCACCTTATTCCCAAGCTCTTTAAACAGCAGCTCAGTTTCAGACTGATGAGTCAATGTAATGATGTCTCTGTCACGTGACTGGTCTTGTCTTGCTCATGTGAGATCATTTAATGCAAGTTCACGTGTCACGTTGGGAGCCACCCTCTTCATTTGCCCCCAAAAAATGTCTGACAGACGCTTTTCATCTGTCAGTCGTTTTATGCCCTCAAACCCATCATTGCTTACACTTTTGGGACATTCCTCTTGTTTTGGCGGCATTTCTAGTCGTTTAAAATATTGTCTTTTAGAATTTCCTCCTTTTATAAACGATTTCTCTTCACTCCTTCCTTCAATTTTTTCTTCCCAGCTTCAAATTTTCTTACCTCTTTACCTCTCTCTTCACTTTCACTATTCTTCTGCAATGGCCCATCTTACTCCTTTTGAGATTCCTACTTACAGAGTTAATTACAACATTCCAGGGGATGTCAAAATACGAGTCGTTGGTAGTGAGGAACCTCTGATAGGTCCTAGAGAGAGTATTCCCATCCATACTTGAGTGATTACTGAGGGTGGAATTCGTTTTTCTCTGGACCCCCTCCTTCTCCAGGTGCTTTCTGTGATGAAACTTTGCACTATCCAATGCTACCCCCAACTTTTTCAGGATAGTGATGGGAGTAGCTGCTTTGAACAAGCTTTTGAACTTGAACCTTGGACTATGGGAGATCTTGTACTACTACATAATCAAATCGACAGGAGATAACTATTTTCTCGCTGTGAGGAAGAAAGATCACTATTTAGTGACCCATCTTCCAGACTCTAACAAAGGCCACGAGAATGATGTGATCTTCATCTCTGGGAATTGGGAGTACACTACTGGTGTTACTCCATCCTATCGCAATCCTTATAAAGAAGGCGCACCAGGTGATTGTCTTCTGTACTCTTTCATTTTATTCATCCACTATTTTTGACAAACTATCTTTCGTTTGAAGGCGAGACTGTGAAGGGTAGAATCCCTAAGTCGGCTGTAAAAATGGATGAACTTAGAAGAGTTTGGGACTTCAACGAGTCTGTTTTCTGTCGAGCTGCTCACACTCTGCTTGGGTACACACCAACTTACATGTCTTTCATTGTTGTGCCGAACCGTCCCAATGCTACTCTTACCGCGGATTGGAGGCCATTCAAATTGCTCGGGAATAGACACCTCAATCCCTTAAGAGGTCTTTACCTGCCAGTTTTAGACGAAACAGAACAGTGAAGAATGTTCTAGACTTTTTATAAACTGTTGAATTGACCCCGACCACCGAACCAACCTTGCCAATTGATCTGCCAGTTTCTTCAATTCATGTACATGAAGAGGATCCCGCATCTGAGGTTTCGGTTGAATTCGTTCCTCCTAATCTGAAGGACACAGTTCTGCCAGTGGATGATCAGGCTGACTTGGTTTGGGCCACTAAATCTGTTCCTACCGAAGCTGATCCACCAATTTCTGTTCCTTCCCCCGTTGACCAAGATGATTCAATCTTTGAACTTGCTGAAGACCCCACCCTGAAAAGGCAAAAAACTTACAGAGTCCAAAGCAACTCTTTCTCCTAAGCCTATCAAAGCTCATTTCCTACCTGTCCTCAAGGCTAAAAGGAGAGAGATCACTGTGAAATATTCTACAATTGAAGATTTCAATGTTGCTATGGGGATTGCTCGGGGGCAATTTTACCTCGAGACTTGGCTGTGAATGAGGCCTTACCTGATGATGAAGTTGCTCGCCAGGCAATCCAACATATGGTCTTAGTAAGACTTGCTTCTTTTGGCCTTATTTCCCTTCTTTAGAATTTGTCTAAGTTTTTTCTCTTTTCAATTTGAAGGGTTTTCAAAAAGTTCACGGGGTGGGGGCTAGGATAGCCCAAAAAGATAAAGCTATGAAGGATACTATACATGCCCGAGTTTCAGCCCTGGCTAAGAATGAGAATGTAGATGAGGAGTACGCCAAGATCTGCGAAAAAAGCTAAGGTTCTTAAGGCTCAAAACCAAAGCCTGATTGAGGAGAACAAAAAGCTTCTAACAGAGATTGGGAAGTTGAAAGAATCTGAATATTAAGCAAATGTGGAGCTCTCCCAATCCCAGCTCAATTGTACAAGTCTTCTTGAGGAGTTTGATCAGTATAAGGCTGAGGCAAATGAGTGAGAAGATTCTGCTTATGATGAAGGCATGAAAAAGGCAAAAAATGACTTGGCTCTGCAGATCCCTGAATTAGAGAAGGCCTTTTTCAGCAAGGGCAGGCAATACTATCCTGATAGTTGCTGGAGTGCCCCAACCTTCTGAACTCTTCTCTGGCCATTCCTTTCTTAGCTCCTCACAGCCCCTATCTTCTTGAAAATACTTAGAAATTTGTTGAACTTTTGATGTAAATGTTTGAAAACTTCTTTGATATGTTTGTAATGCTTTACAGTCAAATGAAAGTTGGTGTTTTTCTATTTTTCGGTTTATGAATTTCCCAAGTCCTTGTGGCCTTTCTCCACTTAAACTTGATACCAACATCATGACTTGTTATACTTAGGAAAATTTTGAGATCTGAAAGTTGACCTTGCTCGGTCCTTCTTCAAAGAACTTGACCCCTCAACTGAGACCTTAAAACACTTAAAAAAAATTTTACTCTTGAAGTTATAGCCCTTGCTCGGCCTTTCTTCAAAGAGTTATGTTCTTAACAGAGATCTTAAAATACTTAGAAAATATTTGTTTTTGAAGTTATAGCCCTTGCTCGGCCCTTCTTCAAACAATTTGGTCCCTCAACACAAACCTTAAAGTATTTAGAAAAATATTAGACTTTTGCAGTTATGGCCCTTGCTCGGCCAATCTTCAAAGAGTTCGGTCCCTCAACAGAGACCTTAAAGTATTTAGAAAAATATTAGACTCTTAAAGTTATGGCCCTTGATCTGCCCTTCTTCAAAGAGTTCGGTCCCTTAACAAAGACCTTTCAATACTTAGAAAAATTTTCAGATTCTTGAAGTTGTAGCCCTTGCTCGGCCCATCTTCGAAGAGCTCGGTCATCTAGTAGAGTTAGGCTCTGATCCTCAGAATTCAGAGACTGTTTCTACTTCGCACCAACCCTCCGATCTAGTCGGACTCAAATTCATCCCAAATCAGCTTACATTGTCATGCCTAACTAAGGGACTGGATCTGATCGGGTGGCTACGCCTACTTTAAGTCTGAACTTCTATCAGGGTTTTTTACCTCCCTACCTTAGCAGTAGGACATTTTTGATAATAAAAAACAGAGAGATGTATCTTGAAAATTTCCATTAATAACTTTTGTTCATCAATACATTATTAAGAGTGATCTTGTTGAATCATCAAGATAAGTGGCACCCTTATGTTCCCAAAGGCACTTCGGAGTTCTAATTCTAAAATGGCACTTTTAAAAATAGAACTTTCTTATGTTGGCAGCGTTCCAGGGGCATGGCACCATTCTATGGTCCAAGGTCTCGAGCTTATAATACCCACTGCCTCCTACTCGAACTCCTATGTACGATCCTTCCCAATTGGCCCCAAGCTTTTCATGTGATGAGTTCTTAACCGAACCCAAAACGCGCCTAAGAACCAAATCTCCAAGGGTGAAAATATGAGGATTAAATTTCTGGTTATAAGCTCAGGACATCTGCTGTTGATAAGAAGCCCTCCATATTACTACTTGCTCTATTTTCTCCTTGGCTAAATCAAGGTCCCGAGTGATGACGGCATCATTACTGTTGCTTTTAACAAGCTCGGTTCTTAAAGTTGGCAACCCAATCTCAAGTGGAATCACCGCCTCCATCCATTAGGCTAATGCGAAGGGGGTTTCTTCATTCAAGCGCCAAGATGTAGTTCGGTACGTCCACTCGGCTGCTTTTCCACCCATCTTCCTTTGACATCTTGTAGTCTTTTCTTAATTCCATTCAGGATTGTTTTGTTGGAAATCTCTATTTGTCCATTACTCTAGGGATAAGCCATGGTCAAATAGTGGTTTCGAATTTCATACTGCTAGTAGAAAGTTTTGAAGGGACCACTATCGAACTAAGTCCCGTTATCGGAGACGAGTGCATTAGGGATTTCGAACTTGGTGATAATATTCTTTTAGACAAATTTTCTTGTATCAGTGTCTCTGATGTTAGCTAGGGGCTCGGTTTCCACATATTTTGTGAAATAATCAGTTGAAATGAGGAGGAACTTCTTATTGTCGGGGGCCCGAGGTAATAGTCCAANGGGCTCGATTTTCACATATTTTGTGAAATAATCAGTTGAAATGAGGAGGAACTTCTTATTGTCAGGGGCCCGAGGTAATAGTCCAATAATATCCAGTCCCCATTGCACAAATAGCCACGGGCTCGCTAATGCAAGTAATTCCTGGATTGGTCTTCTCGGTATCAGTGAGAATTTTTGACACTTCTCACACTGCCTAACAAAAATAGTTGAGCATCTTTCTGTATGTAGGGGCACCAAAACCCTTTGGAAATGGCTCGGTGAGCCAAAGATCTTCCACTAGTATGAGTGCCGCAACCTCCAAACGAACGTCGGTAAAGTTCATCCTTTGGAGATAGCCAGAACTTGACAACCTTCAATCTCATTTTATGGGCTTCCTTCTTGTCTTAAAACAAGTCCCCATTCTTCAAAAAAGCAACAATCCCATCCATCCAACTCAGCTCCAGTTCTCCAAACAAGATTTTGTCTGGACTTTCAGCTACAATGCTCGGATTGGGCAGGAATTCCACAGTGATAGTCCCTTCGATTTTTTGATTGACGGCGGATGCTAATGGTGCCAAAGCGTCAACATGGGCGTTTATTGCTCTACCGACCTGTTGAATTGAAAGTTTCAGTATCTACCTCAACTTTTTTCTTGCTACAACATGGTATACCATCATTCTTTCATCTTTTTCCATGTATTCCTCTATTATCTGATTCACCACAAATTGCGAATCAGAAAATACCTGAAACTTGGTTACACCCAAGTCGGTTGCGAGCCTTACTCTTGTTATTAAGACTTCATACTTGGCTTCATTATTTGAGGCCTCGAACCCAGCCTGATAGCCTTTTCTAGAATACATCCCTCTGGACTTTCCAGTATGAGGTCGATGCCTGCACCCTTATAATTGAAGGATCCGTCAATGAACAGACTCCATTTGCCACTGAACTCTGATTTTTTAACATTGTCAGTTTGGTTGTTCTGTCCCAAACTATTTTTAGGTTGGAATTCAGCAATAAAACTTGCCACCACTTGCCCCTTGATTACGGTTCTCGACTTGAACACGATGTCGAACTCCCCAAGTTCTATTGTCCACTTAGCAATGCATCCTGATAGGTCCGCCTTCTGGAAAGGGATTTTAAGGACTGGTCAGTGAGTACTATGATTCGGTGTGCCTGAAAATAGTGTTTGAGCTTCCTAGCCAAGCTAACCAATGCAAGTGCGAGCTTCTCTAGTGGAGTATACCATGACTCAACATCCAAGAGCATTTTGCTCACATAATACAATGGATTTAATTTTGAACGATTATCTCTCATCAGTGTCCCGCTCACTGCGTGCTTGAACACTATTTGATAGAGGAAGAAGCGTTCCTTGGGTAACAGTGTTGTCAAGATTGGTGGGGAGGCCAAATATGCCTTCAAATTTGATAAAGGCTTCTTTGCATTCCTGGCTCCAGAGTGTTCCCTTCTTTCCTTTGACTGATTGGAAGAAATGTTTGCACTTGTCAAAGGCTCAGGATATAAACCTTCAGAGTGCAGCTGCCATTCCAGTTAGCCTTTGAACTTCCTTTACTGTCCGAGGTGATTGTAGCTCTGCAATTGCTTTTACTTGTTTAGGATTTACCTCGACTCCTAGGTGGGTGACCAAGAATTCAAGGAACTTTCCCGATCCTACCCCGAACGCACACTTCAAGGCATTCAGTTTCATCTTGTATCTCTGAAAAATGTCGAATGTGTTTCTCAGGTCGGAGCAGTGATTGGTGGCCCTTCGACTTTTAAACACCATGTCATCAATGTAGACTTCCATGGTGTTGCTTAGCATATATGAGAAGATTCTACTTATGATGAAGGCATGAAGAAGGCAGAAAATGACTTGGTTTTACAGATCCCTGTGTTGCAGAAGGCCTTTTTCAGCAAGGCTGGCAATGCTACCCTAACAATTGCTGGAGTGCCCCAACCTTCTGAACTCTTCTGTGGTCATTCCTTTCCTAGCTCCTCACAGCCCCTATCTTCTTGAAAATACTTAGAAATTTGTTGAACTTTTGATGTAAATGTTTGAAAACTTCTTTGATATGTTTGTAATGCTTTACAGTCAAATGAAAGTTGGTGTTTTTTTGTTTTTCGGTTTATGAATTTCCCAAGTCCTTGTGGCCTTTCTCCACTTAAACTTGATAACAACATCATGACTTGTTATACTTAGGAAAATTTTGAGATCTGAAAGTTGACCTTACTCGGTCCTTCTTCAAAGAACTTGGCCCCTCAACTGAAACCTTAAAACACTTAAAAAAAAATTTACTCTTAAAGTTATCGCCCTTGCTTGGCCTTTCTTCAAAGAGTTCTGTTCTTAACAGAGATCTTAAAATACTTAGAAAATATTTGTTTTTGAATTTATGGCCCTTGCTCAGCCCTTCTTCAAAGAATTTGGTCCCTCAACAAAAACCTTAAAGTATTTAGAAAAATATTAGACTTTTGTAGTTATGGCCCTTGCTCGGCCAATCTTCAAAGAGTTCGGTCCCTCAACAGAGACTATAAAGTATTTAGAAAAATATTAGACTCTTAAAGTTATGGCCCTTGCTCTGCCCTTCTTCAAAGAGTTCGGTCGCTTAACAAAGACCTTTCAATACTTAGAAAATTTTTTAGATTCTTGAAGTTGTAGCTCTTGCTCAACCCGTCTTCGAAGAGATCGGTCATCTAGTAGAGTTAGGCTCTGATCCTCAGAATTCAGAGACTGTTTCTACTTCTCACCGACCCTCCGATCTAGTCGGACTCAAATTCATCCCAAATCAGCTTACATTGTCATGCCTAACTAAGGGACTGGATCCGATCGGGTGGCTACGCCTACTTTAAGTTTGTACTTCTATCAGGGTTTTTTTACCTCCCTACCTTAGTAGTAGGACGTTTTTGATAATAAAAAATAGAGAGATGTATCTTGAAAATTTCCATTAATAACTTTTGTTCATCAATACATTAGTAAGAGTGATCTTGTTGAATCATCAAGATCCCCTTATGTTCCCAAAGGCACTTAGGAGTTCTAATTCTAAAATGGCACTTTTAAAAATAGAACTTTCTTTGGTTGGCAGCGTTCCAAGGGCATGGCACCATTCTATGGTCCAAGGTCTCGAGCTTATAATACCCACTGCCTCCTACTCGATTTACTATGTACAGTCCTTCCCAATTGGCCCCAAGCTTTTCATGTGATGAGCTCTTAACCGAACCCAAAATGCGTCTAAGAACCAAATCTCCAAGGGTGAAAATCTGAGGATTAAATTTATGGTTGTAAGCTCAGGACATTTGCTGTTGATAAGAAGCCCTCCATATTGCTACTTGCTCTATTTTCTCCTCGGCTAAATCAAAGTCCCGAGTGATGACGGCATCATTATTGTTGTTTTTAACAAGCTCGGTTCCTAAAGTTGGCAACCCAATCTCAAGTGGAATCACCGCCTCCATCCCGTAGGCTAATGCGAATGGGGTTTCTCCAGTCGAGCGCCGAGGTGTGGTTCAGTACGTCCACTCGACTGCTCTTCCACCCATCTTCCTTTGACATCTTCTAGTCTTTTCTTTATTCTATCCAAGATTGTTTTGTTGGAAATCTCTGTTTGTCCATTACTCTAGGGATAAGCTAGGGTCAAATAGTGGTTCCGAATTTCATACTGCTAGCAGAAAGCTTTGAAGGGACCACTATCGAACTGAGTCCCGTTATTAGAGACGAGTGCATTAGGGATTCCAAACTTAGTGATAATATTCTTTCAAACAAATTTTCTTGTATCAGTGTCTCTGATGTTAGCTAGGGGCTCGGCTTTCACCCACTTTGTGAAATAATCGGTTGAAATGAGGAGGAACTTCTTATTACCGGGGACCCGAGGTAACAGTCAAACAATATCCAGTCCCCATTGCGTAAATAGCCACGGGCTCGCCAATGCAAGTAATTCTTGGGTTGGTCTTCTTGATATCGATGAGAAGTTTTGATACTTCTCACACTGCCTAACAAATAGTTGAGCATCTTTCTACATGTAGGGCCACCAGAACCCTTGGAAAATGGCTCGGTGAGCCAAAGATCTTCCACCAGTATGAGTGCCACAACTTCCCTTGTGAATTTCAGACAAAAGATCAGGGACTAATTTGGGGTGCACACATTTTAAGTAAAGGCCTCCAAATGAACGTTGGTAAAGTTCATCCTTTGGAGATAGCTAGAACTTGACAGCCTTCAATCTCATTTTATGGGCTTCCTTCTTGTCTTAAGACAAGTCCCCATTCTATAAAAAAGCAACAATCCCATCCATCCAACTCAGCTCCAGTTCTCCAAACAAGATTTCGTCTGGACTTTCAGCTGTAATGCTCGTATTGGGCAGTAATTCCACAGTGATAGTCCTTTCGATTTTTTGATTGATGGCAGATGCCAATGGTGCCAAAGCGTCAACATGGGCATTTCTTACTCTACCGACCTGTTGAATTGAAAATTTTGGTATTTGCCTCAACTCTTT
Organism: Ilex paraguariensis; assembly: GCA_963454935.2. NCBI lineage: Eukaryota > Viridiplantae > Streptophyta > Magnoliopsida > Aquifoliales > Aquifoliaceae > Ilex > Ilex paraguariensis. The sequence continues at coordinate 970,418 of CAUOFW020007946.1, read as the reverse complement.
TCCTGCTACAGTATGGTATACCGCCATTCTTTCATCTTTTGCCATGTACTCCTCTATTATCTTATTCATCCCAAGTTGCGAATCAGAAAATACTTGGATCTTCGTTACACCCAAGTCAGTTGCGAGCCATACTCTTGCTATTAGGGCTTCATACTTGGCTTCATTATTTGAGGCCTCGAACCCGAGCCTGATAGCCTTTTCTAGAATACATCCCTCTGGACTTTCCAGTATGAGGTTGATGCCCGCACCCTTATGATTGGAGGATCCGTCAATGAACAGACTCCATTTGCCACTGAGCTCTGATTTTTTAACATTGTCAGTTTGATTGTTCTATCCCAAACTGTTTTTAGGTTGGAATTCTGCAATAAACTTTGCCACCACTTGCCCCTAGATTGTGGTTCTCGGCTCGAACACAATGTCGAACTCCCCAAGTTCTATTGCGCACTTAGCAATGCGTCCCGATAGGTCGGCCTTCTGGAAAGGGATTTTAAGGGCTGGTCAGTGAATACTATGATTCGATGTGCCTGAAAGTAGTGTTTGAGCTTCTTAGCCGAGCTAACCAATGCAAGTACTAGCTTCTCTAGTGGAGCATACCTTGACTCAGCATCCAAGAGCATTTTGCTCACATAATACATAGGATTTAATTTTGAACGGTTATCTCTCATCAGTGCCCCGCTCACTGCATGCTCGAACATTGTTTGATAGAGGAAGAGGCATTCCTCGAGTAACAGTGTTGTGAAGATTGGTGGGAAGGCCAAATATGCCTTCAAATTTGATAAAGGCTTCTTTGCATTCCTGGCTCCAGAGTGCTCCCTTCTTTCCTTTGACTGATTAGAAGAAATGTTTGCACTTGTCAAAGGCTCAGGATATAAACCTTCAGAGTGCAGCTGCCATTCCAGTTAGCCTTTGTACTTCCTTTACTTTCCAAGGTGATTGTAGCTCTGCAATTGCTTTTACTTGTTCAGGATTTACCTCGACTCCAGGGTGGGTGACCAAGAATTCAAGGAACTTTCCTGATCCTACCCCGAATGCACACTTCAAGGCATTCAGTTTCATCTTGTATCTCTGAAGAATGTCGAATGTGTTTCTCATATCGGAGCAGTGATTGGTGGTCCTTCGACTTTTAATCACCATGTCATCAATGTAGACTTCCATGATGTTGCTTAGCATAAATGAGAACATCTTTGTTACCAACCTCTAATAGGTTGCTCTGACGTTCTTTAACCCAAAGGGCATTACTTTGTAATAGTAAGTCCCTTCAGGTGTTATAAACGTGGTCTTCTCTTGGTCTTGTTCGACAAGCGAGGTCTAGTGATAACCCCTATATGCATCCAAGAAACTCATTCGGTCATGTCCGGCGGTTGCATCAACTAGCTGGTCTATCTTCAACAGAGGAAAGCTATCTTTTGGGCTTGCTTTGTTGAGGTCAGTGAAGTCAACACAGACCCTCCACTTACCGTTCTTCTTTTTGACTACTAACGTATTTGACAGCCAGGTCAGGTATTGAACCTCTCTGATGGTGTGGGATTCCAACAACCGAGCCACCTCCTCCTTCACGGCTTCTTGATGTTGTGGTGTCGACCTCCTAATTTTTTGTTTGATCAGCTTAAATCTTGAATCCACATTCAATTGATGGCATGCCACTTCGAGCGGTACGTCAGACATTTCATATGTTGACCATGCAAAAACATTTGTGTATTCTCTTAGTAGTGCAACAAGTTCATCTCGTTGCTTGGGACTCAATGAGGCGCCCAAAACTAAATACTTGTCATCATCCTTGTCTAAAGGTACTTTAGCCAAGTCTTCCACTATTCAGTCTATCAATTCCAGCTTGGTGCCTAAAGGTACTTTAGGTCTTTGTTTGGTATTTCATCCGATTGGTTCATGTTTTGTTCCTAAAGGTACTTTAGTTCTTTCCTCAATAATTCGGTTGGCTGAGTCAACTAACCTATCGAGGATTGGTTGCTATTTATCTGTTTCGACTACCGTACCCTTCTCTTTATTTTCCCGACTGTCCCTTCCTTTGACTGAGTCTAGTAAGCATGTTCTGGAACTTACCTGGTCTTCTCGAATATTCACTATTCCTTCCACCGAGAAAAACCTAAGCACTTGGTGATATGTTGAAGGTACTGCCTTCATCTCGTGTAACCATGTTCGACCCATAATGGCGTTGTATGCCAAGGTCATATCTACCACAAAAAACTCGGTCATGACCACAACCGAGCCGATTTCCACAGGAAGAGTGATCCTGCCTCTTGGGAGAATCGTTTTCCCACTAAAGCCAACTAGTGGGGTATTGGCTGGCTTGAGATCTTTCTATTTTAACTTGAGCTTTAGGAAGCAGTCCATATACATAATCTTATAGGAATTTCCTAGATCAATCAATATCCTCTTCACATCATAATTGGAGATTCTAAGCATTAACGCCAATGTGTCATTATGTGGTTGGTGTATCTCGATCAAATCTTGCTCAGAGAAGCAGATCATCTCGATTTCGTCCTCAATCTTCATCCTCTTATTCCTAACTTCGGGGGATAATCGCAACTGATACACTTCTCTCTCCTTCATGGCTTTCTATATATATGCTCTTACAGCATTATTCGTAGCCATTTACGAGTTTGTTGCAGTATGGATTATATCTATCACACCTGTTGCAACTGTCTGGTCCCTTTGAGGCTCGGTCCTACCGACTCCTGTACCATCCTCAATAAACTAGGCAAGATGCCCCGCTTGGACCAGCTCTTCCAAATTCTACTTTAAAGATCAACAGTTTTTGGTCTTATGACTAACATCCCTATGGTAAGAACACCGAAAATTAAGATTCCTCTTTGAAGGATCCCCTGTTAGCTTATTGGGCCACTTGAAATATGACTTCCCTTTGATCTAAGTCAATATTTTATATATCGGTTGTTTAAACACTGTATTGACCCCTAAGAAAGAGGACTTCGAGGGAAACCCTTCCTTTTCTTTCTTCCTTCCTACCTCTCCATTTAGCTTGGTCTGCTTATCCCGACTAAACTGTCTTCTGCCTTGATGTTCCTTCCTCACATCTCTAGATAAGTCGTCATCGACTTTGACGTACTTCTTAATCCTTGCCATTAGTTCCTCTAGGTCCATGATAGGTCTTCTGGTAGGAGACTAATAAAAAGGATTTTCATTTGCCATCCAATTTTGAAGGATGCCACAGCAATTTCGGGGTTACAAGCTTTAATTTCATTCGTCGTTTCCTAGTATCGATGAGCGTACTCTCTCAAAGTTTCATTGCTTCACCTCTTCAGTGTAAGTAGAGCTCCGACGTTTTTGGGTTGTTTATTGTTTGTAATGAACCGAGCTATGAATTGCTCGGCTAACTGGGACCATCCGTCTACCGACCCCTTTGGCAAACTGTCGAACCACTTCATGGCCGACTCCCTGAGGCTACTGGGGAAGATGGTGCAGAGCAGCAGTTCATTCCTCCGATGAATGGTCATAAGCTACCTGTAGTGTTTGATGTGGGAGGTTGGATCGGTCTTTCCATCATATAACTTGAAGTTCGAGACGGTATATTTACTCGGGCTTCGCCTCCCTTTCAATCCACAATGTGAAAGGCGAAGATTCCGAATCGTCTCCATATTCCTCGGCTACTCTTCTAGCTAGATCCCTAGCCGATTTCTACTTTGGTCTCTTTAGTCAGTTGTTGAGCTCTTCAGTGATAAATTGCTTTCAGGAATCTTCTTCCAGACCCCGAGGTCTTTTCTACTTGTACTCATCATCCTCAGTATTTTCCCTTCTTTCCCGTTTTTACTTGGGACTTTCTCATCGATTTTCATTGTTACATTTCTCTTTCTTAGCCACTTCCTTTAGTTTGGCTTTTAACTCCTCATTCTCTTTCACCAGATCTTTTTCCCTGGTGTAGGATTTTTTAAATAGTTTGTCAAGTGTGTCAAGTTGGTCTTGCAAGGATTGAACCAACTTTTCCAAGGAATGGTTCTCTCCCTCGGCACGGAGGAATTCACCATGATCGTCATTTTGTTGATTTCGCTGTCTAGTTGGTTTGAAACTTGCAAAACTTCCCACTGTCTAGTTGGTTCGGAATCCTAACCTTTCACATTGATGGAAAGACCGATCCAACCTCCCACATCAAACACTACAGGTAGCTTATGACCATTCATCGAAGGAATGAACTGTTGCTCTGCACCATATTCCTGAGTAGTCTCAAGGAGTCGGCCATGAAATGGTTCAACATTTTGCCGAAGGGGTCGATAGACAGATGGTCCCAGTTAGCCGAGCAATTCATAGCTCAGTTCATTACAAGCAATAAACAACCCAAAGACGTCGGAGCTCTACTTACACTAAAGAGGCGAAGCAATGAAATTTTGAGAGAGTACGCTCATCGCTACTAGGAAACGATGAATGAAATTAAAGCTTGTAACCCCGAAATTGTTGTGGCATCCTTCAAAATTGGATTGCAAAGGAAAATCCTTTTTATTAGTCTCTTACCAGAAGACCTACTGTGGACCTAGAGGAACTAATGGCAAGGATTGAGAAGTACGTCAAAGTCGATGATAACTTATCTAGAGATGTGGGGAAGGAGCATCAAGGCAGAAGGCAGTTTAGCTGCGATAAGTAGACCGAGCTGAATGGAGAGGTAGGAAGGAAGAAAGAAAAGGANATGTCAAAGTCGATGATGACTTATCTAGAGATGTGGGGAAGGAGCATCAAGGCAGAAGGCAGTTTAGCTACGATAAGTAGACCGAAGCTGAATGGAGAGGTAGGAAGGAAGAAAGAAAAGGAAGGGTTTCCCTCGAAGTCCTCTTTCTTAGGTGTCAATACAGTGTTTAAACAACCGATATATAAAATATTGACTTAGATCAAAGGGAAGTCATATTTCAAGTGGCCCAAAAAGCTAACAGGGGATCCTTCAAAGAGGAATCCTAATTTCAGGTGTTCCTACCATTGGGATGTTAGTCATAAGACTGAAAACTGTTGATCTTTAAAGTAGAATTTGGAAGAGCCAGTCCAAGCGGATTTGAAGACACCTATAAATTGTAAGCCTTACTAACACATAGGGGCANCGGTCCAAGCGAATTTGAAGACACCTATAAATTGTAAGCCCTACTAACACATAGGGGCATCTTACATCTTATCTCACACCTGACTCACCTGAGCTCTCATTACTCCACATCCTACAGCAATAAAACACCTCGGAAACCAAAGCCCTTCAAAGTGTCTTAGGTCACTCTAACCAAACCACTCTATTTCTGTGTGTTGCTTGTGTTGAGTTCTCCATCATATTTACTACATTTTATTAACCATACTACTCGACATGTGGTGCATAAAATCGTCTTGTACATCAGCTTTGGTTCCGTTTATGGGAACCGACAAAGTTTTCACCCAACCATTCTTTTGTGTTTATGAAAATTAACTAGATCCATAGCCTGAGGACGATCCACCACATGAGGAGGAGGTGATGCCTCCACCAGCCAATCTCCTTCCTAACTCACAATAAATGTTACTAGAGACGATGCAGTTTCTCTTGAGCCAAAACCAACAGATCCTCTAGTTGACGATTGCTGAATACGTAGATGTGCACTTAGGAGGATAACACCTAGCTAGGGGAGCACCTCAGGCAACTTGCCCAAGGCGCCAAGGAGGGCCCTAGCTGAGTGCCCACTACTAGGCCGCTCGTCAGGGCGCCCCCTTACAACAACAGAGAGCCCCTTCTTAGCGCCAAGGGGTGGCCCCTCCTCTTCCTCCACTTGCTCCATCCTTCTACACTGGTGAACCTCCTCTCCAAGAATGGGGAAAACCAGAGTTTGGACCACAAGAGTCACTTCAATAACCTTTCCAAAGGAGTCTCCAATCAATAAGATGAGAAAATAAAAGAAGTGCAGAACCAACTAGGTGATGTCTTCAATGCTATAAAAGCTCAATGACCTAAAATCGTTGAATACCTAGTGAGACGTATTAACACATCTTTTGTAGCCGATGTGACAAATTACCCTCTCCCCCATAAATTCAAAATGCCAACGGTGAAGGCTTTTGATTGCACAAAAAGCCCCGCTAGATCACTTTGACACATACAAATCCTTGATGTAGCTTCACAACGTTCCAGAGAAATCATGTGCAGGGCCTTTCCAACTACCCTAAAGAGGTCTCTTGTCAGTGGTTTGTCAAGCTTTCCCCGGCCTCCATAAGCTCCTTCGCCAAACTGAGCAAATATTTTATTTCACACTTCATCGGAGGACGCCGCCACCAAAATCCCGTCACCCACCTAGTCAGCATCAAACAGGACCGACAAGAAAGCCTGATGAGTTATCTCACTCATTTTAACGAGGAGGTCCTCCAGATTGAGGTGCCTAATGACAAGGTCACCATGACCGCTTTCTTGGAAGGCCTGCGCTCATCTAGCTTTCTCTTCTTAGAGATAAAACGCCCACCAAAGAGCATGCCAGAATTGTTGACAAAAGTTCAAAAATATATAAACACCAAGTACGTCACTAAAGCTAAGCTTGATTCCCCAAAGAGCAGTTATTTTTGTCTCAAGTTAAGATTTGAGTCTTTAATTATTATTATATGGAATTGAGAGAAAGTACCTGATGCTCTAGTATTTTTATATTACTGTTTTAATTATTTAAATCAATTTTTTTTCACTCAACAATTTTCTAAACAAATCATTTATTTTTAAGTTTGTTTAAGTATTTGTGGGATTGCTTTCTTGTTACAATTCTTTGAGGGTTCGACCTCGGTCTTCCGAGAAATATATCACTTCGCTCAACCTGCGCTCAAAAACTTGCTTCAACTTTAATATTGTAAACCCAAACGCAAGTTGAGCTAAGTAATATAATTCTCGAAAGACCGAGGTCGAACCTTCAAGGAATTTTAACAAGAAAGCAATCACACAAATACTAAAACAAATTTAAAAGTAAATGATTTGTTTAAAGAATTGTTGAATGGAGAAAATTGATTTTAATAATTAAAACAGTAATAAAAATACTAGAGCATCAAGTACTCCCTTTCAATTTCATTTAATAATGATTAAGGACTCAAAACTTAACTTGAAACAAGAATCAGATACCGGTTGATTCGAATAACAAATTAAGTAAGATAACCAAAAGTTATAATAAAAAGATTATTCAGTAACCTGAATAATCATCCAATTATATTATTATCTGAAATAATGATAATTAACTTAAACGTGGAATAACCAGTTATTTACTCGCAGGAAAATTCAAGCAATCAATGTACATGGCACAACGAATTAAGGATTTTTACAGAGCAAAAAACTTTGTCATAAGATCAGAAGTTAAATTAACAAAATATTATAAATCATTAAACTCAAACTCAATAACAGTACCGTACTTCATTGAGAGGTTCTCCCCTAGCCCTAGCCTAGCTTTTTAGCCGGACATGACGAACTAAAATCAAAACAAAAAGATGAAACAAAGAATAATCTAAATCCTAGATGAGAACCCCTATTTATACTAAAAATAAATCCTAGATATAGGTAGGAAATCTAAGGTTGACTTGGAAGGAATTCCTTTTCAAAAAGAAGTCTTGTAAGGTTAAATTTCATGCATAAAATCTTTGGGATGCAGGTACAAAATATGTTCAGTTTTCGAGCTTGAATTTCGCATATTTAGAGGTTGAATCATGAAAATTTCGTGAAATACACTTTTATAGTCTTTGAAGTCTTTTTTTTAAACCCAAAAAATCAAGTAAATCGGATATCAGAGTCAAAAGTTATGACTAACATATTGAAGATGTATCAAATCCTTATCTTCTAAAATACTTTCCTAATCCAACTCTAAAAGAGTTTTCTTCCAAATTTGACTCTTATAAAGATTAAATTGTTGTCATATCTTCAAGTCTTCCTATTTTAATCTTTACTCTTCAATCCTTCTCAATGACGATTCTTCCTCTAGTGATTGATTCACTTACATTATCCATTATTACTTTAAATCAACCAATTTACCTGCAAAATAAACCAAACAACTAGAAAAAGTATCAAACTAAAAAATCAAGGAATTNTCATTCAATTTACCAGCAAAATAAACCAAACAACTAGAAAAAGTATCAAACTAAAAAATCAAGGAATTTAACATATTTAATCACAAATTATATGCAATTAACCAATTATTAAATATAATAAAATAACAATTTTGATGGTTAATCAAGCAGCCACAAAGGCACAAGCATTAACAGATTTTGTGGCTGAGTTCACACTGTCTGAGGAAAGAGATTGTCGAGAAGAGTTAGCGTCAGACATTTCTGCCCACGCACCCAGCTCCTTAGGCCCCAAGCGCCCCCAGGTGCCCAGCACTTCAGGTGTCAGCTTTCAGGCACACTTCTCATCTCCATTNGCGAAGAGTTAGCGTTAGACATTTCTGCCCACGCACCCAGCTCCTTAGGCCCCAAGCGCCCCCAGGTGCCCAGCACTTCAGGTGTCAGCTTTCAGGCACTCTCCTCATCTCCATTTACTAGAGTGTGCCACCACTTTGGTAGCCCTCCCATGAGCTAACCCTCAAACTCTGCCCTTGCTCTCGTGTAGGTAGCCTCACAGTCAGCCTACCTCCAGCTTAGCGACTCTTTCACAGGTCACCAAAAGCTCGGCCTAAAGAGGTGTTGTTCTCTCATGAGCAACCCTCAAACTCTATCTATGTTCTCATATAGGTAGGTTCATAGTCAGCCTACCTCCAGCTCAGCGACTCTCTCGCGGGTCGCTAAAAATTTGGTCTCAAAAAGTGCAGCTCTCTCACAAGCAACCCTCAAACTCTATTTCTACTCTCGTGCGGATAGCCTCATAGTCAGCCTACCTCCAACTTAGCGGCTCTCTCTTGGGCCACCAAAAGTTCGATCTTAAGAGATATAGTTCTCCCTCGACCAACCTCTGCCTCTACTATCACCGCAAGTAGCCTCATTTTAGCTTAACGGCTATTTCTTTACAGCCCGATGTGCCTGCCTCTCTCATCAGGTAATCATGTTGGATATTTGTTGCTTGAGTAACATTGTTTTTGCCATTTCTAGGTACACCCTTATAACTCAGGCCAATTGCAACCCGATGTCTCTTCTTGGTGCCTATCTCTTGGCGCCCCCTCCTAAAGCCCAGCTCTTGGCACCTTGCCTCTGGTGCCCCTTCCTAGCACCCTACTTCTGGCGCCCAGCTCTTGGCACCCAACCTCCTAGTGCCCTGCCTTTGACCCCCCTCCTGGCACCTTGCCTCATGTGCCTATACATCAGTAGCCTGAAGCCTTGGGTGCCCTCTGCCACTCTCCTTTGGCACCACAAACCGCAAGGAAGTGGGTGCCCTATTTAAAGTCACTTTTTGCTAAAAAAAAAAGAAGAAAGTCAAAACCGCTTCAACCACAAAGTACCCGCTAACTAAAGAATTTAAGGTCAACNGTGCCCTATTTAAAGTCACTTTCTACTAAAAAAAACGAAGAAAGTCAAAACCGCTTCAACCACAAAGTACCCGCTAACTAAAGAATTTAAGGTCAACTAGAGGTACACAGTCAACTCAAACAAAGCATCCCTACTAATGCCCTTTCCCCCCAAATCCCATTGGGCTCGAGGTATGGGCAAATGATGAACCTGGCCCAGCTCAAATAATAGGCTCGGCCCACACAAGGCCCAACTCAGATAGTAGGGCGAACCCAAACAAGGCCTAATTCAAGTAATGGGCTCGACCCAAACAAAGCCTAATGGGCCTGACCCAGATGAGACCCAGGTCGGCTAACCACGGAGTCAAGGGAGCACAGTCAATCACGTCATCCTAAAACCCAGTCTGTAATTGATAAAGAGATCTCTACACTATCTCCACGCAACTATCCCATTCATTGTGAGAATTGTGCCACCTCTACCAAATTAGTCTATCTGTTACGGATGTGAGACCTCAATCTGTTAAGAAGCACCTATAAATTGTAAGTTTCACCTACACATGGAGGGCATCTTTCATTTTATCTCACACCTAAGCTCTCCACACTCCTACAACAATAAAACACCCCGACAACTAAAGCCTTGTAAAGTGGAGTAGGTCATCTTGACTAAACCACTCTATCTCTATGTGTTGTTTACATTGAGTTCTCCATATTTACTGCATTTGATTAACCATACTAATCACTCGACTAGTGATGCATAAAATCGATTTATGCATCATCACTTACAACTCTTTTATGGAGTTACCACTTGGTTGCAGGAAAAGTCATTTCTGTGTAAATTAAATTTGGTATTATCTATGTGAATAAAGCTAGTCTAATGGAAGATTTGGAGAGGGTTATGATAGTTGTATGCAGATTTGGATAGAACTTTGAGGAAGAAGAAAAAAGTAATACTGCTAGGACTTTAAAAAATTGATTTAATTTATAGACATAATGATGTGTCAAGTGATATAGTCCCAATGAAGAAGTCCAAGAATTACAGTCACAATAACATTATTAGACCACGTCACTGATACATCATTATATTAACAAATTTGATTTTTTTTTAAATCCCGATATCAAAAAAGAGCAAACAAGTGCGATTTCAATATAAGTTATGTAACTGAAATTTTGAGTAGTGCTCGGTTGGATTCGGCAACCGACTGAGCTCGTGTTGGTACTTCTAAAACTCTAGTTGAACTTAAGTTAACCTCTCAATCTGTCCAAGCTAATTGATGTTTCAGTTTAATTTTGTTTCTAATTATGTTGTTGTTATTGGTCATGGCAGTCCTATGTTCACCCATTTAGCTGGAAGGACATCTGCTAGGAAAGCTTTTATCTCCTCAAGTTCTCGAGGCATCTTTCAATCTTACTCCAGAGGTAGGGAAGCTTTTCCGCTCAAAGAGAACTTCAGATGCCATCTTTTTTCCTCCTCCAAATTAGGAATAGGAGAGATTATGTTTTTTAGTACTTCTTCTAGAGCTATATAGCTTAGAGTTTGTTAATTTTTTTATATACTGGTTTATTTCTTGTTATTTATAGTCCACCTTAATTTAATTCATAACTGGTTTGAAAGTTATTATAAATGGTAAATTTCATCTACATCCCCTGTAAATAGGTCTAACTTTTGTGACCCCCCTTCTCGATTTTGAAATTTCACTAACCGCTTACCAAGTTTTGTCTAGTAACAGACCTAACAAAAAATTTTGTTTTACCACCTTACCCCCGAGCTCTACACTATTTTACTTATTAAAGTGTATTTACATACATACCAACCTCCCTTTTGTATTCATTTGATTAAATTAAATGTTAATTGGATTATACATAATATTTTCATTAATTTCATGAAATTGAATGTAAATTTGTCATTAATTTAACAAATAATATTAATTTGATAAAATAAAATATTAAATTCATAAACCCGAATGTTAATTTGATAGAATTATAATTTAATTTGATGTTAAATTGAAGATATGATATTAATTTAGTAAAATTAACAGTTCAATTCATAAAATTTAAAGTTACTTTTATAAAATTGAATGACAATTTTATAAATTTGAATAGATAAAATTAAATGTTAATTTGGGATTCAATTAAAGAAATGATGTTAATTTGATCAAATTGGATGTTAAATTGATACAATTAATTGTTAATATTATATAATTAAATGTTAATTTGATGAAATTAAATTTTAAATTTAATGAAATTCGGTATTAATTTGATAAAACTGAATATCGATTTGATGAGATTGAATATCATTTTTTTGTAATAAAATGGTAGTTTTATTAAACTCAAGATCAATTTTGCGTTAATTTGATAGAATTTAATATTGATTTAATAAAATTGANTAGTAGTTTCATTAAATTCAAGATCAATTTTGCGTTAATTTGATAGAATTTAATATTGATTTAATAAAATTGAATGTTAAATTAATAAAATTGATAGTTAATTTGATTAAATTGAATATTAATTTGATAGTAATTTGATGAAGTTTAATGTGATTTTGATGAAATTGAATTTTAATTTGGTATTAATTTTATGAAATTAAATATTAATTTGATATTAGTTTAATTAAATTTAAACATTAATTGGATGAAATAAATGCTAATTTAATGAATGTGGATATTAATTTGATAAAATTTAAGATTAACTTAGTGCTAATTTGATAAAATTAACTATTAATTTAGTGTTAATTTAATAAAATTAAATGTTAATTACGTAAAATTGAATATTAACATGATGGTATAGTGGTGTGTGTAAATAAGGTACGANAATGTTAATTTGATAAAATTAAATGTTAATTACGTAAAATTGAATATTAACATGATGGTATAGTGGTGTGTGTAAATAAAGTACGAAGGGGGATGTGCTGCAAACAGTGGTGTGGTGGTGTAGTGATATGTTTAAATGTTGGCAGATATAGGTTGCAGTGGTTGTGAGGAAGACGAGGGTACAATTGGTATTTTTGAAAAAAATGATGATGACGTCACTCTTTTTTTAATTGTCATAATGGCTTATCATGGTAAAGGTGAATTTGAATCGAATATATAAACTAGAAGGGTATATAGTGAAATTTTAAAATAAAGAGGAGGTTTCATTGAAATTAAACCTATCTACAAGCCTATTATAAATTGGTCTGAGAGTGTTATTTTATTTTCTAAAATGGGTTGATTTAGAGGTTTTTGTGAAAAAATCATTACAAACAAAATAGGGAGGAGATTTTCCTGAACTCCAATTTTTAAATAATTGGAGAGTCTTCCAATTGAGTTTGCACATGCAATATTATTGAGAATTAAATAAGAGGACCTAATTCTTTAGAATCGTTGGGCAGTCTTAATACAATTTTTTTTTATCCGGCCTGAGAGGGAGATCCCGTATTATACCACCATCTCTTTCGGTTCATTAAACATTCAAGAGTGTATATTCCTATTTTGTCTAAATCCAGCCAGTATCATAACTCATATCATTTTAACTTTTTTGGAAAAAATTAGTTTTCGGGTATCGAAACATGATTATTAGTACACGTGTTCTTCGATTTCTTATTTGGACTCCCCATACATTTATTGTGTGGACTTAGACATTGATATTCGTGCCTATTTCGCTGCAAGTACCATGGTTAGAGTTGCTCCAACTAGTATCAAAGTCTTTAGTTGGATTTAGATCACAACCGTGTGTGTGTGTGTGTGTGTTCCATAAATCAGGGCCGACTCAACAGCATTAAAAAAACATATGGGTTTTAAGTTCCAAATTTTTAGAGAGTCCCAAATTTTTAGGTACATTACTAACCTATAAAAAAATTAAATCTTTTAAATTTTGAACCCTAAAAAAAGGCCCCAAAATATTAAGTACAATAAACATTTTTATTGTAATAATTTGGATCCATGATTCAATTAAAAACATTAAAAATCTAAAAATCATAAGTTAAAAAAATAAAAAATACTCAAAAATCAACTCATATTTATCCCTACTCTCTCTCTCTCTCTCTCTGTGTAAAAATTAGTACAAAACATTAAAAAAAAGTTAAAATTAAATTCTCCATGATAAAAAACAAAAACAAAAGTTAAAATATTTTTTTTCAATAATACTAGCATGTCATTCTTCGGTCTCTCTCATATAAATTAATTTTTTTTAAAAATTATTATTAAAAATAAAAAAATAAAACCTCATTTAGTGTTTTCGCTTCAGGCCTTCAATTGCCTTAAGTCACCCACCATCAATGCTTTTATTTTTCATTTAACAGAAAGCGAACAATCTGACCAATACAAACTAATAGGTTTGACTACGATACCTCAAAAAAAAATTATGTACCTACTGTATCACCTATTTTGTTTTTGGATATTTATACCACTTGATAGGTCATGCCCAAGGGACCAACTCAAATTATAAGACCAGTCCAAGTTTATAGTCCAAATTCAAGAGATCTGTCAAGTTTAGCCCAATGTGGTCAATTCGATCAAGCTCATCAAGCTCAAGAAGTTATATCAACAGGGAGTATGTAAAGTCATCCAAGGCCTCATCCTCGCCGCCTTGAAAAGAGTCAACCCTAACCTTATCTTTGACAGAATCTCATGAACAGCACCATAACCACCTCGCCCATTAAGAAGAGGTCGCCACCTCCGCCAGATCAGCTATTTAATTACTATTAAATTGTCTCAATCTGTTATTACCACCAGATTAGCTATTTAATCATAATTAAGTCATCTCAATCCGTTACGGGACGACTATAAATTGTAAGTTCCGCTAACACTTGGGGGTCATGACACTCAATCAAGCACATCTCCACTCTCTCTCTCATAGCTTGTAACTCTGCTCCTATACACATTTGAGTTAATAAAATACTCGGCGATCCTAGCCATTCAAAGTGGACGTAGGTCACGTTGGCCGAATCATTGTAAACATTGTCTTATTTTTGTCTCTATCTCTCACTTATCAATTATTGCATTTTTACTGTTCTATTGTGTACAAACCCAATTTGTGCATCATCAATTTGGCGCCGTCTATGGGAACAACAAAATTCTCACCTAATTACCTTTCTTGTTGTACCAATGGTGATCAACACTAGATTCATGAATCAGGCGGAAGATAATCCAGTACGAGAGGAAGAGGTTGCTCATCCACCAACCAATCTCGTTCCGAATGCACAACAGATGCTAAAAACAATGTAGCAACTTGTAACTCAAAACTAATAGATTTTGCAACTGATACTCGCTGGACAACATGGAGGAGTACAACCTATAATACCCCAAGCCAAAGGAGCTCCACGCATTGTGCGTCAAAGAGCTCCCCACTTGGGCGCCCCATATAGGGGAGCCCACCATGAGGGACCTCCACCTTAAACTCCCTCTTCTGGAGATCCCCATTTTTAAGAGGATGAGGGCGAGAACCAAAGTGTAGAGCATGGGAGCCATTTTCATGACAATTTCAAAGGAGCCTCAAATCACTGGGATGAAAAAATCAAAGAAACACAGAATCAACTGGGCGACTTCTTCAATGCCATGAAGGCACAAGGGCTAGAAACCGTGAACTACCTTGTAAGGCTAACTGACACACCTTTTGTGTCATATGTGGCAAGATACCCTCTTCTCCAAAAGTTTAAAATGTCATCTATAGAAACTTTTGATGGTACAAAGGACCCACTTGATCACCTCAAAACCTACAAAACCTTAATGTAGCTGCACAACGTCCCCGATGAAATTATATATAGGGCATTCCCAACTACCTTAAAGGGATCAGCGCGACAATAGTTCACCAAACTCACCCGGCCTTCATAGGCTCCTTCGCCGAACTAAGCAGATCATTTGTGGCATAGTTTTTTGGTGGACGCCGGCAGCAAAAGCCTGTCACCCATCTGCTCAACGTTAAACAAGATTGAGATGAGAGTCTGAGGAGTTACCTCACTCGTTTTCATGATAAGGTCCTCCAAATCGAGGAGCCCAATGACAAAATCACCATGACCGCCTTTTTGGGAGGCCTCTGCTCGTCGAGTTTTCACTTTTTAATAATGAAACGACCACCAAAGAGCATGCCAGAACTATTGGCAAAAGCTCAATAATATATGAATGTTGAGAAAATCAACAAGTCCAGGCAAGGTGAATCATCTCATGGATTGCCAAAAGCTTGACCTACTTCTGTATTGCTCTTAACCAAGCAACCTATATATTCAGCTTAGCAGCTCTCTCATGGGTCGCTAAAATCTTGGCCTTTGCCCTGCTCTCAAGAAGATAGCCTATATATCTAGCTTAGCGGCTCTCTTAAGGATAGCCAAAATTTTGGCCTCTACTCTACTTTCAAGTAGGCAACCTATACTTCCAACTTGGGGGCTCTCTCATAGATTACCGAAAGTTCGGTCTCAAAAGGTGCAGCTCTCACACGAGCAATCCTCAAACTCTGTCTTTACTCTCACGTAAGCTATCTGTCTCTCTCACCAGGTAATCATGTTATATATTTTTTGATGTTGGAATAACATTTTTTTGCCATCTCTAGGCATGCTTTTGAAACTCAAGCCGTCTATAACCCACAAGCCTCATCCATCCGACACGTCGGCTCGTTGCCGCAACACTTTTCCATTTAACTACTAGCGCAAACAAGGTCTGTTTGCGCTTGTCCCCAAATAGCGCTCCTTCATCGCAATCCGCAAAATTGCCACTCGTGTGGCGCCCAGCATAGGCACCCAACACCTCTTACATGCCCAGCATCTCTCAGGCACCCAATCTAGGTGCCAAAAAATTGCCTGATCGCCCAAATTGAGCGCCTAACTCCCTGCTCGCTATTTTGACTGTAACTTTTGTTTCGTTACTTCAAATGACCCAATAATATATCAAATTGAAGCTCACGGCGGGCCGTACAAGACTTATAGCCTTTGGATGTGACTGATACTGTTAAAAGTCCAAAAAAGGCCTAGAAACATATGTTTTGACCTCCTGAAGTTTTTTCAAACAAAAAAAAAATTCTACTTCCTACCCACCCAGAGGCTGTCTGCTCGCCCAAACCATGCACCCAGCTCTGGCGGCTCACTATTTTGACCATAATTTTTGCTCCGTTATTCTAAATGGGACTTATTATATATCAAATCAAAACTCTCAACGCTATTAAAAGCTCAAAAAAGGCCTAGTAGCACAGGTTTTAGCACCCCAAAGGTTTTTCATGTCGGTCAGCCGAAAAATCAAACACAAACTGAATGCCCTTCTTTCTAAGTTTTGTCAGACGCAGGGCATTGTGCGACAAATGATAGGGCAAGCCCAAGGGCCCAGCTCAAATTATAAGATCGGTCCAAGTTTATAGCTCAACTCCAAGAGATCCGCCAAGTCCAGCCCAATGTGATCAACCCGATCAAGCTCAAAAAGCTACATCAGTAGAGAGCACGCAAGGTCATCTAAGGCCTCATCCTCGCCGCCTTGAAAAAAGTCAATGCTCACCTCATCTTTGATCGAATCTCCTAGAGAGCACCATAACCATCTCACCCATTGAGAAGAGGTCACCACCTTCGCCGGATCAGCTATTTAATTACAATTAAATTGCCCTAATCCATTATGACCGTCATACTAGCTATTTAATCACTATTAAGTCGTCCAAGTCCGTTATGAGGCGACTATAAATTATAAGTCCCACCAATATTTAGGGGTCATGACACTCAATCGAGCACATCTCTCCTCTCCCTCTCATACCTTGTAACTCTCTACTCTCCCTACACATTTGAGTTAATAAAATACCCGGCAATTCTAGCCATTCAAAATGGACATAGGTCACGTTGGTCAAACCACTATAAATCTTGTCTTGTTTTTGTCTCTATTTCTCACTTATCAATTACTGCATTTTTACTGTTCAATTGACAGGTGGTATACAAAACCAATTTGTGCATCGTCACCACTTTTTGGTTGATGCTTACTANGCTTTTGTCTCTATTTCTCAATTATCAATTACTACATTTTTACTGTTCAATTGACAGGTGGTATACAAACCCAATTTGTGCATCATCACCACTTTTTGGTTGATGCTTACTAACTTTTGGGTTCACTTATTTTTTTATTTCACTTACTACTTTTTAGATAAAATTTATCACTTTTTNGTTTTTGTCTCTATTTCTCACTTATCAATTACTGCATTTTTACTGTTCAATTGACAGGTGGTATACAAAACCAATTTGTGCATCGTCACCACTTTTTGGTTGATGCTTACTAACTTTTAAGTTCACTTATTTTTTTATTTCACTTACTACTTTTTAGATAAAATTTATCACTTTTTTTAGTAGAACTTATTGTTTTTCAAGGAATTTTTACTTTTGTTAAAAACGATGTTAAAATTTTATTTTAATGTATGATAGTGCTTTGCGAGACTATTGGTCAAAGTGTAAATTATAATCGGAGGGGTGAGATAAAAACCTCGTCAACTAACAGATTGTAAAGAATGGTAGGTCTTATCTTGTTTTCAAATGTTGACAATGTGAGATTTTCCAGTTCAATAAATGCGCAAAACATTATTTTGTGGTTTTGTCATCATATACACTTTTTATCAGTTTGAAGCTAAGGTGAAACTATAAGATTAACTTCATTATGTGAAAACCATCACACAAACAGGAACATGCATATTGAATCATCAAGAATTAAANACATGCGCAAAACATTATTTTGTGGTTTTGTCATCATATACACTTTTTATCAATTTGAAGCTAAGGTGAAACTGTAAGATTAACTTCATTATGTGAAAACCATCACACAAACAGGAACATGCATATTGAATCATCAAGAATTAAAATATTAGATTTGCGGAAGCGTACCTGAATCCATAATAAAATATTGTAATATTCGAGTCTGAGGATTTATGATTAAACTTGTAATTCTAGATCTACACTTGTTNGGAAGCGTACCTGAATCCATAATAAAATATTGCAATATTCGAGTCTGAGGATTTATGATTAAACTTGTAATTCTAGATCTACACTTGTTGTCTGGGGCTTTATGATCTTCTAGATCTACACTTATTTTCTGTCTAAATTTCTCTCAAACAATGGGAATCAGAAGGATAGAAAAATCATATGTGATCTGGGGACCATAACCCCTATTTATAAACAATCGTGTTTGTTTATAAGCAGTCACGCTTGTTCGTAATTTCTATTTTAACCCATCATAAAAATAGAAATTACGCTTGTCTCTACACATTAATGCCCACACTTTATAATATATTAATTAAGGCCTCAAAACTTAAATTAATCACTTTAATTAGCCTAACTTTTTTTGATAGCCTATAATTCACATTTATTTAATATATAAGCTCATATATTTAATTTTACTCCAACAATCTCCCACTTGGGCTATATATGTAACTTTATATACATGAATTATACTTTTATGAGTTCATGAGTTTTTCTATCAAAACTTTATATATTTTAACAATCTTGTCCATTAACCACACCAATACAGAACCAAAGCGATCGTCATTACATATTTCATAACTAGACCCATCAATGATCACATATATCAATGCAACTAATGACAAAGATCAAGTGTGGATGTGTAGCATGGAAATTTCATGCAATGTGATCTTAACATGCCTATTTTCAACTGGTCCTTCTTAAACCTTAGTGAGATCAAACCATACAAAATCAAAGTGAATGAAAACTGAATACTTTACTGCAGTAAATAACCATAATATTCATAACAAATGTATCTATAAATAAAAGCATCTAAAATATAAACTCTCACTAAAACGATATATCCTGATAAAAAACCACACCCATATGAGCTGTGTGCTCATGAAAAACCTTTGGGTGATAATCCCTTAGTCAGTGGATCTGCAATCATGGAGTTTGTCCCAATGTGCTCTATAGATATAAGTCCACTCTGAACTCTTTCTTTGACAATTAGGAATTTGATGTCTATAAATTTTGACTTCATCGAACTCCTGTTGTTGTTGGAATGCAATACTGTTGATTTATTGTCAGAAAATAACTTAAGTGGTCTTTTAATGTCATCTAGAATACACAGCCCCGTGACAAACTTTCGCAACCATATTCCATGATTGGACGCCTCATAACAAGCTACAAACTCAGCTGCCATGGTGGAAGAAGCTACAATAGACTGTTTAACACTCTTCCAAGATATAGCACCTCCAGCAAGTAAGTAGATATAGCCTGAAGTAGATTTCATGCTATCTCGGCGTCCAACAAAATCGGAGTCAGAATATCCAATGATCTCTAACTGATCTGACTTGCGATAAGTGAGCATGTAGTCTTTTGTTCTCTATAAGTACCTCATGACTCGCTTGGCTGTTACCCAATGATCCTTTCTAGGATTGCTTACGTATCTGCCCAACATGCCAACAATGTACGCAATATCCGAGCGCGTTACATACTTGAGCATACATTAGACTTCCTATTGCTGATGCATAAGGAATCTTTTGCATCTCCTGAATCTCTAAATTATTCTTGGGGCATTTGACTGAGACTAAATTTGTCTCCCTTAGCCACAGGGGTGTCACCTGGTTTGCAATCATGCATGCCAAACCTTTTAAGAATTTTCTCGATATAGCTCTTTTGTGATAAACCAAGTGTACCCCGAGAGCGATCCCAGTGTATCTGTATACCCAACACAAAAGAAGCATCACCAAGATCTTTCATCTCAAATTTCTTTGATAGAAATCTCTTGGTTTCATGCAACATGCCTATATCGTTGGTGGCAAGCAATATGTCATCAACATATAAAACCAAGTAAATATGCTTATTCCCACTGAACTTATGGTATATACAATCATCAACCATATTCATTTCAAAACCAAATTAAATGATAACTTGATGAAATTTGTAATACCATTGACGAGAAGCTTGCTTAAGCCCATAGATGGATTTCTTTAACTTGCAAACCATCTTCTTTGCATCTCCCGACACAAAATTTTCTGGTTGCACCATATAGATTGTTTCATCAATGTCACCATTGAGAAATGCAGTCTTAACATCCATCTAATGAAGTTTAAGGTCAAAGTGCGCCACAAGTGCCATTATTGTCCTAAAAGAGTCTTTCGATGAAACTGGAGAGAAAGTCTCTTTATAATCGATGCCTTCTTTTTGTGTAAATCCTTTAGCGACAAGACGAGCTTTGTATCTCTCCACATCACCTTTCGAATCCCTCTTGGTTTTAAATATCCATTTGCAACCAATGGGTTTCACACCTTCAAGCAATGAGACAAGATCCCAAACGGCATTGTCCTTCATGGACTTTATCTCCTCATTCATGGCATCAATCCACTCTTGAGATTTAGAACTTTCCAGGGCTTGACGGAAGTTGATTGGATCATCTTCAACCGTACCAATGTCAAACTCATGTTCTTGGAGGAATACAATGTAATCATCTGGCACTGCACTTCTCCTTTCTCTAGTGGATCTCTTTAATGGCGTAGGTTCTGGAGGAGGTAGAGTTTGTTCTTCTAGAACAGGAGGTTCTTGGCTATTGTTTTGATGTGGAGCTGCTTCTTGAACAATGTCAGGTATAGGAACCTGATCAATGTCAATAACAGTTGTGGGAATATCAACATATTCCTTTTCAAAAACAAAATTCCTATCCTTATCTCCCCCATCAAACTCAACATCCTCAAAGAATCGGGCATTTCCCGTCTCAAAAATTGATCTAGTAGCAGGATCATAGAATTAGTAACCCCTGGATCTTTCGGAGTATCCAATAAAATAACAACTAATCGTTCTTGAATCCAGTTTCNACAAAATTCCTATCCTTATCTCCCCCATCAAACTCAACATCCTCAAAGAACCGGGCATTTCCCGTCTCAAAAATTGATCTAGTAGCAGGATCATAGAATTAGTAACCCCTGGATCTTTCGGAGTATCCAATAAAATAACAACTAATCGTTCTTGAATCCAGTTTCTTTTCATATGGCCTGTAAGGCCTTGCTTCAGCTGGACATCCCCAAATGTGTAAGTGCTTCAGACTAGGCTTCTTGCCTATCCAAAGTTCATAAGGGGTTTTAATAGTTGCTTTAGTTGGTACTCTGTTAAGGATATACACTGCAGACTTTAATGCTTCACCCCAGTGTGATTCTGGCAAGTTAGAATGACTAATCATACTCCTTACCATGTCTTTAAGCGTTCTGTTTCGCCTTTCAGCAACACCATTCATGCTTGGAGAACCTGACATGGTGTACTGTGGGACGATACCGCACTCCTCTAGGAATCTAGCAAATGGTCCCGGATGTTGTTCACCTGAACCGTCATAATTACCATAGTATTCACCACCACGGTCAGATCTGACGTTTTTAATCCTTCTGTTGAGTTATTTTCAACTTCAACTTTGAACGATTTGAACACTTCTAGTGATTTGGACTTTTTATGAATGAGATAAAGATAGCCATAACGTGAAAAATCATCTATGAACGTGATAAAATATTGTTGGTCATTCCATGAATTCATAGGAAATGGCCCACAAATATCTGTATGNTACCGCACTCCTCTAGGAATCTAGCAAACGGTCCCGAATGTTGTTCACCTGAACCGTCATAATTACCATAGTATTCACCACCACGGTCAGATCTGACGTTTTTAATCCTTCTGTTGAGTTATTTTCAACTTCAACTTTGAACGATTTGAACACTTCTAGTGATTTGGACTTTTCATGAATGAGATAAAGATAGCCATAACGTGAAAAATCATCTATGAACGTGATAAAATATTGTTGGCCATTCCATGAATTCATAGGAAATGGCCCACAAATATCTGTATGTATCAGTTCTAAGACATCCGTAGCCCTGTTGGCACCAAATCTCCTTGTGTTTGTTTGTTTTCCCTTTATGCATTTTGTGCAAATTTCAAAATCTGCAAAATCAAGAGAATCTAGAATCCCATATGACACAAGTCTTTCAATTCTCCTTTTGGAAATGTGACCTAATCTCTTATGCCATANATCCCATATGACACCAGTCTTTCAATTCTCCTTTTGGAAATGTGACCTAATCTCTTATGCCATAATGATAAGGAATTCTCATTGGTTAATTTTCTTTTAACACCTCGAGTACTTACTTGCAAGGTTTCATGATATGAAGCAACTGTATCAAGCAAATAAAGGTTATCTTCATAAGATAAAGAACCAGTACCAACCAAATTTAAATTCTGAAAAAGACTAAATTTATTATTTCCAAAACAACAAGAATAACCAAATTTATCCAATACAGAAATAGAAACCAAATTCCGTCTAAAGGATGGTACAATAAATGTCTCATTCAAATCCAAATAAGTAACAGACTTTAATAATAACCTAAATATCCCAATTGCCTCAACNTCTGAAAAAGACTAAATTTATTATTTCCAAAAGAACAAGAATAACCAAATTTATCCAATACAGAAATAGAAACCAAATTCCGTCTAAAGGATGGTACAATAAATGTCTCATTAAAATCCAAATAAGTAACAGACTTTAATAATAACCTAAATATCCCAATTGCCTCAACTTCGACCTTCTTGCCATCGCCTACAAAGATGTATCTTTCCCCATCATTTGGCTTTCGGCAGCTCAGGCAGCCCTGCACGGAGACACTGATGTGAGTGGTAGCACCAGAATATATCCACCAAGTGTGTTTAGGTACCGAAGTCAAATTAACCTCAAAACAAACTAGATTNGGCTTTCGGCAGCTCAGGCAGCCCTACACGGAGACACTGATGTGAGTGGTAGCACCAGAATATATCCACCAAGTGTGTTTAGGTACCGAAGTCAAATTAACCTCAAAACAAACTAGATTAATAAGTGTACCTTTCNCCCCATCATTTGGCTTTCGGCAGCTCAGGCAGCCCTGCACGGAGACACTGATGTGAGTGGTAGCACCAGAATATATCCACCAAGTGTGTTTAGGTACCGAAGTCAAATTAACCTCAAAACAAACTAGATTAATAAGTGTACCTTTCTTTGCACGCCAAGCATGATAATTGGTACACTACTTCTTCTTATGTCCCGCAGCTCCACAGAAGAAACAACCATCAACATTTTTTTCTTTATGTTGTTTCTTTGGATATGGNAATTGGTACACTGCTTCTTCTTATGTCCCGTAGCTCCACAGAAGAAACAACCATCAACATTTTTTTCTTTATGTTGTTTCTTTGGATATGGAACCTCTGCAGCTGCTTTATCCTTATTTCTTTTCTTCCTTTTATCCTTGGAAGTCCCAGCCAAATGAGCACTTTCTATCTTTTCTTGCTTCAACCTCTCCTTTTCTTGCACACAATGTGAGATGAGCTAATTAAGAGACCAAGTCTCTTTTTGGCAGTTGTAGCTCACATTAAATTGACTGAATTGTGTGGGAAGAGATATCAGAACCAAATGCACAAGCAAATCCTCAGAGAGATCAAGTTTATGTGCTCTTAACTTTGAAGCGAGATGGGACATTTCCATAATGTACTCCCTAATATTCTCATTACCTTTATATTTCATTGTGATGAGATTTGCCAAAAGTGTACTTGTTTCAGACTTTTCATTCTTAGCAAATCTATTCTTAATTTCTTCTAGAAACTCTTTGACTGTCTTTATCGTTTCAGATATTATGCCCCTGAATGCTTCTGGAATGACCTTTTTAATGATCATCAAACACATGCGATTTNTTAGACTTTTCATTCTTAGCAAATCTATTCTTAATATCTTCTAGAAACTCTTTGACTGTCTTTATCGTTTCGGATATTATGCCCCTGAATGCTTCTGGAATGGCCTTTTTAATGATCATCAAACACATGCGATTTGACTTCTCCCACCTTTCAATATCCCTCTTTTCATCAGAGGAACTTTCATCAGTAAGAGGTGCAGGAGAAGGAACCCTTAACACAAGGTCCAGATCCATGACACCAAGAACTATATGGAGGTTCTCATGTCATGTCTTGAAGTTTGTGTCATTTAGGATAGGAATAGAATTAATGTTGGTATTAATGTTAGAAGCAGAACTAATAGCTGAATCCAGAGAACAACAAACAAGCAAAATAATCTCACATAAGTCTCAAAACAAAAATAAATTCAAATAAAGGCAAACCCCATCTCAAGATACCAGACACTCTATTAATATTTTATCTTTGGATAAAAAATATTAACTTGTAAGTGATATCTAGGTGTAGTAATCAAACACTGATAATAAGAACATATCGAATAATAAATCTTCCTTTGAGCCAATGTATTATTCATATGTAAAACCAAATAATAATCATGCGTTTATTACCACAGGTGTGCATGCAATTCTGTTAAATATTAATCTTCCTTTACACCGATTAATATTCACATAAGTTACATGCACATAATCTTGTTATATTTTGAAATAAAATTAATTTTCATAAAAAGAGGACACTTTGGTGACATATTTTTTAAATTAATTTATCTCAAAATATATATTTAAACACCAATATTTGAATGTAAATTTATGTAAATGAACTGTAGCTTCAACATATTTATATTTAAATAACTAACTTAATAAACAAGGTTGGTCTAACTTTAATGGTGGTCTGGTGTAGTTTCCAAATGGGAGGTCCAATGATCAAATCCCATATATACATACAGAATACTCAAATAGGATTCAAACCATAGACCCCATTCATCTAAGTAGTGCAACAATGCCATTGAACCAACACACTCATTGTGATTAGATGCGTCTGAATAAATTTAAAAACTATATGCCTCGTATGAATGTAAACAAAACAACATTGTTTAGGTCTTCTTCTTCACGGATTCAGAATCAAAAATACAGAACAAAACAGTGAACGATTCTACATCTCCTTTTTTAACTTAAAATACTTATAAAATCAATCGTATGTCCAAAAATTATGAAATTTATATCGTTGGACTCTTAATTAGATGTAGAATTTTTTTGTTATAAAATATTTCCAAAAATATTAAACTTTTTTTTTTTTTGAAAAATATTTTCGGCCCTAACAAAAAATCTTATCCTAATTTATTCTCAATAATTCAACATGAAATGGCTCTGATACCACATATAAGATTGACTTCATTATGTGAAAACCATCACATAAACAGGAACATGCATATTGAATCATCAAGAATTAAAATATTGGAATTGTGGAAGCCTACCTGAATCCATAACAAAATATTGCAATATTCGAGTCTGAGGATTTATGATTAAACTTGTAATTCTAGATCTATNTGTAAGATTGACTTCATTATGTGAAAACCATCACACAAACAGGAACATGCATATTGAATCATCAAGAATTAAAATATTGGATTTGCGGAAGCCTACCTAAATCCATAACAAAATATTGCAATATTGGAGTCTGAGGATTTATGATTAAACTTGTAATTCTAGATCTATACTTGTTGTCTGAGGTTTTATGATCTTCTAGATTTACACTTATTTTCTGTCTAAATTTCTCTCTGACAATGGGAATCANCCTACCTAAATCCATAACAAAATATTGCAATATTGGAGTCTGAGGATTTATGATTAAACTTGTAATTCTAGATCTATACTTGTTGTCTGGGGTTTTATAATCTTCTAGATTTACACTTATTTTCTGTCTAAATTTCTCTCTGACAATGGGAATCAGAAAGATAGAAAAATCATATATGATCTGGGGACCATGACCCCTATTTATAAACAATTGTGTCTGTTTATAAGCAGTCACGCATGTTCGTAATTTCTATTTTAATCCATCATAAAAATATAAATTACGCTTGTCTCTACACATTAATGTTCACACTTTATAATATATTAATTAAGGCCCTAAAACTTAAATTAATCACTTTAATTANCTATTGTGTCTGTTTATAAGCAGTCACGCATGTTCGTAATTTCTATTTAATCCATCATAAAAATATAAATTACGCTTGTCTCTACACATTAATGTCCACACTTTATAATATATTAATTAAGGCCCTAAAACTTAAATTAATCACTTTAATTAGCCTAATTTTTTTTGATAGCCAATAATTCATATTTATTTAATATATAAGCCCACATATTCAATTTTACTCCAACAGAAACATCAAGGAAAAGGACGGTGTTCATGACAACATTTACGTACCAAGCATCTGGAATCGTCTCTGCTTAAAAGTTACAAATACAAGAAGACACCAACCATATTGCAGAAACTCATNTTAATTTTACTCCAGCAGAAACATCAAGGAAACGGACGGTGTTCATGACAACATTTACGTACCAAGCATCTGGAATCATCTCTGCTTAAAAGTTACAAATACAAGAAGACACCAACCATATTGCAGAAACTCATACATAGCTTGTGGCCAAGCATACAAGCGTTTAAGTTGGGTGCAATGTCTCTATTCTTAGTAAAATCATGAATGTTCTTGAAATTTGGAAGAAGTTTTAATTCATTCCCTGGATTTTCTTTTTTCAAATTAATTAACATTGAACAGTTAGAATTTAGAGTAAATTATAAAAATGACCCTTAAACTATGATATTTGTGGCAATTAAGTCTTTGAACTAATTTTTGTGTTAATTGAGTTACTAAACTCTAAACTTTTAATAATTAAGCCCTTGAATTAATTTTCATGTCAATTGACCCTAAATTCTAAAATTTTNAAAAATGACCCTTAAACTATGATATTTGTGGCCATTAAGTCTTTGAACTAATTTTTGTGTTAATTGAGTTACTAAACTCTAAACTTTTAATAATTAAGCCCTTGAATTAATTTTCATGTCAATTGACCCTAAATTCTAAAATTTTTGCAATTATGCCCTTATGTTAATAGTCGTTAAATATTTAGACGAAAGGTCTCATGTGCTCACCACATGGACAACAGATAGAGGTATTTTAGATTGTTTATTCGAAACATATCAGACAAAAAATCTCANTATGGACAACAGAAAGAGGTATTTTAGATTGTTTATTCGAAACATATCAGACGAAAAATCTCATTCCTTACACCATCAACCAAAATCCTAAATTTAAACCTCTTTCATATCTATCAAACAAAAGCAGTGCAGCAAACTCTTTGATCCGGTATAAAAAACATATTACATAAATATAGGCTCTTCAAAGAGTTTGTCGATCTACTTAATTTGATGAGTANTGCTCACCACATGGACAACAGATAGAGGTATTTTAGATTGTTTATTCGAAACATATCAGACAAAAAATCTCATTCCTTACACCATCAACCAAAATCCTAAATTTAAACCTCTTTCATACCTATCAAACAAAAGCAGTGCAACAAACTCTTTGATCCGGTATAAAAAACAGATTACATAAATATAGGCTCTTCAAAGAGTTTGTCGATCTACTTAATTTGATGAGTATGAAAGAGGTTTAGGTTTAGAGTTTTGATTGATTAGTGTAAGAAATGGGGTTTTTCATTTGATATATTTTGAACAAACAATTTAAAATACCTTTATTCTGTTGTCCATGTGGTGAGCACCTAAGACATTCCGTCCAAAAACCTAACAATTACTAAAAAAAGACTTCATTGCTAAAGAGTCAGAGTTTAATGATATCTTATGTAGTTACTCTAGAATTTAAGACTCGAANATTCTGTTGTCCATGTGGTGAGCACCTAAGACATTCCGTCCAAAAACCTAACAATTACTAAAAAAAAGACTTCATTGCTAAAATTTTAAAATTTAGAGGCTCAATTGACACGAAAATTAATTCAAAAACTTCATTATTAATTTTTTTAAGTTTAGAGAGTCAAATAATACGAAATTTAGTTCAAAAACTTAATTGACAAAAGAGTCAGAGTTTAATGATATCTTATGTAGTTACTCTAGAATTTAAGACTCGAATCTATTGGAGATAAAAGTATATCCCATAATTTATTAGATATCTTGTGATTGACCAGACAATCAATTAACCAAGATTGTGGACCCGATTTCATCTTTGGATTTATCTCAATCCCATTAATTAAGTGATATGATTGTACTTGTTAGCTGTCACCCCATGTGCATGGATGTATTTCTTGTGTGTTGTTAACCAAGACTGAATAAAGAAGTAGTCCTTTGGATTTTATGTGCCATGAATGTAGATCTTAGGACCGGACTACCTTAATTCCTTGTATTTTTTTCTTGTATCCTCTTTTTATTTTTTACATCTAAATTTTATCATAGTATTAAAGTAGGAGATATTGTGTTTGTTTATCGCCGCTACCATAATATTTAGAGGGAAAAAAATCACATACTTGACTAAAGGTCTTGTAGGACATGAAGGAAATATGTTAAAATGTATATAACCGACACCCTTTCTAATAACTTAAATTTTTAGGTAAGATGATAATTCAACTTGATATCAAAATACAAGGAAGATCGACAGATTGTAACCAATATCAAATAGAAACCAAAAGAAAAAATGATATTAAATACAATTTACTATCATTTCATTGGTGACATTCTCAAATTATGTCCATAAATTATATTCCAATTGCATTAGTGCAAAAAAAAATATTTATTTTTGCACAACCTTACATTTTTTTTACATCCAATCCTTGATCCTATGTTTTGTCCCACATTGAGTAGGTGACAGCGAAAAATATTTCTTCGGGAACATCCTCCACCTTTGCGTCATGGACAAGAATTGCCAATGAGCTCATCCACGAACCACTGGATATTCCGGCCAGATGAGCCACCGTCTGCCACCGCCTCTCTGGCGGCCCTCTTCAACTTCGTCGCATTCTTATGATATTCCTCCGAACTTGGCCCGCTCATAATTTCTTCAATACATTTTTCCACTTCCTCACTACTGACCACCCCTTCTTTGTCAGGTCTGAGCCTCACACCAACCCTTAAAACATCGACAATGAGTTTCGCATTAGTTGGCTGGTCGGTCCACTTCGGAAAAGCAAGTACAGGGACACCGGCGGTGATCGCCTCCAAGAGAGAATTCCACCCACAATGACTCAAAAAACACCCAACAGATTGATGTGCCAAAACCTTTGTTTGAGGACTCCACTGCACCATAAGTCCTTGATCTTTGGTGTCTTCTGAAAACCCTAATGGAAGCTGCGGATCACCTATTGGAAACTCACATGTTAGAGTGCAAACAAAAAATATATTAGATTGATTGAGCAAGAGATCAAATTAGGGTTTATATCAGAACAAATTACTATGGCTTCATGCTAAGCTTTTGAAAGTAGGCTTGAAACTATATGTATCCGGAGGAACAATGCTATTTTTGTTAATTTCACCTTTAATAATTGTTGAATTGATAGTTAATTTTATTACTTTTTTAACTCACTAGCAATTTAATGATTGTGATAAATCAAGTCACTAAATTATATCAATAAAATAAGTCCAAATAATATTAGTGGTTACAAGATTCCTACCGTGATAACGGAGCCTCAAGGATCATAAGGGTTAGTTGCCAGGAAAAACCCAAAAGATCCTATGGGCTAGCTTCCGAGGAAAAATAGCTCGCCAGTGGGTAGACCACAAAAAAGTGAATGAAATAGATAGCTAGCAAATGTTACACCAAGAAAAGAAAGTAAAATTATCTCCAATAAACTCTCGTTTTTGACACACCATTCACTATTAATGAGTGAGAAACTCATTTGTATACTAGGATCTCACTTAAATGCATTGTGAAAGATGTGCTAAGAAGAAAATTAAAAATAAAGGTATATTAGAGAAAATCTGAATCTCGAAAAAAGGATTTAGTAAGTGCTTCATTCAATAGAAAATATGTTTGACATGTATGGGGAGTTTTGAAAAATCACATGTGAGAGCACAAAAAATTTCCAATGGGATGGACAGATAAAAAAAATATAGGTGGGTTTATGTATAGATATTTAGTATTATTATTTAAATTTAATTTATTGACTTAATCAACAATTGAATTAATAATGAGTCTCTATTAATATTAAGACGCGTTATTAATTAAATGATAATAGTTAAACTGGGAAATAAATTATGTTCAAGAAGTATTTCTAGTAAATATTTTAAAAAACCCTGAGACCTTGAGTTAAATTTTTAGAATAAGTTTGAGTCAATTTACATATAATCATTGATTATAACATCACTACCTTCTTTCACGTCGGAGTCCGGTGGCTTCACCACCCATAGAAATGGGCGTTTAGTGTTCTTCAAAGCAGTTGCAATGCACTCCATGTCTTTTCCCGATGTATCAAGTATGCTTCCAAATGAAATATATATTACAGAAGAACAATCTCTCTGATTGAGCCATTCAATACAAGCATCTTCGGATTTCCCCAGATCAACACTTATATCCAGCTCTTGATCTTCCCCTAGTAATGAAGATGGGACTAATGGACCCACAGGCCTAATAGGATGAACTTCATTCATCGAGTCGATAACTTCATTTTCAAGCTCGTGGAAGGAATTACCCAATACCCACTTCAGCTTCTTCATGTTTTGAAGCACTTCTGACAATATTTTTGGGAAGCAACCCAGAAGATTTGACGGAATAATAAATGATGGAAGGTCTTCTGTGAGTAANAATATTTCTAGTAAATATTTTAAAAAACCCTGAGACCTTGAGTTAAATTTTTGGAATAGGTTTGAGTCAATTTACATATAATCATTGATTATAACATCACTACCTTCTTTCACGTCGGAGTCCGGTGGCTTCACCACCCATAGAAATGGGCGTTTAGTGTTCTTCAAAGCAGTTGCAATGCACTCCATGTCTTTTCCCGATGTATCAAGTATGCTTCCAAATGAAATATATATTACAGAAGAACAATCTCTCTGATTGAGCCATTCAATACAAGCATCTTCGGATTTCCACAGATCAACACTTATATCCAGCTCTTGATCTTCCCCTAGTAATGAAGATGGGACTAATGGACCCACAGGCCTAATAGGATGAACTTCATTCATCGAGTCGATAACTTCATTTTCAAGCTCGTGGAAGGAATTACCCAATACCCACTTCAGCTTCTTCATGTTTTGAAGCACTTCTGACAATATTTTTGGGAAGCAACCCAGAAGATTTGACGGAATAATAAATGATGGAAGGTCTTCTGTGAGTAACAATGGCAGACCTGGTATTTCTACGCTCATTTTAGGATTTTCAGAGGTAGGAAATGGGTTTAGGTTGTTGTAGAAACGATAGTATATAGCATAAAGAGTGCATGGCTGAATCCAAAGCATGGCGGTGGGAATTCCATGTGCCGCCGCGACGTCCGCCGCCCACGGCACGAAAGGGTTGTTGATGATGCAAGAGAATTTTGGGGTGTGGGTTTGAATTATGGTGGATAAGTTCATGGGTCCGTGTTTGATTAGGCTCTCCATGTGCTGGTCCATGTTGGCCTTGCGGTCGTAGTCTTGGCTGAGGCCGTCTGAGTAGAACTCAAGGTGGATTCCGGCGATGGAGTTGGTGGTGGAGCTGGAGCTGGAGGATTGGAGCATGAGGCCTCGAGCGTCTTCGGTGGTGGCGAAGGTAACATGGAGGCCTTTGGAAACTAGGCGTTTGCCTAGTCTAATCATTGGGTTCATGTGACCTATAGCTCCAAATGCCACCATCAGTACATGTGTTTCTTCCTTTTCTTTGTTAATGGCCATGAAGAGAGAGAGAGAGAGCGATGAAGAGAGGGAATTGGGGTAACTTTCACTAATTCAAGCTGGACTCAATACAGTTAAGAGAATCGTGTCCGGACGAATGACATGATCATGATGAATTGTCACTTATATATAATTCTCACCATGCAATTATGTTACACGAAACATCACCTCAAAACTTCAACCCAAATTGAAAGCTTGCTGACCTAATTCTTGGGAAAATGACAAGTAGTAAAAACATAGTAGATAAGAAGGCCACAAATCGTATGCAATGACGCAATGAAATTAGAATATGGTGTATGAAAGGGTAGGTAACATGACCACTTGTGGCAACGATGACAATAAAATGGTAGGTTGAAGAAAGCAAGTGGAAACAAATAAAATGAGTGGGATTGTTGTTGTTTTTCGTCCTCTAAATGATTTACAATCGGGAGAATTAAATTCAAACATTGTGAAGTTTTTATTTAATCATTCAGATTTTTTGATATTTAAAATATTACATACAGACCTCCTGAAATTTGTACACACGTAACACTTAAACCTTTACCATCAATATTTGTTAGTATATCTATTAATAAATTACATCTAGACCCCTTAAAATTTATAAGTGTGTAATAGTTAGATCCCTCTATATAATAAAGTAGTTAGATTCATTTGTCTTTAGTTTTTCGTGGCTCATATCATTTGAAGAGATAATGATCCTACGGTCTTAATATAAAAGGTCCTCTCCCCCAATATTTTGAATAAGACTTTCATTCATTCCATAATTCTAAGACTTATATATCTCTTATAACTCTCTATCTCATATTATACATTAATTAGGTCGTTAATTATGATTCTAATTAAAGATTATTTTTAAAAAATTTAAATAAACAAATTGACCTTAAATAAATATTCTTTACGTCAAAATGAGTAAAATGACTATAATATGGGTCAAATTTTGTATTGAAATAAAAATACTATAATTATCAAACTGTGTAATGTGATATATCTATATACTAAGGGGGGTATCATTATTTGTCTTGAATTTTTCGTGGCTTAGATTCTTTTAAGATTATTGATCAAATGATCGAAATTTCTCCTCCAAATTTTATTTTACTCGATTATCGATTCAAAGTGATTATAATTAGTATTCGAAATGATTATGATTATTTTTACAATCAAAGTGAAATTGATTGTAAAAATAATAAAAAATAACTAAATTAATTGATTGTAAAAATAATCAACTGTCACGTCATTTAGGCTCCAAATTTAGTCACAAAATTTGATCAATGTAGTATTACTCTTATAATTAAGACTCAAATTACACTGAATTTGACTGACATGTATAAATGATAAATTCTTGCTAAAACTTAAAGAGTGGGATTATTCTCACCCCATTTAATTTTTCATTATTAAACTATTAAGTCTACTTTTTTTATATCCACATCATGCTACATACATCTTTTTTAAAAAGAAAAGAAAAAAATAAGGAAAAAAAAAAGAAAAAAAGTAAACCGAAATAAGAAGGAATAAAAAAACCAATCAAAACTTAAAGGAACAAGAAAAATTACAATACGTGAAATCACGAGACGCAAAATCGAACATGAAAAAAAAATATCCAGCACAAATGCAAAATCGAACAAGAAAAAAAATATGAAGTATAGATACAAAACCTATACAAGATTAAAAAAATAACAAATAATCTGAAAATCATATATATAGATACACACACATATACATTCTAAATAAAAAATTATTAAACTTGACAGAGATATCAAAACATATTAAAAATAGTAAAAATTCATACAACAAACATAAAATCAAATATATAATTAAATTAAAAAGTAATACTAACATGTATCTCATTGAAAAAATTCATATTAAAAAGTATTTTTGTGAGTGTATCAGATGAAATAGAGAATGAATCCCTAATTATGACAAAATATAAGTTGAGTTTACTTATTAAACGGGGTGTATGTAGTACGGAGTGAACTTAGTTACTAATTATGAGTGAATTTAATAGTTTGATAATGAAAAATTAAATTGGGTGAGAATAGCCACACCCAAACTTAAATTCGATTGAATTTTATTAATATTTAAGTTGAACTCAAATGAAAACTGATTTTAATTACTCAACAAAATTTTTTACATCTGCAAAAATTCATATGAAATTTTTGGATGTTTTCCTCACAAAAGTTACATGAACTCATATTAGAAAAATGATTTAGAGATAATGTTATGAATTTTATGTAGAAACTTGCAGATAAACAAATAGTTATATTTATTTGAAATTTGAGATAAAGTTTATTAGAAATATTGAAATTGTGGANGGTAATGTTATGAACTTTATGTAGAAACCTGCAGATAAACAAATAGTTATATTTATTTGAAATTTGAGATAAAGTTTATTAGAAANGATAATGTTATGAATTTTATGTAGAAACTTGCAGATAAACAAATAGTTATATTTATTTGAAATTTGAGATAAAGTTTATTAGAAATATTGAAATTGTGGATATTTAACCAATAATAATTATATTTTCTCAAATTTTTTAATTAATATGTTGTAGTAGTTGTAGCATGACTTTCATTATATAAAAATTTGATTACATATGTGTTGCATACAGGTTGAAAAATATCAATTTGATCGTTATATTGTTGAAATTGTATTATACATTGTCTTTATGTATGAAAAAATATTTATAATTTTTTACAAGTAATATATTGCCTTCACGCACGGGTAATTATTAGCACAATTATATTATCTATTAGAATTTAATTATTTGCAAATATTATAGTTGGACCCTAAAATAAGTCCCAAGTAGAGTTAATTAGCTAATACTTTCATCGAAATTTTATACGAAGAGAGGGATTTGGGGTTTACTGTCACTAATTCAAGTTGGACTCAATTCNTTTTACAAGTAATATAGTGCCTTCACGCACGGGTAATTATTAGCACAATTATATTATCTATTAGAATTTAATTNTGTATGAAAAAATATTTATAATTTTTTACAAGTAATATATTGCCTTCACGCACGGGTAATTATTAGCACAATTATATTATCTATTAGAATTTAATTATTTGCAAATATTATAGTTGGACCCTAAAATAAGTCCCAAGTAGAGTTAATTAGCTAATACTTTCATCGAAATTTTATACGAAGAGAGGGATTTGGGGTTTACTGTCACTAATTCAAGTTGGACTCAATTCAGTTACAAAAATTATGTGGTCGGAATTTCACATCAATCGTGTATTTAGTGAGACATCGAAGTTCACATGACTGATATGACCATATCCAACATAGCCAATTCCTATGCATATATATAATTCTCATTGTACAATTGTGTTAGAGGAATGTTCATCTAGTGTCCGACCTAACTTGAAAGCTGCCTAATTCAAGAGGAAATGAGAAGAAATAAAAAATAGGGTACATTCACTTCTATGAGATTTGATGAAATAACAACTAGATTCTCTTATGTATGAAAAATAGCACTGACTGCCCTCCTATTTTTAGTGTGAATAACAAATTTTCCCAATCGTTAGTGTTTTGATACAAAACCATCCCAAATTTGATGACATAAGCAACTTATATTTATAAAATGTCAACATTACCCTTTTACATTGCACATGCATATGATTTGACAAAAGTTATGCATGTTATAAATAATATATGGGGTTAATCTTATTTTACACTCTGATAGATATTTTGATTTTCAACTTGCACCATAAAACATTAAAAATTATAATTTACACCCTTAATGTTATGAATAAGCAACAATGTGGACCTCGCCTACACTGTTGTTTAATTTTTCATCACAAATTGAAGCACGTGAATTGTAAGTGTTTCAGACAGGAACTTATGTACAAATTCACATACTGTTGGCACTCATATGAGTTGCATAGAATNTTGCCTACACTGTTGTTTAATTTTTCGTCACAAATTGAAGCACGTGAATTGTAAGTGTTTCAGGCAGGAACTTATGTACAAATTCACATACTGTTGGCACTCATATGAGTTGCATAGAATAGAGTTGACCATTATCTGATCAACAAAACCTTATTTTCGATATATAAAATGGGGTTGGGGTTGGCGTTGACATTGGTCAACATTGGGCTTGGGCGAGTGAGTGAGTGGTTCATATGTTTGTGAAAATAGGTTTATTTATTTATTTATTTTATAATGATATATGATGCGGCATCATTATATGATTGGATGCTATAAAAATCAACTACAATAAAAAAAATGTTTTCATATTGAGGGCATTGCAGTCTTTTTATTGTTTCTGTTAGTAAAAGATGGAAGTCACTGACAAGAGAGATCAGTGTTATTTTTCATACACGAGGGGATCTAAATGTTATTTGACCAAACCTCAACAAAAATGAATATAATTTACTCTTAAAAAAACATATCGTAGATAACAAAGTCACCAATACAATGAATCACTTGAAAAAATGGCACACCAACGGGTGGTTAAGACAAAAACTTATGGCATCAATGATTACATAAAGGTAGGTAGAAGAAAACAAGTGCAAATAAACAAAATGCATTTGTGGCATTATTGTTGTTTTTCGTCCTCCTAAATAAATTACAAATATTGTTTGTCTAACTTGTTATTCTCCTTGATGTGGAAGCAATTATTTATCTATTATATTATATTATACTACTATAAAAGACAATTAAATGAAAAACTTTTGAATGACTAAAATAATCTTAATAAAATAAATAATCTTCATCTAAAATATCAGGTAATTCTCAAAATTCTTAAATTTTTTTTTTACCCCTCAACAATAGAATTAAGTCATTTCAATCCCTAATTTAATTACCAAACCTCACTATCGAATATTGATTGGGGGAGGTCACCTCTTCATCTGTCTCTCTCTTCCTTCCCCCCTTTAATGGTAACATTAATTAGTCTTTCATTCCTCTCTCTCTCTCTCTCTCTCTCTCTCTCTCTCTCTCTCTCTCTCTCTCTCTCTCGCAATTGAATAAGCAGTAAGCACTTTGTGCCCAACAAATTCTTGGATTTAAATGTGTGGAGCTGGGGCTATTCCACGTCGCATAGACTTTCAGCGCGTGTGAGTTATATGTAGAAGTGTCATAATCTTCTCTGATAAAAAAAAAAGGGTTAATCTTATTTTACACCCCAAAAGATAGTTCGAATTTTAATTTATACCCTCAAAGAGCAAAAATCTTAATTTACACCCTCAAAGATAGAAATTTATATCAATGTGCACCCCCAAAGATCAAAAATCTCAATTTGCACCCTCAAAGATAGAAATAATGTGTACCCTCAAAGATCAAAAATCTCAATTTGTACCCTCAAAGATAGAAATTTATATCAATNAAGGGTTAATCTTATTTTACACCCCGAAAGATAGTTTCGAATTTTAATTTATACCCTCAAAGAGCAAAAATCTCAATTTGCACCCTCAAAGATAGAAATTTATATCAATGTGCACCCCAAATATCAAAAATCTCAATTTGCACCCTCAAAGATAAAAATTTATATTAATGTGCACCCCCAAAGATCAAAAATCTCAATTTGTACCCTCAAAGATAGAANCAATGTGTACCCTCAAAGATCAAAAATCTCAATTTGTACCCTCAAAGATAGAAATTTATATCAATGTGCNTTGAATAAGCAGTAAGCACTTTCTGCCCAACAAATTCTTGGATTTAAATGTGTGGAGCTGGGGCTATTCCACGTCGCATAGACTTTCAGCGCGTGTGAGTTATATGTAGAAGTGTCATAATCTTCTCTGATAAAAAAAAAAGGGTTAATCTTATTTTACACCCCAAAAGATAGTTCGAATTTTAATTTATACCCTCAAAGAGCAAAAATCTTAATTTACACCCTCAAAGATAGAAATTTATATCAATGTGCACCCC